>CM074735.1:40379048-40806548 GCA_037367245.1 Phrynocephalus guinanensis | reverse complement strand
GAGCGCGGGGCGCCCGGTGCCGCAGGAACTCCCCGCCACGGGACGCTTCCAGGCTTGGGCAAGGAGGAGGAGGAGGAAGCGGAGCGCAGAGCCCTGGACGGCATTTCCCCCTTTCCCCCGGGGGGGGGGGAGAAGGAGAAGGATGCGATTGCCCACCCCCCACCCCCACCCCCTTCCCGGGCTCTCCGCCGTGGGCGAGCAGGACGTGCAGCCCGGCTGGAGGTTAGACAGCACGCTGGGGGACGGGGGACGGGGGAGGGTGGTGGTGTTTGCGGAGCCGGCGGGCGGAGGAGCAGCAGCGGCGGCGGCTGGGGCGACCCAGCCGCAGCAGCAGCAGCAGCAGCAGCAGCAGGAGGTGGGAACAGAGGAAGAGCGACAAGCCCCTAAGAATTTTTTTCTTTAACTTAAAAAGCTATTTCATCACTATTACACATCTAAGGCCTCACATTCTATTTTTTCTTACTTGTAGCGATGAGCAATATAAGTATGACATAGGGCGCTTTTACACAACCCCTAAGATCCGCTGGCTACTTAAATTCGGACCAGAGATCTTGGAGTTTCGTCACTCTTCCTGTGTTCCCACCCCCTCCGCACTTCTTTGCTCCTGTCTGGTGAGGGGAGGGAGAAAAAAAGGGAGAAAACAATGCAGGCTCACCTCCCATCTGCCAGTGGAAGCCGCCCCCAGCCCCGTAGTGGTCGTGATTCCTGTCTCTTAAAGGGGCGGCGGGGACAAAAAAACAAACACAAGGCGAGGAGAGCCTGTCACTCACTGTTTTACATCCGCATCAGAAACTTTTCACCCTCGGAGACCAGGTACGTGGTCACACTTAATTTTCTTTAAAGTCCAGAGCTGGTGGGAAAACAATTTTAAGGTCCGCATCTGGGAGCCCTTTGCGTCGGATTTTAGGGGTCGTGTAAAAGCGCCCTAAGTGTTGTTACCAGTGATAGTATTTTAAGACACAAACTTTATTAGGTAGGAAGCTGTTTCCCCATGCTGGCTGTTTTTCCTCTTTGTGTATCCAAATCTGTAATTTGATTGTGAGAATGCCCGATTTTCAATGGTTGAAAACCTTTTTGTGTAAGTTATGCTGTATCTGCAAAAGGATAATGACATCCTTGGTAGAGAGAATTTTGATAGAGATTTTCTTTGTCTCTTCTGTGATTGATTTTCAAGTAGCCTGTTTTGTTGCAGGTAAACTGGGATTGAGGGAAAGAATCTTTCATTATTGACAATTGTTGCCTCTAGAGGATGTTATAGGCAGGGAGAGATTTTTTTTGGCAATTAAAGATTTCCCCTTCTGTTCTGAAGCTTCCAGGTGATGAAATGAATTGCTCTCAATTTGGATAAGCTTCAGGAAAGAAGGGAGAAGCATTTGTAATTACTGAAAATCTCTCCCTACTGGTGATGTCATCATCACCTGTCCACAAGCATGATGTATCCAAGAAAATTTGGGCTAATATTGGTAACAGAAAATAATACTGAGTCCAAAATGGTGGATTGGCTTAGAAGAGCAATCAAATCTGATTTAGCAGACTATGTTAGAGTTATATTTAGTGGCTTGACTTTCTTTTAGATCAACTTGGAGAGGTTTCTGTTCTAACTTATAATGCAGGAATGCAAATCAAAGGCTATCTGCCAGGTAGTTGTCTAAATTCAACCCCAGTGTTGAAGCACTTAACACCTCTCAAGGTAATGGATTTCACTGCCAACTGCCCTAGCAGTTTGGAAAGTTTTTCTGATATTCAACCAAAACCTGATTTCCTGCAACTTGAGCTCATTGTTGCATATCCTACAGTCTGGGTTCAGAAAGATCCCCCTCCTCCTCTGTGTGACAGCCTTGCAAGTATTTGTAGGGTGCTATTATATTTCGTCTCAGTCTCCTTTTCTCAAGGCTATACATGCCCAGTTATTTCAGTCTTTCTTCATGGGGCTTGGTTTCCAGCCCTCTGATCATCCTTGAGATCCAGGAAACAAAGAGTAGGTGTCAATGGGCAATTTTTGCAATGGAGAGAGGTGAAAAGCGGTGTGCCCAGGGATCTGTCCTGGGTCCTGTGCTTTTCAGTCTGTTCATGAATGACCTGGAGACAGGGATAAGCAGTGAGGTGGCCAAGTTTACGGACGACACAAAACTTTTCCATGTGGTAAAAACTAGAGAAGATTGTGAAGAGCTCCAAAAGGATCTCTCCAAACTGGGGGAATGGGCTGTGAAATGGCAAATGCATTTCATTGTAGGAAAATGTAAAGGAAAATGTAAAGGAAAATGTAAAGTAATGCATATTGGGGCAAAAAATCCAAACTTTATCTATCAACTCATGGGCTCTGAGTTATACATGATGGATTAGGAAAGAGGTCTTGGTGTGCTGGTGGACAGCTCAAAGAAGGTGCTACCCAGTGTGTGGCAGCGGCGAAGAAGGCCAATTCCATGCTAGAGATGATCAAAAAGGGTATTGTAAATAAAATAACCAACATTATAATGCCATTGTATAAAACAATAATAAGGCTGCGACTGGAGTACTGTGTACAATTCTGGTCACTGCATCTCAAGAAAGACATAGTGGAATTGGAAAAGGTGCAAAAGAGAGCGACTAAAATGATTACTGGGCTGGGGCACCTCCCTTATGAGGAAAGGCTAAAACATTTGGGGCTCTTTTGTCTGGAAAAGAGGTGCCTGAGGGGGGATATGATTGAGATGTACAAAATAATGCAGGGCATGAGTAATGTGGATAGAGGGACACTCTTCTCCCTCTCACAAAATAACAGAACTAGGGAACATCCACACAAACTGAGGGTTGGGAGAGTGAGAACAGACAAAATATTTTTTTTTACCCAGCATGGTGTTAGTCTGTGGAACTCCCTGCCACAGGATGTGGTGATGGCATCTGGCCTGGATGCCTTCAAAAGGGGATTGGACAGATTCCTGGAGGAAAAGTCCATCATAGGTTACAAACCATGATGGAGATGTGTAATCTCCAGGCTTAAAACCAGGGTACTTCAAGGCAGATTGCCGGGGAGTGGTATCAGGAGACAGGTATCTAGTCTCGTGCGCTCCCAGACACATCTGGTGGGGCCACTGTGAGATACAGAAAGCTGGACTAGATGGGCCTTTGGACTGATCCAGCATGGCTCTTCTTATATTCTTATGTTCTTATGAACTTGTTAAACTAGGTCAGCTCAGCATCCTTCTTGAAGTGTAGTGTCCAGAACTGACCTGGAAGGTATTCAAGATGAGTTCCACATAGTGCAAAATAGAGTACTTTGTACAATTTGGAGATTGTACTTCTGCTAATGCAGCCTAAAATAGCTTTTGCCTTTTTTGTAGCCACATCGCACTATTGGCTGATATTCAGCTTGTGATCTGTGGCAATTCCAGGATCCTTCTCGTTTGTAGTATTGCTGATCTGGGTATCTCCCATCTTTTGACTGTGTGCAGTTATTTGCACATCCTTGTTGAATTACAGGGTTGTTGTGTGGAACAAACACATATTAATGTACTCTCAAAGGCACCTATTACTTCCCCAGCCACATTTTTAGCCACATTAAGTGCACCAACCCAGGAACCACTGCTATACCTTGTTCTTTTTATGTGTGATCAGGTTGCTTTTAGTATATGGCAGTGTTTTTCAACCTTTTTTGGGCAAAGGCACACTTGTTTCATGAAAAAAATCACGAGGCACACCACCATTAGAAAATGTTAAAAAATTTAACTCTGTGCCTATCAGACACACACAAACACACTTCTAACCCCCCCCCCAAAAAAACAACAACAAATCCATCCTCCAGCCCAGGCCCTCCCAAGGCATCCCTATCAAAATGTCCGCCTGCCCTCACCTTCCCCCCCTCCTCCTGGCACTTTTTTTCAGAGGAACTTGCAAACCCAGGAAGGTGGGGCTGGGGGAGGCTCTTCATATACGACCCCCAACCCCCATCTTTTACCACTTCCAGTATAAGCCTCCCTTCTCCCCCCCCCCCCCCCCGCCTCCTTCCAGCCAGGCAGCCACAGGGCCCGGAAGGGACCCCCCATCCCCGTCTCCTCCCTAGGTCCTAGGAATCCCCTCCTCAGCCTCCCACGTCCTCCCCTTTATTTACCCCCCCCCCACACAAAAATGACCATTGTCAACGGCCGGCCGCTCCCCACCCTTAAAAGAGGGGTGCGCACGCGCGCTCCTACCTGGCTCGGCAGGGGCGCGCGCCCACCCTTGGGAGGCAAACAGCGAGTGCGCGAGGCGGGGGAGGGAGGGAGGGGGGTTCGGTGAGCGAGGAGGGGGAACCAACCCCAAGAATCTTTAAGAGCGGCTTCTGGAGCACCCTTCGCCGCAATGCGCCTGCGCGGGTCTCCTGGCTCTCTCTCACTCTCTTGCTCTCCAGTCACCTCCTCCTCCTCCTCCTCCTCCTCCTCCTCCTCCTCCCTTATTTCTTCTCCTTCCCCGCCCACGGCCAGCCTTTCCTTGCCGGCGCGCAAAGCACGCCGGGAAAGGTAGTCCGCTCTCCTCCCCAGGACCGCATCTCAGACCTGTGGGAGGAACTACATCTCCCAAGGAAGCCTTGCGGCAGCTGGCTTCTTTCTGTATGCCCCGCCTTCCTCCGGCTCGCCGGCGCCACACCGCTGCCTTGGTCGTGAGCGGGATGCGGGGGGGGGGCATTGCTGGTGTAGGGAGAATTTTTCCCATGGCACACCAGGCAACATCTCGCGGCACACTACTGTGCCGCGGAACAGTGGTTGAAAAACACTGGTATATGGAAACCCTAATTCAAGTCATGATGGACCTTTGAGCACGTTTCATGGCTGGGGTTCTGCTCTCAGGTTTTCTGTGTCCTAATCTGATCACTACATGCCAATGGTGTATAATACCTTATACAGTATTTTATACTTAAGTATAAAATCTTGCTGACTTTATGTCAACAGTTTGATATACAGTCATCTTGATTTTAAAAATCCCATTGCTTCACATTAATAGTACCATTTGCTTATCTTGATTAATCTGCCAGGATATCACTGTTTAAATTATTTCTGCAGTTCAGTTTACTTATGTGTGCAATGAAATATGAATGTTTAAATCTCACACCTGTCTTGTGAAATACTCTAGATACTTTGCCAGTAAATTCCTTCTGCAGACAGAAGGCAATCAAGCAGTTTGTTGACTTTGCTGTTGGGGTCATGATCAGTTGCTGATCCAACATATCAGGAATTTTTCAAATTAATACTTGCCACATGATTATTTCCGCACCTCTGTGTAATAGTTTAGAAAGATCTCCCTCTCTCGGAGACCAAAGTTTTAAAAGAATAAGCTTGAAGGCCTCTTGAATTTCAGTGTGTCTGCCACTAATCTTACTTTTATTGTCCTTTTTTACTATTTACAATGCCATTTCTGTCAATTAATGATCTTCTTTGTTTAATTTGGCTACCAAGAAAGAGATTTCTGCCTGCCATGCCCTGACAGTGACAGTGTGTTTATTGTCCCAAAGGGATCAAGTGATGCAAGATCCTTTTGGCTGCTGCCAGCATAAGGGAGGAAAAGAAGGGTGTTTTTTTTTGTCCTTGTTTATTCTTCTTGAAATAGGTCACATTGCTTCCCATCACTTTTGAGCATTTGAATAAGTCTATTATCATTTTTTAAGTTCTAGACTAGATTCTGATGTGGATCTGGGCTGTGACGTTGTGAGGTTTTCACTGAATAATGGACATCTTCTGTATCGTGTTCCCTAGGTATTGAACTATATCTAAAACAAAGAGTGTGTGTTTTCCTCCTGAGCCTTCCGTGTAAGTGTCTGCAAGTAAAGTAGACTGAGCATAGTGAAATCAGAAAATGGTTGATGCCATGTTCCCCTGTGTTGCTTGTTGACTGTATCTTACTGGCCATCAGTGCTGGCCCCTAACACTGGACAAAGTGAGATAGTTGTTCCAGACAGAAGTGCTGGCAGTAGACAGCAATTTATTTGGAAACAAATTCTGCAAGATGCATTACCTGCACTCCAAAGTAGCTGTTCTCTGATAATCAGTGGTGAAACACCGCCCCGCCCCCCCACAAACACAGTTCACAGTTCGTTTTGGGAGCTTGTATGGGCAGGACAACCTTTCCACCTGCCACCTTTCCCACATCCTCTGTGTCACTTACTACCTGTGAGATTGCACCTGCAGGCCTGCTGCCTCTCAGGATGGCAGTGGTGGAAGCAGCAACAGGTTCAAGGCACGGTAGGGAGGCAACAGGGTGGGAGAAGGCATCCAATTTTGCCCAAACAAAACAAAGTGTGTGTGTGTGTGTGTGTGTGTGTGTGTGTGTGTGTGTGTGTGTGTGTGTGTGCGCGTGCGTGCGTGCGTGCGTGTGTGCATGGGGGGCATTTCCCCCCCATCTGAGCTGACAATGGCATTTTTTTTCCGTTTGGGCAAAATGGCATCCCCAAACAACCATGAACTGGTGTGTGTATGTGTGTGTTTCTGTTTGGTGATTAGGTTTGTGCCAATCTCTACTTCAGAAGTAGCACCATCTAGTTCTTCATTTTGAGGGACAGTATCTTGGGCCCTGCTGCGGCTGAGGACTGAAGTGAAGAAAGAGAAAACGAAGGGTTTGCAGTTTGCAGCAGTAGCTATGGACCCTTCCCCTAAAGCTCACAAACCAATAAGCACTGTTTGAGATGGGGAAGTGTATGGAGGAAAATGGTACCTAATTGTTCTCACTACTAGACCACTGTTTTGCATTGGCAGCAGTTACAAAGGCAAGTGCAGCAGGAGAGCAGGGGCGGAGGGCCTTCTCTCTGTGAGCAGTTCCATGTGGCTGAGTTTCAGGATTTGCAGCCGCAAACATCATACTCGGCTGCTTTTAGAAGGCAACCAGCTGCTTAGAGCAGCCGGAACCCATCGTTGTGAGCATGTTGTGTTGGGGAGAGAAGAGAGAGAGAATCACAAGGAAATTTTGTCTTGGCACACAGGTTGTCAATGTGGAAATGAAAAAAAAGGGGGGATCAAAATGAAACGGGTAAAAACAACAACAATTCTCCAACCGAAGTAGGAGAATGGAAAAATTAGCTGTGCAGCCAACCTCTGCAAGCAAGAAAACGTTTTTGTGGCTTTCCCTGTCCACTCTCATCTTTATATAGCCAGGATGGACTTACTGGGTGTGTCTCTGTTTCCCATGAAGGGCCTGGCAGAATTCCTGACTTCTAGGAACAAACCGTCTGCTCCTCTTTCCCCCCCCAAGTTGGTTCTTTTTCACTGGAAGTGCATGGTTCTAATGGTGGCAAATTCTGGAAGATTCCAATTGCATTATTCTTGCTCGCACATTTTTCCTGCTACATACTGACGGAAGAACCACTACATCATTGGCGGAATGGGCTTACCAAGTGGTTATTTAATTGCAGCGTGCATGTTCCTACTTGGTAATCCTGTTTAGGGGTGAAGAGAAATTGTACCCTGTGTCCTCCCCTGACCTGGGAGAAGCGATACAGCTTTCCCTGCCGATTTGTCAGGTTGATGTCAGTGATTGATTTTATCAGCTTGTTATGTGCAATTTATCGCTCAGTAAGTGACCATCAGAATTCATCTGCTAAGGCTTTCTTGCCTATACTGTGTCATGTCTTGCCTGGAAAAAAAAAACAACTCTTAACATGCAAGATGTGTGTGGGAAGGGGGTACAATGTAATTTGCTTTGAATCTTTTTTTGAAGAAGGTCTACAGTGCTGTGTGGAAGGATTAAAAAAAATCACATTGCATGAGATGAAGCCCCATTTGTTTTAAACTGGCACCTTGAGATCTCACCTACAGAATGCAGACGAGTCAGGGATGTGTGTAGGAGCCTAGTTCTCCTTTTTGTTAATGAAAGGAAAAATAAAGCTTGGCTTTTCTCTCCTTCCTTGAGGCAACCAAGCAGAACCTACTTCCGCTTAAGAAGTCTTTCAGATTTTAAACCTGTTCTACTTTGTCATGAGAGAAGCAGGCAAAAAGATTTATTGGAAAAGAGATGTTCTTATAAATTGAAAAATTCCTCTCAGGTTCTTGTAAAGTAACAGCAACAACCATTAACCGAACACTTAATCCCATTGCATATTAGAAATTAACTATTTGATGCTACCTGTTTTTCAGGCAAAGATATAGTATATTTCTTTCCTTACAGTCTACAGCAGATTGTTGTTGCTTCTGCTTTTCTTCTTGTTGTTTTATCTTTTGTAAAATACACAAAGCAAACAGTTAATCTAAAACTTTCAGCTGAAACGATGAGGCAGATCCAGTACCTGTGAGCTTTCGAGTGCTGAGGTCTACTTTAGCTTCTTTCCTCACAGTGAACAAGGAATGGCTTGTTGTATTTATTGCCTGCCTTTTAAAAACAGAGATGAGAGTTTGGCCTGGGGATGAAAAGGGGAGAAAAATCATGCATGATTTTGAAAGAGACATCCAGTGACTGAGTGTCATTCATATGCTGCTCAGACTGTTTATGGAGAATAAGGCTATTAATGACTAGTGATTATCATGGCTGTATGGGTGCTGTTTTAATGATTAGGCAACATGCTTCTGAACACAAAACGCTCAGGCACAACAGCTAAAGAAGGCTATTGTCATGTGTCCCACTTGCGGCCGCCCTGTAGTCCACGGGGAAGGAAAGTATGGTCTAGAGCTCACATGCATCTCCAAGCAATTTTTGCAGACACCCCCCCTACAAGGGAGCAAAAATTGCACCAGAGAACAAGGCAAGAGACAATCACTGTGGCAACAGAGAATCTCTGTTAGGGAACTGAAGTGCCTTTGTGAGCTGCTGTGGGGGGGGGGGGGGGGAAAGGTGATGCAGCATCTTATCTCTCCTATAGGCAGTAATTCTCAGACGTTATGATGCTTCATTGCCTTTTTTGTGCTGCAAAGGGTAGAAAGCAAGGTTGCTTATTTTGTGTTTTCCAATTTAAGACACAATCAACATTTCTTTCTTTCAAAGGGTGCAATAGGACAAGTAAACTTAAATGGCTTTGGGAGTCATTTAAATCTGCTGCAATGACCAAGTATTTCCTTATTGTTTGGTCACTTTGTTCTTAATCAAAGACATTCCATCAATTTCTTGTATCCTCTCTCACTGATCTGAGGTCGCTGATCATAAAGCACTCGCTTGGCCTCTGTAGGGGATATGGAGGAACAGCCATATAGAAATTGGCAGAGCTTGGAATTTCAGTTTTCAAAAGTATCCCCTTACATTACTTTTAAGGGGGAGAATGCATTAAGGTGCATACGCCTTATGACTGTTGTCACTGCCTGGTAATCAAACGGTTGTGCTGTCATCACACTTATTGTTGAAATTCACCTTAATTATGCATAGAACAGGAGCTCAGTGCCTTCCACATTTTTTTAAAAAGGGCTAAAACCATAATCAGAAGAGCATACACACACCTTACAAATAAGTGACAAGAGAATTAAAGTTCTGTCAAAATGTCCCTGGAAAGTACTCTACTGGGGAAAAAAATACTTGTTACAGTATGCTAACCCTAGTTACTAGTTACTAGTAATTGCATAATTTGTAGGTAACGTGGTGACTCAGCGGGCTAGAGCGCTGAAATGTCAGCTGCAGCTCGGCAGTTCAAATTCCGGATGACACGCAGTGGCATGAACTCCCGCTCTGAACCCCAGGTCCTGCCAAACTAGCAGTTCAAAAGCATGTAAACGCAAGTAGATAAATAGGTACCACTGTAAAAAGTGGGGAGGTAAAACAGTGTTGTGTTCAGCCATGCCAAGCACATGGCTACAGAGTTGCACAACACTGGCTCTTTGGCTTGGAAATGGGGGTGAGCACTGCCCCTAGAGTTGGACATGACTAGCACGCATGTGCGGGGGAAACGTTTATCTTTTTATTTCTAAACTGTTTTATAGGATTAAAGTAAATGATGATCACTAATAGGGATTAACTGTTATTTTCTGTGAGGCCAAAACAGCACATGGGTCATTCATTCATTGAGTTATAAGTTCAAAGTAACATTGTTGTTCCTCTTTGTTCATTACACATCTTTAAAAAAACATGCCACCTCTGCATGCTGGGAGCTGACAGTGTTAATACTCTGTGGAGCTATGAAAGGTATCTGAGCCGGGAGAAGATAACATAAGAACATAAGAACATAAGAAGAGCCATGCTGGATCAGGGCAAAGGCCCATCTAGTCCAGCTTCCTGTATCTCACAGTGGCCCCACCAGATGCTTTTGGAAGCGCATGAGACTAGATATCTGTCTCCTGATACCACTCCCCTGCATCTGGCCCTTGAAGTACCCTGGTTTTAACCCTGGAGATTACACATCTCCATCATGGTTTGTAACCTGTGATGGACTTTTCCTCCATAGCTATAGCTATAGATAGGAGAGTAGAGCCTACACAGCTTGAAGGTGAGTGAAAGGAAAGGTATTTCCACATTTAGATGCTGAGGAAAGGAAAAATCTTTTAATATATTGGCTCGCGTCTTTAGCAAGTCCAGTTTTAATCTTGTCTGGGTCATGAACTCGCTAGCTGGAAAGAGCATCCATGTTATTGAGAGATATGAAGTGCTGCTAATTTTTTTATGAATCGATTCAAGGATGTCCTGGGAATCTAGACATCGCTCTCATTCAGTGTAAACTACGAAATACATTTAACACACAGAAACTCGAGCAATAGAAATATCAACTATTTTTAGGCCAAATAAGTTTGAAAACATGGCCTTTGGAATTCTGAGAGAGAGAGTTTTAAAGAGGGGGAGAGTCTATCAGAGATAGAGAGAGAGAGAGTTTTGAGGTAGAGAGAGAGAGAGAGAGAGAGAGAGAGAGAGAGAGGCTGATTGGAGAGAGTATTCTGTGGTGTAATGTGGGGAAAGCTGTTGGTATACAGTTCCAGGCAAGGCAGTGTAAGATGCAAGTGTAAGGAAGGAAATGATTGTGTTATTCAAACTACTGATAATGTTTTATTGATGCTTTCCAGCGTTCTGAGTAAAATGTTCTGCCTCCTGCTTGATGGAAGGGAGTGTCCTGTTTTACGAGTATATCTCTCAAATCCTTATTCCTTTATTTATTTTAAATATTTCTCCCCTGACTTTCTCCCCAACAAACAATATAAAAACTGGAAGGGATGGGGGAACACCCCCCCAAATGAAAACAACCTCCCCATCCCCTCCCCAACCTCAAAGAAACATGGTGATTCTAACAGAAGACATGACTTAGGCCAGGCATGTCCAAACTTCGGCCCTCCTGATGTTTTGGACCACAACTCCCAGAATTCTAAGGTTAGATTGCCAATGACAAAGGACTGTGGGAGTTGTGGTCCAAAACATCTGGAGGGCCGAAGTTTGGACATGCCTGACTTAGACGGTAAGAGATTTGAGGGGGTGGGGGTGGGGAGTGGCAGCCAACAGCACACTTGGGTTGCTATATCTGGTTTTCCCAGAAAACCACTTTTCATAGCAAAATGTCCAATCCAAATGACTCTTCCTGAATATAATCATACCACATTTTTATCCCACAATAAAAGAAGTCTAGTTGGCATGACTCATCTCCCAGATAACTCCACTTGGATGACTGAGAATCTCCACAGACATACCACTTGTTGTAGTTGCATTGGTCTTTCTCTGGTTGCAGATGATACAGACTTGATGATCTTCCTTAGTGTTTCTTTCTTTATCTGTCTTTTTTTATTTTTCTGGTTCTACAGTTGCCTGTGGAGTATGGGTACAACTGCCAGCACAGCTCAGCAGACAGTGGCAACCGCAACATTTGAGAATATTCACAGCAACGGGACCATGGAAGATCGCCATTCACTCAGCATCCACTCCTTCCAGACGGTTGGCCTACACAACAACAAAGCCAAGTCAATTATTACGAATAAGGTGGCCCCTGTAGTCATTACGTGAGTTATTTCTGACAATAATGTTCTTTAAACTCTTGAACCTCTGGAGGAGTCCTTTGATGCTTCATAATATTCTGTAGAAGCTACTGCTACATAGCATCTGCTTATACCAGTAAAGGTATAGCAAGTCTTTGGCAATCTTTTGTGTCACATCTGCCTCATTAATGCCTACCATCATGGTTCCTTATCTCCCCCCCGACTTCCTGCTTTTCATAGTATTCTTCATAGCCAGAATCCACTGATGTATTTCTGTTAAACCCCATTGATTCAAGGGAGATTGACTATCCCCACTCCTTCCTGCCCCTCCTGCCCAGTACATTTTGAAATCCTGCCCCAGAAGGCTGGGAGAAACTCACAGGCAGTATTTTTGTGGCACCATACAAGTCTACAACAAGAGGGGGAGAGGGAGAATAAATCCCCATTTGGTGGGCACTGAATAACAAAGTATATACGGAGCTGGACTTAGGCCCATGTTTTCCTTAGTATAGCATTCTGTACTTACCCATTCCTACCCCAAGATGATGCCCTCTAGACATATTGGGCCTTAACTCACATCAATCCAAGCTAGTGTAGGATTGTTCATGCTGGTTGGATGATGGGAGTTGTAATTCAGTGTACCTGGAAGGCTCAAGATTGAGGAAGGCGATTCAGCCTTTGCCGCTTGTGGTACAACCAAGTCAACTAAAATTGATTGGCCTTGTACTGTGGCCTGTTGGGTACCTCACACACATGCCAATAGAAACCCTCATGCCACTCCAGAAACAAAGGAATGGATGAAAGTGTGTATGTGTGGAGATTTATTGAGCCCTGGTGAGTCAGTGGTAGCCTGTTTTCAACTTGTTAGATAATACAAATTGTGCAGGCCTGCCCTAAGAGGATGGGAACTTTGAAGAGGAAAAATTGTGCAGTTGACTGCCATTTTTGATCTATTTGTCAGTGGAATATTAACTACAGTGCATGACCATTTAGTAGAACTTAAATCTCAGGAAAGGAAAATGTTCTGTTTATGTAAAAACCTAAGAATTCCACACTTATTTCCATTTTTTTTTTGGTTCATGGTTGTATATATTCATGATCACCTCTGAAGGCAAGCTTCTGCTATAACTGGTTTGCTATAGAAAAATATATTTCTCTTCATATAGAAATGCTGCTAAATAAAATTGCACTTCCATCCACAAAAAAGAATCTTTAAAATATTTATTTTTAAATATGATTGTTACCTGGTAAATATGCTGTTTTGTATCTTAAGACTTATCTACACATGCAGGTAAGTCATGATGTACAGGCCTTCTGGTGTGGTAATCTTTTGGGCTGCAGGTGGTTTCCACCAACTAAAAATTATTCCTACACTTTTAGTCTGAAGTGATATAGATAACAAGAACTCCTTACCATGTGATAATTACCTTATAACTACAGGCGTGGAAGGGATCCTATGGGTGACTTATGTGAAGAAGCCAATCAGCTGTCATGACTGAGTTTTGGAAATGTTTGATCATCTTCACTATGTTTCTTTTGCCTTTATCCTTCACCCATTTCCTTTTTGCATATGGTATTTACAGCTACAATTGCAGAGAAGAATTTCAGATTCATGATGATTTGTTGAAGGCTGGCTATACTTTGGGGCGAATTACAGACTCTACTGCAGAACACTACCTTGTACAGGTGAATACAGTGACAACTGGCTCCGGGCAGCATTATACCTTCTTTGTATATGATATGATTTCATTATACAGTGGACCCTTGTATAACAAACAGCTTGTATAACATAAAATTTGTACAACATAAAAATTCTGGAGATGGGGAAAATTTGCTTAACATAATCGCCTATGGGGAAAATCCGCACAACATAAAAATGGGATCAGTCTGTTCTCAATGCATTCCTATGGGAATTTGTACAAAGGAAAATTTGCTTAACATAATTTCATTTGGAACGAATTAATTCCTTTATACAAGGTAGCACTGTATAGAGATGGATGATTGTGAATATAAGACATGTTTTATGGAACTGACCTAAATTCCAACATTCTCCTCATAAGGGTGAATGGGAAGATTCCAGACAAAGCAGTGCAAGTAGGCATTTGGCTTTCTCCACTACTATGCCACCAAAAAGGTGGAACTTGGTGGCATGTTGCCTCTGAACACTGAGGTTCTTGCCAGTTGTACAGTACGTCCTTGCACTAGTAACTTCATGGGTTCTTAATGCTCATAAAGGCAGCTGTTGTAAATATAACCCTGTTTCCCCATTGGGGTTAGTGTTAACATAAAGGCTGGATTTTTAGACATTTTCCAGTCCTTAGCGCCACCCTTATGTACTCTCACCCTCCATCTTCTGCTGCCTTGCTTGCTCCTTCTGTCCTCCACAGTAGTCTTCTGCCTTCCTTATCTGTCCTCCATCATCTTGCTTTCTCCTTCTTTCCCATGTTTATCCCCATCCTTATCGTTATGCTCACACTCTCTGACATCTCTGTCCTACTTGCAGTAGTAGTAAAACAGAGCTTTGGAGTACAGTACGACCACCGTATCAGCGGGGGAACGGACCCCTGTGGACAGCAAAATCCACGCATAAGAGCAAACACTCTTATCCGAGGATAATGGTGGCAGCAGGGATGGTGGGGTGCTGGGGCAAAAGCTGTCACCCCTGACACCCTCCCAAACCCTTTGGTAGTGCAGCGGTGGTGGCGGCAAGGAGGACTTGGCATCGGTGAGTTTTCTTTTGTTTTCTTCCCTCTTTGTCGCTGCCGGCCAGCTGCGCTCTTCGCCGCCGGGCTCGGCAACTAGCCTGTGGGGGTGGGGGTGGCAGCGGCAAGGAGGGAAGAAAGAAAACTTACCAATGCCAATCTGTCCTCCCCGCTACTACCCTCTTTGCTGCTACAGTCACCCCCCGCCATTTCGCGGTTCAGGTACTGCGGTCCCATTATATCGCGGGATCGCAGTACCTGCGGGGTAGCGGCGGCAGGGAGCGATCACATCGCTCCCCGCCGCCCCCCGCCCCGTCCAGGAGGCCTTGGAGCCGTGGGGGGCGGCGGCAGGGGGGAGCGATCGCATCATTCCCCGCCGCCCCACCCACCCCTTTGATCGATCCCCGCCCCCACCCGCCCCGCTTCCACATATCGCAGATTTTCATGTATCACGGGTCGGCTGTGTCCCTAACCCCCGCGATAGGCGGGGGGTTACTGTACCCTCTTTGCCGACGGGCTCAGTGGCCGGCCTGCGGGGGTGGCAATGGCGAGGAAGGCTCAGCATCAGTAAGCTTTCTTTTGTTTTCTTCCCTCTTTGCCGCCACCAGCAGCCAACCGCCCTCTTCGCTGCTGGCTTTGCAGCTACTGTTTGAGACTGTAGCCTGCTTTGCGACTGCTGAATTATTTTTAAAATATTTCCCCCACCCCCCAATCTGCAGATAAGTGAATCAGCAGTTAATGGTTCACCAGATAATGGGGTCATACTGTAGTGTAGCCATTGGATAATATCAGAGTGGTCCTAAGAATGAAATGTTGCAAGATGAGTGTCCAATGTAATAGACAATAGCTCTTGAATGGTTTTCCCTCCATTTTGTTATCTAATTCTTATTTAAAGTAATCTAAGTCCATTGACCATCCATCATACTTTTTGTTCACAATTTCACTGTATCATTTCTCTATTTTGCGGACGTATCAATTATTTGACTTCTTTTGTATAACCAAATGATCCGTTGTCCTTTCCTCTTTATTTCCAGGGAAAATATTTTATGGTGCGTGATGTTTACAGCAAGTTAGATGTTCTCAACACTTCCAAGAGCTGTGGGGCTCCAAATTTTAGACAGGCGAAAGGCGGGTATTCAGTGTTTGGAATGGGCCAGCCTAGCTTGCATGGATTCAAGCAGGTTCTGCAGAAACTTCAGAATGATGGCCATAAGGTTTGTATGTGAATGGAAGCAGATATAATAGGTACAGTAGGACCCCCGTATCCACTGATTCATTAACCACTGGTTCAGTTATCCATGGTTGGCAGAGGAAATAAATAAATAAATAAACCAGCAGCTATAAAGCAAGGTACTGTCATAAAACAGCAGTTTTTTGGTGGAGGAGGGTTGGTGCTGTCTCTTATCCAGAGTTTTCGTTATCCATGGGAAGGCCTGGAACCAATCCCCAGTGGATACCGGGGTCCCACCGTACTTTTATGTTTACAAATCAGAATTCTGAATAGAAGCAAGAGTTAAAGGGTAGATTTTTGCATGGGCTATTTGTGGACAGATGGGGGCAGGACCAAGAGAAAGCCATGATCTTAACCCTCGAGCAGGCTCATAAAAGGATATGAGATTGCTCAGACCCAAGCTGTTTAGGGCTTGATAGGTTAGAACCAGCAATTTGAACTGAGCCCTGAAATGGATCAGCAACCAGTGAAACTCCTGTAACTGAGTGGGGAGTGGAGTTATGGGATTCCTGTGACCAGCCCCAGTTAACAATCCAACTGCTGAGTTTTGGACCTCCTGAAGTTTCCTAGCACTTTTCATGGGTAAGCTCCTCATAGAGCTCATTATAGTAATCCATATGGGATGTAACTAAGGGCGTTTATACACGACCCCTAAACTCCGGGGCAAATGGCTCCCAGCTCCGGAGCTTAAAAATGTTTCCCCACCAGCTCCGGAGTTTACAGGAAATTAAGTGTGACCATGCCCACTTTAGCACATCCCAGCGCACCTTTCAAGTACCTGCTCTTTGGAGGTGAAAATTCCTTGATGCGGTGTAACGATAGTGAGTGCGGGGCTCTCCTCGCTTCTGTTTGTTGTTGTTTTGGCTCCTGCCCCTTTAAGAGCTACTTTACAGAGACTGGAATGTTGCCAGCAACAGCGAGAGGCAAAACGGAGGTGAGCGGCATGCTTTTCTTTCTCTTTTTCTCCCTCCCCTCATGCAGCCAGCAGCCAGGAAGTGCGGAGGGGTGGGGACACAGGAAGAGCGACGAACCCCTAAGATATCTGGTCCGAATTTAAGTGGCCAGCGGATATTAGGGATGGTGTGAAAAGGCCCTAAGGCAGTATGTCACCATGGCCAAATCAGACCTTTCCAGGAATGGGAGCGGCTGGGGCACTCATTTGAATTGTGCAAAGGTGATTCCAGCCACCACCAAAACTGCTGCAGTAGATTGAAATCACATTTTTCTTTCCCTCTCTGCAGGAATGCATTATATTCTGCGTTCGTGAGGAACCTGTGCTATTTCTGCATGTGGATAATGACTTCATGCCCTACACCCCTAGAGGAAAGGAGAACCTGCATGAAAATTTGCATGACTTGCCAAAAGATGTCAAAGTAGAAAACCTGGAGCTATCTATTCGGAAAGAGGTGATCTTGAGTGATGCAACAAGATGCTAAAGATAGGGTAGCCATTTAATTCTTCTCAGTGGCTTCTCACCTATACAGTGTTCCCCCGGCCTTTCGTGGTTCATATTCTGTGGTCCTGGTATATCACGGGATTGCAGTATATGAAAGGCAAGGCCCCCTGGGGTAAGCTGGGCTTCTGTACTTACCCTAGGCCTGGTGCTGCCCTGAACAGGCCTCCAATGGGCTTCCCAGGCCTGTCGGAGGCCCCCAAAGTGCTTTTTGGCAAAATGGGAAGTGACTTCTGGAAAACAGGAAATGACTTCCCGATGGCTGAAAACCACTCCTGAGGCCTCTGATGGCCTTCCCAGGCCTGTTGGAGGCCCTAGAAGTGCTTTCTGGTGTGCTGGAAGTGACTTCTGGATCAATGGAAAGCACTTTTGGGGCCTTCGACAGGCCCGGGAAGGCCATTGGAGGCCTGTTCGGGGTAGTGCCAGGCCTCAGGTAAGTGTAGGGGGACCTAGACAGGCCCCCTAGTCCCAACGCGACCCAGCATCCACATATCATGGATTTTCAATTATCGTGGGTTGGGTCAGGGCAGGTCCCTAACCCCTGCGATAGGTGGGAGGTTACTGTATGATATTGTTGAGTTCTCTATATGATATTGCTGGGTTCTCTTTAGACACTGTGGATTACTCTGTCAGGTACTCCTGGCTATGAATTCTTGATCTATTAATAATGTACAGTGGACCCTTGTATAATAAACAGCTTGTATAACATAAAATCTGTACAACATAAAAAATCTGATGATAGGGAAATTTGCTTAACAGAATTGTCTATGGGGCAAATCCGTACAACATAAAAATGGTCGCAATTAGGGATTACTCTATTTTCAATGCATTCCTATGGGAAATTTGCATAAAGGAAATTTGCTTAACATAATTTCATTGGGAATAAATTAATTCCTTTAAACAAGGTACCACTGTATTGAGAACACACAGATGTGCTTCAGTTAGTGTGCTGGGCACCCATCATTATTGATGAGAATAATGTGTGGCTGAGCTGGCGGTATAGTGCTTTGGTCATCTGAGATGTCGTACAGTCATAGAATAGTGAAGTTGGAAGGGGCCTACAAGGCCATCAAGTCCACCCCCCTGCTCCATGCAGGAATATAAATCACCACTTTTGAATTGCAAAGAGATCTCTCCATGAAACTGAAAGGCCTCAAGTGAAATATGGCTCACATTCAACATGAGGCCCTCAGTTTGCCGCTCAGAATCCTGCATTCTTCCTTCCTCATTCTGTGGGGGTACACCATTTGCCCTTTAACTACCATTTTAGGCCACAAAAGGCTCAGGTCACTTTGGAAATGGAAAATGACTGGTTGGTCATTTCATGTTTCTACAGAAGGCCTTTTAAGGCCCACAAGGAACCTAATTATTGACTAATAGTGGCATCTCCTGATTCCTGAGGCTTCTGATGGCACTGTTTCCTTTTTCTGAGGTGAATTTCTCCCCCAGGGCTTAAGGGCTATTATGGGGTGTAACACACTTTGGTCTAATGGGAACTTTACCATGATGATCTGGTTGTCCAATGGTGCTGCTGTGTCCTCTTTGGAGGGAAGGGTAGGGATAAAGTATGTGGGTAGGGTAAGAGAAGTGCTTCTTCTCCTCAGGTGTGGAGAATCTTTGGCCCTTCCATTCTTTTGGCCTGCATTTCCCAGCAGGCCTCCGCGGCATGGCCAGTAGTAAGAAACTTTAGGAGTTTTAGGCCAAATTATTGGTGGGGCTGAAGTTTCCTCATCCCTACGCTAACTAAGCTTAATACCTTGGTACCTCAAGAAAATGGCTTTCATGTTTCTGTGATAAAACGTTAGTGAGGCCAGAGAGTTGCTCTTAGGAATTTTAAAAAGTGCACGTAGGGAAGTTGTGAAGGTGTGTTTTAGAAAGGAAGACACTTCTCAGGTTGGTTTCTTGGATTTATCCGTTGAAGATACATGACTTTGCCCAACTGCGTGAGAATACGTACTACGTCTATAATGATATCGAGCATTTCAAAGATGAGCCACATTCAGTGAGCATCCAGTGTGAGGAAGACATCCATGTGACAGAGGAAGTCTACAAAAGACCGGTCTTCCTGCTGCCATCTTATAGGTAATTTGTATGAGAAAGACAGTAATTCCCACCAGTTATATAATGCATGATCTCTAGTTTTTTTAGCTATATAATTCACAAATGTTTTTTTTATTTTCATTGTTTTATCTAAGGCTGCTTTTACACGACCCCTAAAATCCGCTGGCAACTTAAATGCAGATTCCCCCCAACGTGGTTTTTGTTCTTCTTCCTGTGTTCCCACCTCCCACACACTGATTCTATTGCTTCTGTCTGCAGTGAGGGGAGAGAGAAAAAATGCAGGCTCACCTCCGCCTGCTGTCCGCACTCAGCAGTAGTTAATTGTTCCAGCCTGTTAGGATTCCTGTCTGTTAAAGGGGGGGGGGGAACCCAACAAAAACAAAAAGCAGAGGAGGGCCAGGCATGCAATGCTTTAAAACAGCAACAAGGATTTTACCTCCTCCAGACCAGGTACTTGAAAAATGCGCAGGGGCGTGCTTAAGTGGGCGTGGTTGTACTTTATTTTTTTAAGGTCCGCTGCTGGTGGGAAAACAATTTTATGCTCCGTATCTGCGAGCATTTTGCAGTGGATTTTAGGGGTCATGTAAAAGCAGCCTAAGTAATAATTAGAATTGAAGAATAACACTTTCAAGTTATTTTTTGTTACATTTTCATCAATTGTTGTTACATTTCCATCAGTGTTTGCACTCTTCACTCATGCACCTTCTAAGGAGAATTAGTTCTATACTGCCAATCCTTAGCCTTCACAGTTTAAGAAGCCAAATGGTAGGATTTCTGTGCCTGTCTAAGTGATAGGATAGTAAGGCTGAGTCAAGAGCTGAGCAGGCATTCTGCTAAGGGTGTGCATTTGAAGGGAATCAGGGAAATTGTTGACTCGGTGCCATTGATTTGTCTTGCTGGATGTGAGTTGGGGGTGGGTGGGTTCTTTTTTTGAGGGTAGTAAGGAGAGAGCCTGTGTTCACAGTATTCTCCAATCTGTTGTGTTGGAACCACAATCCCTAGCTAGCAGTTGCATTGTGGGATTTGTAAGAATTAATGCCAGATTGTGGAAGGCAATTCCAAAATGACATAAAGAACACTTCTTAAAGATCTGGTGAGAAATGTGTTGCCAGGAATTCATAGCGACAACCTACATGCCATTCTCTGTTAAAACGTATGGTTTATTTTAAACTCTGAGTTTAATTTAGAAATAAATAATTTTGATCCAACAAAAAGGAAACATTTTAAAGTTTTAAACATTAACAGCAACAAATTAATACGTACTTTTCTAACATTTAAGGAACTAATTTTCCGTCCTAGAAGTCTAACTTTGGCCTTAATAATGGCATTGTAAAAATTGAAGGGGGGGAAAAACATTAAACACTTTAACATATGTATAATTTTTATTTTAGCTGTTAACACTACTTAACCATCGTGCAGGGCTAGAAGATTAATACAGACCTTACTCAGAGGCATATAGTGGAACAAGCCCTGTGACACAGCTGTAGGAGAGACAGACAGTGACGTTTGACACCTGTGTTCCAGTTACTTCATTATTCTGTGCCACTGCCACTAAATTTCAGAGTTATTCTGGATCTTTGAAGTCTGGGGCTTTGATGATGACTTTCTGTTTCCCAGATGCCAGCAATAGCCCTGTCGCACTTTTTGTTGACAGGTATCATCGGTTACCTCTGCCTGAGGATGGGGCGCCTTTAGAAACCCAGCTTGATGCCTTTATCGGTTTCCTCAGGGTAAGGGCTGTAGCCAAATATAACAAGGAGTTGTATATTTCTATATGTCTCACATTTGAAATAGGAGTTTTACAAATAGCTTCCGTTGCCGGAAGCTCCGGAAGCCAAATGTCCTTTGTTCCTGTTGAGTTGAGACACATGATTCCCAGCAAAACAGTGGTTCCTTTCTTTCTCAAGATTTGCTGCTATGGTGTGTCTATCTAACAGGCCGTTTGGGGCTCTTTGAAGGTTAAGCCCAAATACATGGGTTTGGTGGGGGATGATGTTTGCTCTGGGAACAAACGGAAAATTGCCCAGATGGGTTTTGGTGGTTCAAAATGCAGATGGCTGCACAAAAGCAATACTAACTGGGCACACTCTGGAGCCAGATGGTAGTTCTCATTGATTTCAGTGGAAATAACTTGACATTCCTGGAATTAAAACTTTTTTTTCTGGACCGTCTCCATAACGTTAAATTAAACAGCAACAAACCAACAGCTTCAGTCATCAACATTTGCCATTGGAAGTGGCCTGCCTGGCTTTAGTTAATGGTAGGACTGGCACAGGTACATAGAAAAGGTTGGAGCTAAAACACTGGAGTAATGCACCATTTCTGCAGCCTAGAGATCATGCTGGTGGAAAAGTTTAGCTTTAAAATAGACTCATTTATCTTGGCTGTCATGGACGCGTGCAGTAAATATGCTGAGTTAAAAGTCAGGATATAAACTAGCCCAACAAATCTGTGCTGTCCTGAGTTTAAGCAGCAGAGGTCCTCGCATCCTTCGAAAGAAAGGCTCAACCTTAAGCATTAGGAAGAACACGAAAGATGGAATGTGGGAAAGAGAGTAACTGGGGGGAAATGAAGCTGCCTTAAATTTGAGCCAAGGAACAAAAAAAAAAAAAAAAAACTGGTGTGTGTGTGTGTGTGTGTGTGTGTGTGTGTGTGTGTGTGTGTGTGTGTGTGTGTGTGTGTGTGTGTGTGTGTGTGTGTGTGTGTGTGTGTGAGTGAGTGAGTGAGTGAGTGAGTGAGTGAGTGAATGAGTGAGAGAGAGAGAGATCTCAAGCCTGACCCTAGCAATCTATTTTCTTCACCACTTGATATTTCTAAAACTGTTAATGTGGAGAAGGGTTTAGAGATCATGGTTAGGAGCCAGCGTTCATGAGATGTTTGCAGACCACAGTGTCGTCAGTCCAGGCTGAAACGGTGGTAGGGCATTGGCAGCTGGTGCCATGAGGGCAGGTGGTGCAAAAGACAGAGAAACTACCTGGAGGTGAAGCTGGGAATGACAAGCAGAACCAGTACCGAAGTGGATATCTATATACACCAGCAGCCAAACCAGCAGCGTTTAGGCATGCACAGAGAAGCAAGCAGGTGTTCACTGCTGCCCTATCCCTGCCCCATTCCTCCACTTCACACTTCAGCCGTGTGTCACGAATGATGCCTTGCCCTTGTCTCCCTCTCCGACAAGGTTCATCCAGAAAGTGTGATGAGGCTCAGCAGGAGGACAATGTGTGTGAGGGCCCTGTCTTTTCCTCATTGGCAGGGAGGCAAGCGGAAATACACTGGGTAGGGCTGGCCTACCCCTGAAGTGTTTCAGTATCTTCCTTGCTCTAATGGGCTAGCCTCCACATGCTTAGGGATGGTAGGAATTCCTGAGTCCAGTAAAATATGAAAGGATGCAGGTTCCCAACCTTGCTTCTTTTAATGTTACTGAACAATTATAATGGGAAAGAAAAGATAGAGGGCATGAATTCCTAAGTTTTAGGGAGGGGTAAGATTTCGGCTGTAAATGCTAAATTCCTATAATACTTTCCTGAAGTAGGAAATGTAAATTCCTGTACAGACTTTCCTGAGGTCAAGAAGACATCTAATGCATGTCTACATAGAAGTGTAGACGAGAGAGAGAGAGAGAGAGAGAGAGAGAGAGAGAGAGTTTGTAACATCTCCTTCCATATTAGAAATATCATTAAGTGCAGTTTTCATAATTCTGAAGAGTAACAATGAATCATGAAGAAAATTAAAGAGCAATGTAGGACATCAACAGCTACAATGAAAGAAAAATGTCCTTCATCTGGTCAGGAGCACCATTAATGTTGTGCATCCACTTGAGGGTGTATGTAGGACATTGTGACACATTGGGTTTCTACAGTCTCTTACCTCATGGACTGATCAGATGACTGATGGTTATAGAAACCAAGAATGGATTAATGAATGGGTCTTTGTCTGAACTTGTTAGTGCTTAGATGAAAAACCTACAGTTCACCAGGAAGTTTTATTACCAAGTATGTGTTTGATATTAAACTAAGACTGAGACTTGCAGTAAATGCCCTATAAAGCAGAGAGAACAAGTTTAATTTTTACACTTTCATTGCCATGCCCTTAGTGAGGGAGAGGGTGTCTCTTCCTTTTCCTTCTAGGCTGCAGAAATAAACACATGTTTTCCAAAAGTGCAAAAGGTGCAGCTATTCTAGTACTGTTTTCCTTCAGATGTCTGCCCTGTACTGTTGTTCCACAGGAAAGTCCTAACCTACTCCTTCTCCAAGATTCTACCAGGCCGCCTCCTGCTCTGCTCTTCAGCTGCCAGACAGGAGTTGGAAGGACTAATTTAGCCATGGTCTTAGGGACTCTGGTGCTTTATCACCGCAAAGGTGCTGCACAAAAGCAAGAGTAAGTATGCATCTCTTTCTGAGGTCACATAACGAAAATGAAGCTAAAAAAGGGAGGAGGAGGATAGGTTTGATAGGATTTATTTGGAGCCCCACCTAAGTCTAAGGTTTCAGCCCCACTATTCAGAAAACGTATTTCTTCAGCAGACTGAAAGGTCATGTATATTAGACCCCTTGCTTGATTGATGGACCATACCTTGTTGTGCACATATTGCTGTTGGCCATTGGCATAGAGATCTGTGCAGTGATAATCCAACTTGCCCTGCCACATGAGGTAGAAGTTTTCCTGTCCCCTCCTTGCCTCCTTGCTGGTAGGCTTCAAGATCACGCTACTGAGCATTGATGGTGGCATGGTTTATTGGGCAGGGTCATGTACATTATTGATTTCCTTCATGCTCTGCCTCCTGAAGCGTAGGCTTTTGTGAGACTAATAGTGACAGCAAATAGATTGATATAACCAACTGCTCTGTTTATCCAGCAATCTTCCATATTGTATGTTAACTGGTAGGGCCCAGATTCTTCCAAAGTTCTGAACATCTAGTTATTGCCATGGCTATGACCTCATTGGCCCAAATCCTCTTTTTTAGCTTAGGAAGTTGCACTAGAGTAGGTCCATTGAATCAGTGGGAATTTGTTGATCCAACTCGTCATGAGTGTCTTTGATTCAAATAGGGCCTATTCAATTAAATTAACACTAGATTAAATCTCCTAAAGTAGGCCTATTTGAATCAATGGATCCTATAGTAGAGTTGACTCACCAAATGCCTACTTAATCAGTGGGCCTACTCGAGTGCAACCTATGGAACTAAACAATGATTTTCAGCCATTTCTCAGGAGATAATATTTATTCCTGAGTTACTTCATGCACTTGACACATACAGAACAGCTGTTGAACAAAAATAAATCTATATTTCCAAAGGGGTGTATTGCTGTTTCAAGCATCATAAATCTGAGCGCTCCCACTTGTGTCTTTCCTTAAATCTTGTGGGAGTATAAAAACAGTAGACTTGGAAAGCTGTGCAGATTTACCATGTGTGTGGGACCGAGTGTGGTCTGTTTGTAAAAAAGAAGTCTTTTGCTCTTCTGCAGTCATGGCCTTCCACAGTCCAGTAAATTCCTGCCTAGAGATCAGTTTCGGGTTGTTCAGATCTTCATTGGCACAGTACCCAAAGGCCAGCAAATAGTAGAGGAGGTAAGTGAATTCATATTGATTGTATCTTGGCAATGAATAGTCATGGAGGGGTACCGTGTTTTAGCCTATGTATGAGTTTGTTGCCTTCTTTGGTAGCCGTTATCCCTGGACTGTAAAGAAGGATGATTTCTGCAGAATAGATGCTTTTGAGCTGTGGTGCTGGAGGAGAGTCTTAAGAGTCCCCAGGACTGCAAGGAGATCAGACCCATCCATTCTGAAAGAAATCAACCCCAAATGTTCACTGGAAGGACAGATTTTGAAGCTGAGGTTCTAGTACTTTGGCCACCTCATGAGGAGAGAGGACTCCTTGTAAATGTCCCTGACGTTGGGAAAGATTGTGGGCAAAAAAGAAAAGGGGACAGCAGAAAATGAGATGGTTGGACGGTGTCATCGATGCAACCACTATGGTTTTGACCAAACTCCGGGAGGCAGTGGAAGACCGGAAGGCCTGGCGAGCTCTGGTCCATGGGGTCACGAAGGGTTGGACACGACTGAACGACTGAACAACAACAACAGAAATCCCTAGCATTTTCAAGGGAAATGTTTTATTTTCCAGAGGCAGTTCTGTACATTCTTTTCTCTGTGTTTAAGACATGTTGTATATTGTGATACTCTGTGTATTAAGGAAGTTGAAGGAGCTAAGACACAAGCACATCAGTCAGGAATGGGAGAACCAGGACTGTGCAGCTTGCCCAAGGCCACACAGGCTGGCTCTAGTTTGTAGAAATCATAGTAGGGAATCAAACTCCCAACCCTTGGCTCTGTGGCCAGGTACTTAAACTACTGAGCTATCCAGTCCTGTGTATGCCTCTGAAATAGGTAAAACTGCCTTCTGTTGAGATGTTTTTCTGTGAAAACGTAAATGTGCAGTGAATGAAAGACCCCCTTCCTCAATTTCTGTGAAGACTAGGTAACAGGATGGGTTCATGTACTCCAAATTATTTCTTCTCTCACCACTTACTGTTTCTGTGCACAGAGAAACAGATTGTTGTATACAGAATTAGTGGGGGGGGAGATTTGCATACCCTCTAGAAGTAAAAAAGAGGTTTGGAGCCGTGCAGCCATTAAAGCAAAAGCAAAACTAGACTATGGATGATACCTTCATAGGCTGCTAGAAGAAAAAAATTTAAAAAAGTTGCTGAGCTTTCGAGAATAAGCTCTCTTTTTCAAAGCAGGTATAGAAGTCCAAACATGTCAAGGGGTGTAATTTGCCAGGAGAGGGTTCTTAAAAGATCACTTGGCAAGATGGACGCCAGGCTTCTTCTTGGAAGGCACAGGGCAGCATGGTCCAATGGGGCTGGACTTTACAGGCCAGTTCAAACAAAGAGTGGCATGGTATGGGCACCTCCCTCTTGCTTACATCCATCATCTCTATTGGCTCTTTGAAGCATAGAGCTCCTGATTGGCCAGAGGTGGGCTACAAGTAGGAGGTTAATGAAAAAATAAAGTCCTCCGGGGGTACTTACCATTGGAACTGTGTGCTTAAGCAAGAAAGTTCTAGAAAGGTGGCAGCATAAAAGGGAGTGCATGATGCAAACAGAAGATCGAAACTGGCGAAATCTTGTCTCTTGCACAGACTGATTTTTGTCTTTTGTCTCTTGAAGGTGGATGCTGCCATCGCATTATGTTCAGAAATGCATGACATGCGGGAAGCCATCTATGAATATAAGAAGAAGTTGGAAGGGATTGGAGAAGATTATCAAATCCAGGTAGTAATTTGGTTGGGCAAGATAAACATTTTGCCATTTGAATCTTGACCAGAACTCACAGAATGAGTAGGATCCCTTAGATAGGTTATGTCTGTTCTTGAGTTTCGCAGTGGTTGTTGACTCATGTAATAAATGGGAATTTCAGGGAATTTGAGGTCTCAAAGGAAAGTCTTTATACATGGTCACAGATCTGACATGCTGAGACTTCTGTGGGGAGATGTTCTGAACGATTCATTGCCCAGCCACTTAACCACTTGGAAAGAGACCACAGTTAAATGTTAGAGCATCTTGTTTCTATGTGGAAGGTTCCAAGTTCAATTCCTGACAACTCCAGTTACTAGAAAAAGATGTCCTCTTTCTGAGGCCATAGAAATCTACAGGCCAATCATGGGCAAGCACCAGATTTCTAAAGTGGGTATGGTTGATTTATTTGTTTTTTTACAACAACCCCAGGATCCATGAAATCTGATGCAAAGCAACATGCATTTCGAATTAAATTGCTTTGGGCACAAATATTCATTTTGATTGCAAGAATGAAATGGAATTCATAGTTCTTCGGGCAGCAGGCATTCTTCATTTCAGCTCAGTATGACTGAGGTTGAGCGCAGGTGCGATTGCCTTATTGTCATATTGTCACTGTTGTCGAAGAACTGGAAGTTAGAAAAGAAAATTAATCTGCTGCAAATCATTTGAAGATCTACCACTGGATCAACAGCTATCATTTGCCAATCTTTAGAATAAACAGAACTGAACAACTAGACTTTCCTACTGAAACAGCTTACAGTGCTCTTCACTAGATTTAACACGTACATTTTCCCATCCACCTCTGTTGTTTTTCAAAGTCATTGTGCCAAAGTTAGACTGCCCACTTTCGAATCTCTCTAAGGATATTTCTAACTAGTTCTTTCATTTAATTAT
Organism: Phrynocephalus guinanensis; assembly: GCA_037367245.1. Classification (NCBI taxonomy): domain Eukaryota; kingdom Metazoa; phylum Chordata; class Lepidosauria; order Squamata; family Agamidae; genus Phrynocephalus; species Phrynocephalus guinanensis. The sequence continues at coordinate 40,779,099 of CM074735.1, read as the reverse complement.
GGACCTTTCTATCAGGTGAGATGGCAGATGTTGAAAATGATTTGGGAACAAATACGCTCCTAACTTACAAAATTTTGCACCTGAGATTTTAAATTTAATTATTTGAATCTGTAAATACTAATGTTCATTTCTGAGTGATGCTTATAATATATGAATTGAATTTGTTACATTTCAAGATAATTTAGGTTGAAGGTTTTTTTTAACATTTATTTCAGGGTTTTTAAAAAAATTAGTAGTTTTTAAATTAGTTTAAATTAGTTTATTTTATTAACAATTAGCTTAGTTAATTGACTTTACCAGCATCTGCTGGATTAATTTTCTTTAATGATTTAAGATATATTGCTAACTTTCATGTTAATGCTAGCATTTCTGTTAGCAATTTTGCATACTTGAATCAATCAGTGACATTTTGATAGTTTTCATTTTGATCCCTCCAGTAGAAACTGGATCTTGAGAGATGGATGCACTCATCTCCTAACCAAAAGTTTCATTATGTAAACATTTCAGCCTGCCAAACCCATCTGTGGTGGCTGACTGCTCTCCCCCTCCACTTTTGGAAATGTGTTTTCCTGTCCTGACCTGTAAGGTCTTTTAAATGTTGACAAGAAATATGGGGGAAAAATGAAGGATAGAAAAAAGTCGGGGATTGCTTTTTTAATTTTTCCTTTGGGAGCTTCCTCCCGCTGTTACTATCCCACCTAAAAATAGCATAAACAGGATAAGCTCTAATATTCTTCAGGTATAAATAATAGCCATGATCAAGAACAGCTTGTGCTGAGAGCCAAAAAGCTCTCTGTGGACAAAATGTTTAGTCAGAAAGCCAGGCGGAGATCTTGTATTTCCAAGAGACCACTTGCCGTTGAGGATGGAAGCTCTTATACTTCACTCGTCTCTCAAGGGTCTCCAGCGCGCTTGGTGCTCTGTCAGGACACACACCAGAATGGATTCAGCCTTTGCATAGCCACCCCCTTGGGGTTAACGTTGGAAACTGGGCGAAGAACATCCAAAGCTGCAATGAGGTTACACCACCATTGGCCAGTGTTGGTGAACCTTTGGCACTCCAGATGTTTTGGACCACAACTCCCAGAATTCCAAGCCTAGATTGCCAATGCTAAAGGACTGTGGGAGTTGTGGTCCAAAACATCTGGAGTGCCACAGGTTTGCCATAGGCCAATGGGGATGTAGTGGTGCTTCTGATTCCTCTAGGCTGATTTCAGCAGATCAGTTCCTTACTGTTCTAGCAGTAAGGACATTTTCCCCACTAGCTGGCTACAGATTACCAGCTTTCTTTGCCTCGCCTCAACTTAACAAAGCCAGGTCTGACCGGACAATAATAATCTTAGAACTGCACAGATGGAAGGGGCCCTATGGATCATTGAGTTCCGCCCCTGTCAAGGCAGCAGAGTGGGAATCAGACTCCCAACCTCTGATCCTGCACTCAGAACCCTAAACCACTGGGCTTTCCACTATGAGGTAGGCTATCTTAAGAGTCATTGGTATCGGGGAGTTAAGCTGCCTTGCATCACACTTGCTCCATATATGTCTTCCTGCTCTAGTCCCTCAATCCACATTCATCATGGAGCTCTGAATTGAGGAAATCCGTTTTTATGGAATTTGATAGTCTAGCGATCAACCTTTACCAACTGGAATTCATTATCCAGCTTATACCATCATGATTTGGTCTCTTTCTTTCATACTGTGTTTATGGCTATGGCCAAAACATATGGTTGAGAACAGCTGGTTTAGATAAGGGATACAAGATCCCAGATCTTGCCATAATCTATATGGTTCAGGTTTCTACAACTAACATGTAGATGTCCCAATAGGATTAGGGACCCAGTCCAATGGACCTACGTCCCATTCATTGTGAAGAGAACATATGCAAATACAGTAATACATGCAATGGACTGGTGTCATTGAAACAAAGGAGGCTGCCTCATTCTGTTCCTGTTTATCTATCCCCATATCATCAGCAATAATGGACTGTGCCTCCCAAGTTTTCAGGCAGGTTTCTTGCCTAGCCCAGTCTGGGAACATTTGGTATTTTATGTTGGTCTCCCATTCAGCTTGGCCCGATACTTTTCAGCTGCTGAAATAAGATGAGATTGAGTTTGTTCACTATGACAAGATGCTTAAAGCTGTCTAAGCTGCAGTATGTGGCGATGTAAAACTATTAACGTTATTCAAAGAGAGTAGAACAATTCTACTTGCTTTTGGATGATGATGGTGATGGTGATGGATGAGCTAGGTTTGATTTGTTCAGATCTTTTAAGTATATATGGCCCACTCTAGTTTAGGACTACAGTACATAGCAGATTTCAGAATGGATACACTCACAACTATGTTATCCCAAAGGATGATAACAGTTACTCAGCATATGAGTATATTAGTACAGCAATTGGTATCTTTGAACTGTGCATTACAGTATATTAAAATGCTTTTTAGCTCTCTTGTATGTCTGATTGCAAAACTAGAGTAGGCTCATTGAATCAGTGGAACTTGTGGAAGAGTTGACTTACTAAATCCCCAGTGATTCATTGGGCCTCCTCTAGTTGTAACTTGCTATGCAAAACAACAGGGGTTCAGCCGTTGAGCTTAATTCTCTTCCTGTTGGGCGTAAATGTGCTTCAGTTTGGTTTCATTGCATCCAGTGACTCTCTCCCCTCCTTCCGTATACCACCCTGTTTCAATGCGTGACTAGACATATTCCATGCTGGAAACTTTGGAGTCCAGCTCTAAGTGCATTTCTTAATCTTTTTTTTTTGATAAATTACTTCAGGCCGGATTTCTCTTGAAGGATATCAAGTAAATATTAATGTGGAAGACAATTATATAATGTTGGAGATTTCCAGCTGATGCTTGCCAAGTTCTCTCCCTCTCTCTCCCCCCCCTTACCCAAAATGACATGAACCTTCTCACAAAGCAGAATTAAAAGTCAAAGGACAACATTTTCCATATAGGGAGCCAGAGTAATGTGGTGTGACAGGGATGCTTCTTCAAATCTTCAATGGCATGGACCATCCATGACCTCACCTCTCTGTGTTCCTTAGTTTTGGCTTGCCATCAAGGGCCTCTGGGAAAATAGCTCAGCAGCAGCTGGAGGGCCACAATATGCTCTCCTCTGGAACAGATAACCTCCTATGCAGTGAATGGTGCTTTTTATTTGCTTGCTTTAAAAGATCAATATTTTAATTGCGGGGTCATCCACAGCAGACCTGGAAGGAGTTATTTAAGTCACATGTTCTGCCAAAGTCCACCTTGTCTAAAACCCCACAGTAAAGAGTATTCCCAAGGCAGCTGATAGTGAAAGTAAGGGACAATTAAAGTCTCAGAAGCAGCAGGGTCTGTTCATGAGGCTAAAGGCCTCCTTTGATTTGGCAATCATCGCACACCTCATTCTGCTGCTCTGTGTCTGAAGGAGTGGACGTGTCATCCACGAAACGTTACATTAAAATATGAAAGTTAGTCTTTAAGGTGCCACATGTTTTGTGTCTCTTGTTTTGTTTTGTTATGTTTTTCTTTGCTTTTTGCCTGAAATTTCTTGAAAAGACTAACACGACTATCCTCTCTGAAACTGCCAGAGCTAAGAATCATTATAAAGGGTGCAAAGTTGAGATAATCTCCATTCACTACTTTGAAAACTTAATTGAGTTGTAGGGGTGGGGATTAAGGGCTGATTGTGCTGTATATTTCCTGCGTCTTGCAAATGAAGGCGGAAGAATAAATGATGCAAGATAAGAAAATCTAGTAAAAGTTGCATAAATTATATAGGTTGCAGACTGCTGGTCTTTCCTGATGTTGGCTTTTCTTAGACTACATTTATATTTATTTATTTATATTTATTTATTTTTGGATGTATATATACCACCATGTTTAATTCAGAGAACAACTGCAGGAGGTATACAAGTAAAGGTAAAGCAATAAAATAAAAATAACATTTTACATATATTGATTAAACATAATCATCACATAAAACAAAACAAAAAACATAATAGGGAGTCAGGTAGGTGGCGAGTGACGTGCAGCACTAAATCCCCATTGATTCAATGGGCCTACTCTAGCAGCCTCACGTTCAACGAACCCTTAAACATTGCCACAGATCTTCAAAGAACCCTTAAACATTGCCACAGATGGAGCCAAATGGATGTCAATTGGCAATTTGGTTCCAAAGAGCAGGGGCAGCCACTGAGAAAGCCCAGTTTCTTATAACAGAATTTTGGGCTTCCCTAGGGATGACCACCCTGAGTGTCAACGCTAAAGAAGATCTAGTTGGGTGGGCATTCATTCATCTGCAGAATGCACATTGCCTTTTGAGTGTTTCCAGTCCTGTGAAACAAGCAGACCTCTTGTCAACCTGCTTCTGGGTTTCCTCCAACAGGAGATTTACTGTTTTAAGGTCTGCATGTAATTAGGTTAGTTGTGAAAGGCGTTTCCATCACAAACACAGTAATCAAGGTGCAAATGTTCCATGATAATGTGCTCACAAGTGTCTGTGTACTTAGTTTGTGTGTCTGTATTGCAGGGGAACAGCACCAAAGATTATTTTCTTCAGAGAACATTACATAGCCTTGAGCGTTATTTGTACCTAATAGCTTTCAACTATTATCTTCATGAACAGGTAAGCATTTCCCCCCTGGACTCCTGACAGTGTTCGTTTTTCCATTTATACCAAAGGTATCAAGTGATGTGTGGCAGATGCTGTACTGATGTCAGCACTTGATATGGAAGGACCCAGATGTTGCAGTCTAGGGAGTAGAAATTAGGCTCTGAACTGTATGTTAGAACCCACATGTTCACTTCTTTCTCTCTTAAAAACATTTTATATCCAGTCTTTTCCATTTGAAAATGCTAGAGTGGGCTCAACGGTTAAAAAGTTTTTTATTTGAACAATATATGTTTAATACAGACATAAAGCGGCACAAAAAGCAAATATAAGAGAGAGAAAAGGAAAGATGATCAAAGGAAACAACATAAATTGCCTTAATCAAAATGTTATTTTAAAGGACTATGTTTTAGCTGGCTGTTAAAGAATACATGTGTGCAAATAATATAAAAGTGACTTTCCCTTGTCTCGGCCAGTGTTTCTCAAACTTGGATTCTTATTGGATCCCCCTGATGATTCGCCACTCTAGCTATTGCTTTAGGGAGTCAGAAATCCAGCAGCATCTGGAGACTCAAGTGTGAGCACTGCTTGTCCAGGTCACTGTAACTGAACGGGCCTTACCACGTATCTCTGTCGGCTAAAGTTTAGACAGGGAAGGCCTATTAATAGAGTTTCCACTGTTTTTGGGCAGCCTTACAGGGTGGGAGGGGAGCCCTGAAAGATCCTGATGCCAGTACATTTCATTCCACTCATAAAATCTTGACACTTCGATAGCAGTTAAATAAATGTTATGGCAGTGAGTTTGACAGGAAGCAAACACTCTACCGATCACCTTCCTCAGGAGAGAAACTTGGTGGCTGGACCTCCCCCATATGTTTACACACACATGTAGTTTGTAATTGTCTCTTGCTAGTTACCCCTTGAGTTCCATGGTTGAATTGGGTTATCAGAGAAGCAGCCCTGTGTCCTTGTCCTCTCGCTCATCTTTGCCTGTTGTTTGACATAACTGCAGTGATAATGTCTTCTTTGTTTTAGAGTCTGTAAGCTCTGGTAAAATAAAACTTCAGCACAACTCTCTGATGGGCAATTACCCATTGCAGTTCTCTCTCTGTCTCTTTTGTCTTCCCACCCTTTTCGGTTCCCCACCTCCTTTTCTTTTCAGGTATGTTTTGTTTTTCTAAACCAAAATCAAGCACTCCATGAAGCCCATCTCAATGGGTGTGCGGTGGCAGCAAGGATAAATAGGGCCACATTATGTTCCTGTCCCATCAAAATATGAACATAATTTGGTCTGCCTGAGTAGACCAAATTATGAGTCTCTGTGAGATGAGAATGGGTAGATTCATGGGCTGATGTGCACTGTTGTGCAATAGAAATTCTTCCCAAGCTCCTGGTCTTGGCGCACTGTCGGGTCAGGGCTTCCTCTGATGTGTATAGCGCTTGGAATCCCAGTGTCTTTCTAACACTGCTCTTGTCCATTTTTTTCCTCTCTCTTCCTTCCCCTGGATGGACAGTACCCTCTAGCTTTTGCTCTCAATTTCAGTCGATGGATGTGCAGGCACCCCGAGCTGTACCGGCTTCAGGCAAACATGAACTTGTCAGAACTGACCATCACAGGCGAGCAGATAACTAAGGGGGTACGAGTGCTGGTGAGTAAGTACTTTTACAGTGCACCTAGTTCTCCTGGTATCAACCTGTCTGACTGTTAAGAATTCTGTGACACAGCTGTTGTGGACAACCACTTGGTTTTTACTGCATTTCTGTAAAAAAAGCTCTGTTTTCCTCCCTGTCACCTCTTGCAAGTACTATTTATATAACCTTCTTCTTCTGATGGTGTATTTAGTGAAATGTTTCCCCTTGAAGGGTTCAGTCTCAGGCTGCAAGGAATGGAAGCACATGTTCTTCCAAGGATTCTTCACAGAATCGGTTGAGCTTTCGAGAGCACAAGCCCTCTTTTTCAAAGCAGGTATAGAAGTCCAAACATGTCAAGGGGTGTAATTTGCCAGGAGATTGTTCTTAAAAGTTCACTTGGCAAGATGGATGCCAGGCTTCTTCTTGGAAGGCACAGGGCAGCATGGTCTGATGGGGCTGGACTTTACAGGCCAGTTCAAACAAAGAGTGGCATGGTATGGGCACCTCTTTGTTTGAACTGGCCTGTAAAGTCCAGCCCCATCGTATCATGCTGCCCTGTGCCTTCCAAGAAGAAGCGTGGCATCCATCATGCCAAGTGAACTTTTAAGAACTCTCTCCTGGCGTATTACATCCCTTGCCATGTTTGGACTTCTATATCTCCTATGAAAACAAGAGCTTGCTCTCGAAAGCTCAGCAACTATTTTTTAATTTTTCTTCTAGCAGCCTATGAAAGTATCACCCATAGTCTAGTTTTGCTTTTGTTAATGGCTGCATGACTCCAAACATCTTATTTTACTTCAAAGAATGTGTGTGTGTGTGTGTGTGTGTGTGTCTGTCTGTCTGTCTGTCTGTCTGTGTCTGTGTCTGTGTCTCTGTGTGTGCATCTCTTCCCTGTTTGCACCCCTTTCCCATGCCTAGTCATTAGCAGACCTTTTTGTGCCTCTTCAGCATTTAAGTAGTTCAAAGATGAAGTAAAAAGGAATAGGGAGTACTGAGTTCCCACAGATTTGTGGCCGTCTGTGTTTCTCTTCTTGTACTTCTGCTGCAGGTGGTAGACGAACGGTTTTCTCCGGATGTACTTAGCACAGTCAAGGAGATGAGGGTGGCCAACTTCCGGAGGGTCCCCAAGATGTCTGTGTATGGGATGGCCCAGCCCAGCTCCAAGGTAAGTGCAGAATGTGTTTCAATTTCTGGGAAGATGGGACCAAAGAGCATCAAGACAAACATGGGATGGGGCTTAAACTTTGGAACAAGAATACTTGACATTTAGGTTCACATGTTCTGGTTTGTCATAGATGTTCATTGTACAAACTAGCAAAACCAAAACCTTATTCTTTAATAAGAAGTTAAAATAGATAATTTTCAATTGTGAAAAAGAATACCTTTCTCAATGTTGAAGCATTGCTTGAATCATAGAATTAGAAAGGACCTATAAGGCCTTCAACTCCAACCCTCTGCTCAAGGCAGGAATCCAATTAAAAACCTCTGTTGGAAACCTCTTTTAAAAGCTGTAATGTAAATGGGGTGATAATCTACTTTTTTTCACCCTGATGTCTCCACCTTACAGGCTTGTTCTCAGCACCTTCCTGTATAGTGCATATTTTATTCACCAGGAAAGAGCATCACCAGCTAAAGGCTACTGTACATTTTTTTAAAAAAAAAATGATTTAAATTCTTGTAAAGGAATGCAGAGAAAATGCAGATGGCAAAACATACAAACCATGCAGCGTTTCCGTTATAGTTGATGTGTATTTCCTTTTCACCCAGCAGCAAGAACTGTAATCACTCTGTTTTTACCATATGTTTTTAGGCTATTGGGAGTGTCTTGAACTACCTGACCGATGCAAAGAGGAAGTATTCCCACATCTTGTGGATTAATCTCCGGGAAGAGGTGGTTCTGGAGGGAAATGACCAAACCTATACGCTCAGGGAAGGTGGTAACCTGGACCAGCAGATAACAATACCTGCAACATCACCGGAACAGCTAGAAGTGAGAGCTAGAATACTGTTGTTGCTGCTGCTGCTGCTGCTGCTGCTGCTGCTGCTGCTGTTTTGACTTATCTATCACCCCATTGTGCCAAAACACCCTCTGCACAGTTTGCGACACAGTTACCCAGTCAACCCTTTGCTATCATGGCATTACTGAATTATACAGCTGGTGGCAAAGGCTACTGGGAACTGCTAACAACACCGGGGTGACTCAAGACTGAGAGCCACTGAGCTAGTCTGCCTGCAAGGAAGACAAGTAACATCCTAATTGGAGCCCATCCACCCACTCCGTTGTCATCTGTCTCTTTCAGAAATTGGAATCTGTCCTGAAGAATGACTTGCTGAAGTACCAGAAATGGATTGAAGTTTACCTGGAGCAGGAAAAGCAGATGAAACTGTTCAAGACATGCTTGACCATGCAGGAGGTATTTAACCAGCATAAAAGCTCCTGCCAGAGACTGGTCTACAAACGGATCCCAATTCCAGATTTCTGTGCTCCGGAAGAAAAGGTAAGCATCTGAAAGAGACCCTTCCCCCACCCCTCACCCCCACTCCATACATATGGAGGAAAGCTGTCTAAAAGGACAGCCCCCTCCCCACTCTGAAAGGATGGATGACTACAAAGGAACAAGCTAAGCAACTCCATTTTCCTGAGGTGTGTTTTCTGCTCAATACTGTATGGACTTTATTTGGACAGATGCCAAAGAAAAATGATTTTTTTAAAAAATTATGTGTAGTTTGGTCTTGAGAGCAGGTCCTGAATCTAATTTGAGAGTCCATGCTAGTATTACACCCATCTAATCAGTTGCTAAACAATGAGCCAACACTTACATGAATCCCAATGATTCAATTGGCTTACTCCAGTTTGGACTACCCGTTGGTAATCAGGCCCAGGTATTTAGCTAGGGATAGTACGGTGAGCCACCTCTTTTCCTCTTTGGCCATTCACTTGGGCTACCAAACCCGTCTCAACCTGAAGTCTTCCAGACGGGTTGAACAACAGCTCTCATCATCGTTTGGGGCGATGAGGGATGAAGCCCAGCAAAGCGGAAGGGCCCCCCAGACCTGGAAAGGCTGAGCTACATGGACTGTTGATCATTGGCTTGCAAGAACATTTCAGCTATCTCTTGGCCTCAGCTGGGATGGAACATCGGTTTATATTTGCCATAGGTCACAGTGTAAGAGAAACGAGGGATCTTTTATTTATTTATTTATTTATTTATTTATTTATTTATGGAACAGAACTCAAGCTTAACTAATGCTTGGCTTTGTGTGACACAGCATGTGCCAATGCTAGAGATCCCTGGGCCTTGATACTGGTGGGAATCCTTAGGTACAGGAAGAGGCAAGATCCCTTTGCACCATGGAAGACATTTTTTGAAATCTCGCTTAGCAAACTGGCTTCTGAGATTTGTAGATGGTGTTCATTGGTCTTCAGCAATATCCTGACAATTTTCAGCAATATCCTGACCATTAGGAAGGGCTAGGAGCTTTAAAATAAAAATAAATCTGTGGACAACAGAATCCTCTGCCCGTAATGATGTTGGCCTCACTCCTAAATGCTATCACCGTTGGGATAAATTGTCCCTGTGGGCACACAAAAGCGAGATTATGTATGTTTTTAAAGGGGAAGCACAGGCTAGATAATGAGCTGAGATATGATTATTTGAAAGAGTTATTTGTTTACCCAACTACAGTATAATGGTTGTTCTTTTGGCCTCTATGGTATCCCAGTAAGGCATACACTGTGGATACATTCATTCATTCACTTATTGTTTTGTGTATTCCTATACTGCTGATCTCATATACAATACTATTCTAAGCAGTTTACACATAAAAGCAATAATCCAAAACATCTACAACACAAATATAATAACAAAATATAGTTCCCATAGTACGGACTATGGCAGTGATGGCGAACCTATGGCATGGGTGCCAAAGGTGGCACTCGGAGCCCTTTCTGTGAGCACCCGACATCACCCCTTCATAGCCACCTGTATACAGGTTCAATTACTGTATTGGCACTTTGCAAAAAAATTAGTGGGTTTTGAATTGCAGTTTGGGCACTTGGTCTGTAAAAGGTTCGCCATCACTGGACTATGGGAATACCTGTTAAAATAACTTGTGGGAGAATGCCCTTGAAAGCTAGCATCATCTTAAAGGATGGGAGAGAGGAGGAGGAATGATGACCTTCCATTGGGAGCCCATTTTATAAACGGAGCCACAGCTGAAAAGTCATAATTACTGGTGACTATCTTCTTAACCTCCCTTGATACGACACCCAAGAGAAGCAAGGTCTATGAAGAACTGGTGGCCTGAACTGATGTTTTGAGGGAAGAGACACTCCAACAGGTACTAGTGCCCCAACCATTACGGGCTTGATATACCAATATACCTTGAATCTTGTGTGGAGAGCAAACATATCTCCCATGTCAAGTATGTCTTTCTTGACATGGAAGATGAGAGACTCCTTGGAAAGCTGCCCAGTTGTCCTGCAGAGTGCATTTGGAGCCCATGGGTTCTGTCTACCCCAGGAAAGACTAACCTACCCCATGTTCTTTTTGCCTTCCGTCTCTAGGACTTTGACCAGTTGCTAGAAGCAATGAAGGCTGCTTTGGCGGAGGACTCCCAAACAGCCTTTGTCTTCAATTGCCACAGTGGACGAGGAAGAACCACGACAGCCATGGTGATCGCTGTCCTCATCCTCTGGCATTTCAATGTATGTATGGATTTGGAGGGCAGGCTCATGTTCTCCAGGCCCTGGAGCTACCTGATATTCTAAGCAAGATTCTTAGCAGCCAAATATTTTGCCAAATGTGTCCAAAGAATGTATCTGTTGATCTTCCAAGCCCGTTATCTCCTGGGGGACACTTTGAAGGTTTTAGTCTTTTAAACATAGCTTAGTAGTTGCATACTTCAGTAAGATAGTTCTGGGCCACAAAGGGTGGCTCCCAACGTCCCCTCTAATGTTCAGCTTCACTGGACGGAGCTTCACACCTCCCATACACAGCTCTGCCCTCCCTCCCCCTGTGCAGCTTAGAGTGAATCTTGATAGTTCTAAGGGTAGCTCCCCATTAGTACTAGCACTATGTACTAGTACACATACACCATTAGTATTGGCAAATGATGTTCGGTTTTTCCTCCAACCCTGGGGCTTCTACTTTTTTTTCAGCGATTACATCACATTGACTTTGACAGTTTGATCACATGTACAGAAGCATCTAGTTTGATCCTTCTAGGGAAGGGTCTGTAACCATTTTATTTTAACCCATTCCACAGGTCTACAACAGTGAGGTAAGGCAGCAGAACAATTCAGATGGAAAACTAGCTGCTGTTGGAATTGTCTCCTCCCTAAACCTGGCACCTAAGATGGATTGTTCTCCTCTTCTTGTTCCCTTTTGTTTCTTTTAAAGAAACATTGCACCAGGGAACCTAGAAGACCAAAAGGAAAAAACCCCCAGCAAAGTCAGCAGAGTGTGTGTGGAGGAAATTGGCAGGCCAAGCTTGTTTACAGCCTGTTAAAGTAGCTCTACTGTAGCCCTGCATCCTGCAAATCCGGGTGGCCACAGCAGAGGTACACTAACAAGCTTCAGAGAAGACTGGTTGCCAATTTCTTCCCCTCTTTCTCCACTGACTCCTGTGTGGTTGGTTAAAGTGAATTCATCATGGAAACTCGACTTTTCTGGTGCAACTTCAAAGCAGATGCATTTGCATTTTTCCACTGTGTACATTCACACTGAGGCTCCTGTCTATAGCAGCTGGAGGATACTAAATTGGGAGAGGCTGAAGTTGTCAAAAGAAGGGTAACAATAAGTACCTGAAGCTTATAATCAATGTAACTTTGCACTGTCTCTTTTATAGATAGATAGATAGATAGATAGACAGACAGACAGACAGACACACACACACACACACACACACACATTTGGAGTACATGCCTTTTAATGGAATTAAAGCGTCTCCCTTCCATAGCTTAAAATCAAGCATAAGACCTCTTCTGCTTTCCCCCCCCAGGGAATCCCTGAGATAGTTGAGGATGAGATTGTTAGTGTGCCTGATGCCAAGTACACCAAAGGAGAGTTTGAGGTGAGTAGCTCAAATATTCTGTCATTTGTGTAACGTGTTCGGGAATGACTCTTAAGGCAACTTTAACCTTTACAAACAATCATCCATCCATCCATTGTCCGTCTATCTATCTGTCTGTCTGTCTGTCTATCTATCACACATGCACACATTAGACAGACAGACAGACAGACAGACGGACAGATAGATAGATAGATGTGCATGTCAACACAGTACCACTATTGTTTGCCCATAGAACAACCCATTTCCCTCTTGCTATGCTAAAACATCAAGTAGTTTAAAAACCAAGTAGCTATTTAATGTTATAGTATTTCTCTCTGCTGCCGTATTTATAGCCTCTGAGCTTCCCATAATAAAAAGTGAGGCTGAATGCTAGGAGCTGTCAGGAGCTACACCTAGAGTCCCTTGGAGGCAGAAGAAAGGTATAGCATGATACAAACTAATAAAATCATGGAACCAAATATTATTTATGCAAATGTCAGCCAGGTACTGTAGTTTATAACTGCAAGACTCTCCTTTCCTTGCATTCCAAGTCATCCAAGGGGTGCATGTTAAGTCTGAAAGGTGATTGCTAAGTATGGATGCGTGAGCACCAATGAATATTTTTTGGGGGGGGGGGTTGTCAGGAGGTCAGGTGCATTACAGATATTCATTTCCAAATCACATTTCACTCTGTGCTTCTACAAAGAAAGCGGAGAAAAGTGGAGCAGAAAGACATGTTTAGAGACGAACTGCTTGCCCGAGGACTCCACACCATTTTCTGTTCAGGATCCACCCATTTGGTGGTTGAGTGGGAATGTTTCATGTGAGGTTGCACACGTGCTTTTATCTGCCAGGTGGTGATGAAGATGGTCCAGATGTTGCCTGAGGGACACCGAATGAAGAAGGAGGTGGACATGGCGCTGGACACTGTGAGCGAGACCATGACCCCCATGCATTACCACCTGAGGGAAATCATCATATGTACCTACAGACAGGTAAGGATGAGGCACAGTCTGCCCGATGTCCTTCTTGGTGACTCATATGCCTCTAGCTATCCTTCGCTTCTCTACAAGCGGATGTTTAACGCTGCTGTTAAGGCAGACCATCAGATTTGTTCTCATTTGGCAATTAGCAGATTCCAACATACAAAATATGTGTGTGTGTGTGGGGGGGATACTATAGAAAGAGGAGAGCATCCAAGAAAAAGCGGATGGGTCCTTCCTGCTTCCTCAGTTTAAAAATCAAATGTATACTAAAAGGGGATGAATTTGTACCAAAACTGGGCCAACCATTCATGCATTTAGGTGTCAGCCTTCAGATGTCATACATGAAGATAGGCAATATGTATCAAACAACTTGTGAGCTCTCTGGTGAAGATCAATGAAATCCATAAGGACCAGTTGATTGAATACCATAATTTTCGCTCTATAAGACACACCTGACCATAAGACACACCTAGTTTTTGGAGGAGGAAAACAAGACAAAAAATGTTTAGCCTTTGTTTTCATGGCGGGGGGAATCCTGGCTGCAGAAGGGGAGGACAGAGGCTCCATGGAGGAGACCTCCTTGCAAACAAGGTTATTTTGACTGTGGAATCCAAGCTGCAAAAGGGTATTTATTTATTTATTTTATTTTATATTTATATACCGCAATCTGATTTTCCTCATACGGGAACTCTGGGCAGTTTACAATAACAACTTATAAAAAACTGAAAAACACAACAACAACAATAACAACAACAATAATAACAACAACAACAACAATAACAACAACAATAACAACAACAACAATAATAATAATAATAATAATAATAATAATAATAATAATAATAATAATAATAATAATAATAATAATAATAATAATAAGGGGGAAAGGAAAACAAAACAAAAAAGGGTAGGGTTGCAAATGAGGCGATTGGGACTAGGGAATCCAGGCTGCAAAAGGGGAGGCTTGCAAACAAGGTGATTAGGGACTGGGGAATATTGTCTGCTGAAGTGGAGGAGTGGGGAGAGGCTCCCTGGAGGAAGCCTCTTTGCAAACGAGGTGATTGGAACTGTGGAATCCCGGCTGCAGCAGGGGACGGGAAAGGCTCTGTGTAGGTAACTTCTCTTTAAAGGAAAATCTGTGATATATATGCAGTGGGGACTACTGTATTCACTCTATAAGACCCACAAACATTTCCCCTTACTTTTGAGGTGCGGGGGAAGTGCATCTTATAGAGCGAAAAATACGGTAGCTGCAGAGACTTAAAGTGTGAGTACATAGCGAGGGAAATGCAAATTTACTTACTTTCAGTGTGACATTACATCAGGGAATTCAAATCTATGCAATTTCAGTGGTCACACGGAAAACAGGAGAAAGGAACAACACCCCCCACCCCTGTACACGCTTTTTTGCTTGATGTTCTGTTTACAGCTATGCAGGTGGTGCTTCCCTGGAGGAAGCGGGGCTGGGAAGCACCGAACACCCCATTCAGCTGAAAAAGGAATTGGCACGAACTGCCAGTTCAGAGGTTCGAGTCCATCTCTACCCAGGAGTGTTGCCCATGGAGAAGAGCTGTTTAAAAAGTGCAGTGTAATGGGAAAGAGGCTTTGCTCCCTATGCATGTGTTGTGGGTGCTTCTTGTGTGTTTTGCTCACAAGGCAAGGGGCAAGTGGGGAAGATGCTTTGCACATCCTCCATTCTGCATCGGTTCAAGCTATCACATGTCTGAAGTACTCCAAAAGAATTTGTATTTTTTTAAAAAATAGTAGACTCTCTGATAGAGAAGAAAACGATGCCAACAGATGGCAGAAAAGCGCCTGTTATATTTCTAGTAAGAGATGTCATTCTCCTACATAAGACAAGGAACAGCACACATATCACACTTGAATACTTTTCTGTGTTCTGCTGTTAGGGTGGCAGTTTTCATTAATTCAGCTAAAGGTTGACCCGTATGTTCTGGTTCATTTGCTGATTACTTGTGTGTATGAATATTGCATATCCGCAGAAAATAAACAGAGTATATTCTAAATATAATGATAATGCACAGTAGGTGCTTTTATTCAAATACAAAATAGACTATTTGGTTATTGGCATGCAATCGTGAATATTAACAATAAGAAAGTCTCACTGGGTTTGATTGGAATTAATTTCCAGGTCAATGAGTATAGGATTCTAGCATAAATATTTTTTTTTAAAGTTGATTTCCCCTACTTTGTATGGTTGAATTTGAGATTGATGTTTTGGTAGGGATTTTTGAGAATGAAAATAATAATTACTTATTTTCATTCTGAGTAGTGGTGTGTATTTATCTGGCCGTATACTCATAATTTGTTGATGTGTTTGACACAAATAAAGAAAAAGAAGAAGAAATATATGAGTGATACATAATTCCTATTGATGATTGTGCATTACATGAATCTGTTTGTGTCAAGTGTTACAAACTTTTGTCCCTCTTCTTTAGACATATCTGCAAGGCGTGAGTCTGCCTCTCATTAGAGCAGAGGTGGGTAATTTCTTAGTGCTTCCATCTTCTACACCAAAAGTAGTCAAACTACAGAACTCAATCCAATCTCAGTGTTCTCCCTTTGAAGTAGTAGGGCCTTTGTTATAGAAAACAGACATATTCAACTTGTTACTAGACAGCAGTTCCCATCATCCTTCACACTTGGTTATACTAGCTGTAGCTGGTTTGTTTTTGTTTCTGTTGTGTCGTTATAGTTGTGACCGACTCTTCATGACCCTTGCTAAGATCTAGTGGGCTGTGTCCCCAACTCCTGCTGTAGAATATTAAATGTATGTAGTGGCTAGAGGATGCCACAAGGTGGCAGCTTTGCAACAGTTAAGTTCCTGAAAAGATAGGAACCAAAGCTCAGAAGTAAATACTGTAGTTATATATAACTAGTTATATATAACTATATATAATTATATATAACTATATATAATTAATTACTTTTTTAATAATTAATTTATAGTGAAGTTCAGCAGTGATAATAACTTGAGGGGTAAAGTCACCTCTTTAAAGCGTAGCTAAGAGATTTTAATTCACTATTTTTTAGTTAGGGCATTTGATATGACAAAAGTTGGCTCCAGTATTACAACCATGTCTGATCAACCACAGATCAGAATAATGGAAAGTTCTCTGGCTTTATCCAAAGTTCTACTTCATCTGAAATTGATAAAGCCTTGATGCAGTGATTTGGGAAGGTTCAATCTCTTCCAAAGGGAAGTTTTAAAACCGAGCAGTCTAAATGAATTGTTTTGGATATTCAAGCAGCCTCCCTTTTCTTATTGACTCTGAAATTCTGGATCATTATGTTAAGTCAGTGTCTAGAGTATGTTCAGAGCAGACCTAAAAAAGCAAGCACATGTGTAATTAACTTATAAAATTAAGCAACAAATATAGTGACCAATTCAGAGTTTTGGAGTCTGCTGTCATCAGTATGCTGATGACACACAGCTCTATCTCTCCTTTTCAACCTCTGCAATGGAGGCAGTCCAGACCCTTGATTGATGCCTGGCTGTGGTTCTGGAGTGGACCAGGACCAACAGGCTCAAGCTCAACCCTGAGAAGACCGAGGTTCTGTTCTTTGGAGGGATAGATGGGTACTGGTCAGGCACTGGTCATGTCAAGGATAGATTATTGCAACTCTCTTTACATGGGATTCCCATTGAACCTTGTTTGGCAACTGCAGCGGGTCCAGAATGTAGCAGCCAGATTGGTGGTTGCTGCAGACAGATTTGACCACATTTTCCCAATTTGGGCTCGTCTGCACTGGCTACCCATTACCTCCCGAATAAGGTTCAAGGTGTTGGTTTTGGTCTACAAAACCCTCCATATCTTGGGACCTGAATATCTGACAGAGCGTATCTCCCAAAGGTCAGAGCTGGCCAGAGCCACCAGAGCCTCACAGGCCTTCTCACTTCAGGTGGCCACCCCCAGGGAGGCCCCTAATGTTGCGACTCGCAATTGGGCCTTTTTGATGGTCCACCGGACCATGTGGAACAAACTGCCCTGCGAGATCCGCTCGGTGCCATCCCTCACAGCCTTCAAGAAATTATTTAAAACTTGGCGGTTTGAAAAAGCTCATGGCGATTCCTAATGTCTGTTTTGCGCCCCTTGTGATTTGTTGTTTTCGGTTATTATTGTTTGTGCCTCTTGTCGGGCACTTTTCTTCTCTTTTGTTGTGTATTGTTAGATCTGAATTTGTGAGGTTTTTTTAATAGTTTATGTTGCTCAGTTTGTAAACCGCCCAGAGTTCCTTTGGGAAAATCAGTGTGGTATATAAACTTAAAAATAAATAAATATAAATAAATAAATAGGTGACTGATAATAATGATAATAATGATGTAATGCATTATAAATGAGAATAAGGACAACAATAGTAACAACAATCACAGTGGTGATATATCCTCCTTCTCCTTATCATCATCATCATCATCATCATCATCATCATCATCATCATCATCATCATCATCATCATCATCAAGATATGTGTATGCCAGTCATTACTGGCAATAATAGTATGACTGTATGACACATTGAATACACCATAAAAATTAAATTACAGATTCATAGATAAATTAGTCATAGTAACTAAAGGAAACTACCCTGTTAAAAGACATACCCCTGAACATCAGATGTGTAGGGGGACTGGCAGGAAATCAGTCGCCTTTTGTCAGCGACTAAAATTCCGTGAATGACAGCTGATGAAAGAATTGATGGGCGAGCCTGGCATGTAACTCCTCCTGTATGAACTGTGTGCTGCATCTGGAGGACAAGGCCTCTCTATACGTAGGGAAGGAAACGTCTGGTAGAGTTAATGCAGCTAATTCTTTAAAAGCTTTCCAAGCAGCCTCCCTCTTCTTATTGATTTACAGTTTTCATAGCAACACGGCCTTCAAAACGTACATGTGTAAACTCTGGCTTATTGCTTTCCTTCGGCATGGGTGCTTGGAGCTTATGCACCTCTGGGGGCTTTTAGCTTTTCCAGGTTGGTACAAAATGTAAATACTGAGCGACAGGACATAAGCCCTGTGTTCTTGCAAAGGCGTCTTCTCTCGTGCCGAGTCAAAAGAGTCCTCTTTCTAGTGACCTTGAATCAACCCTGCTCCACGTGGTGTTTTTGGAAAAAGAAAGCCGAAACCTTCCAAAATAACAAGCGTGTGCCTCCCGGGCCTTCACAGGAAATGGTCAGCTGGCTTGGGCTCAGTCTATATGATTTGTGTGTATAAACTAAAAATAAATAAATAAGGCTATTGGTGTTATGAATGGAAACTTCACCCATGTGTGTGTGTGTGTTAAAAAAATCATTGGTATATTGTAGTCACATAGGACCTGAATGCTGAAGGTTTCAGTCTTTTGTCGGCAGGCTGTCCCCCCCCCCCCCTTCTTGCTTTTCCAAACTATTTAGCCGCATATAACAACATTAGAAGCACATATGGTGCTTCCTGGATTCCCCGATGACTATGAGTAATACTTTCTCATTTTGGTCAGAGATGGAAGAGCTTCAAGTATGAGATACCATTCTTGAGTGTTCATCCAGGGTGCCATGAAAATACCTTTCAGAGGTAACACAGCAAAAGGAAAGGAGAAGTAGAGAATATAAGCAGAGAATGAATAAAATTTCCTAGTTATTCCCCCCACCCCGTCATCTTTTAGCAGCATTTGAGATATTTCAAGGTATTTCAAGTTGAATTTGTATCATTCTGTTAGTAATCCTAATACAGTGGTACCTTGTATAAAGGAATTAATTCGTTCCAAATGAAATTATGTTGAGCAATTTTCCTTTATACAAATTTCCCATAGGAATGCATTGAAAATGGAGGAATCCCATTTTTATGTTGTACAGATTCACCCTATAGGCGATTATGTTCAGCAAATTTCCCTGTCTCTGGAATTTTTTATGTTGTACAGATTTTATGTTATACAAACCCTTTGTTATACAAGGGTCCACTGTATTAATAGATAACAGAGAGAGAGAGAGATGATGATGATGGTGATGATGATGATGATACATGATAAATAGTCACATTTTAGTTTTGTAACTTTCTGGTGGTAGAAGTAGTCTCTGGGTATATATTAGTGTGTAAGTGACAATAAAGCAGACTTCACATTGCCTTATCTGTATGCGGTGGTTGTTATCCTAGAATTCTAAGGTGAAGTGCTATATTTAAAATTCAGTGACTCTCAAGTTAAGGTTTAGGTGATCAGAGTCAAGGAATTCTGGGTCTGCAGTTTTCACTATTAACTACTTAAGTGCCTTGCTTGATCAGATTAAAATACATCCAGTTCAGCCACCAGGAATGGACCATAACCTTGCTTTAGAGAATTTAGAGAAAATATAAACTCAGCAATCCATTTAACAGCCTGGCAAGGCAGGATAGTGTTTTGCCGATACAGTATTCTGGATTGATATGTTGCAGCTAGGAAGAGAAGGGTCTCTTGTCTAAGGCTATCAAGTCAGGAGTTCATGGAATGGAACAGAAATTAGAGCTGGTCTTGCAACCCAGTCTCTTACCACTGTGGTAGATAAGGTACACTGCATCTTCAATGCCTATTCTCCTGGTGATTTTTTTGGCATTACTTCAGGCATCTGGAAGCTAAAGAAGCTGGTGAGCAAAGAATGGAAGTAGCAAATGAAGTTTGTTGGTTCCTTTAAAGTTAGCATGCTGTGAATCAATTGCATGTTAGGAGTGATTTTCTAAAACTACTACTAAAAATCCAGCTTGGTGTGTAGTCTCCTCTCCTAAATTTGTAGACTGTTGCCTTTGGCTGTGTCTTGCAGCCCCACAAAAAGGATGGTAGAGAGGACATAGATTTGCAATTGAATTTATTCTAACTTTTATGCATTACCGTAATTTTGCTGTAGACATATCAACTGTAAAAAACTTACCTACTTTCTTGGAGGGTGCTAAAACAGAGGTAGACCAATACCAGTCAAGAGACTGAAAAGATCTACAAAAAGATTATGAGTTTAGCTTCCAAGTTAAAAAACATTTAAAAACTTTTAATACAATTTAAAAGATCAAGCTTTCGGATTACAGAAATGGCAAGTGCTGACTACATTGCATATTAAATATAGCAGAACATTCAGGTGTACCAGTTTGTTCATTAACCTTTCTGCTGGCCTTATGTGATTAATTATAGGCAGCTATGAGTCATTAAATTTTTCCCATCCTCCTGGTTCACCACATCCTCCTTCAAAGTCTCCCTTATCAGCCTTAAATTGCAAGAGTGAAATTGGAATAGCTGTTATATCAACAGTAATAGATTGTTATGTACTGTCAAGTCAGAACTAACCTACGGCAATCCTAACAACGCTTTCAAGGTAAGTGAGATAATTAAAGAGTTCTCCCCCATTCCCACCAATGAGTTTCCTCTGAGTAGGGATTTGAACCCTATTCTCCAGCGACTTAGTCTGTCACTCTATCCACTAGACAGTGCTGGGTATTGTAAATAAAAGCACAATGTATCTTAACCTAGTGGTGTTCACTGTGGCTAGATGAATGGTGAAACACCTATCCAGACCCTAACTTTTGATGGCAGCCTCAAAGCCCCTGGTCCTTCGTTCATATAGTCCTTTATCTGTAAACTGTAGGTGTACTAGGCAGCCTTTTGTATAAAGAATGCTTTGAATGGAAGACTGTCATCTGTAAAGCAGAGATAATGGCCACTGTGCTCATATGTAGTGATCTGCTTTTTAGATTACAATGGTGGTGACAGAAGTTTCCTGACCCTGAACTATGATATTCCACACTATATGGACTAGGCACAATTGATCCCACAGATGGACTGTAGGGGTTTTTTTATTTATTTTTTAAATTGAGTATAAGGCTGTGTTGAATATTTTCTTTCTCTTTGCTCCAAAACTTCTGTTTATATGAATAGCTGCAGTTACAGTTTTCACCTTTTTGAAAAGCCCTATTGCTTATTGCTGTTTCTTTGATGGTTATCTTTCCAGATACTGCTTCTTCTTCTGGGCTCAGTCATAGGGATGAGCTATTTTGCATATGACATAAACACCATGTTATTGCGCAGCCTTCAGAATTGGCTGATGCATTATGAAGACAAAATGAAATAAGTTGAGAGAAGCAGTTGGCTTTTTCTCGGTTGTATTTCACACCACTTCTGTTTGTATGTTTGTTACATTTTAAGCTGTTGTTCATAACCTAGTTATTAGTGTGGTAGACAAGAGTGATGGACTGTATCTCAGGAGGCCTGGCTTTAAATTTCTGCTTAGCCATGGAAACTGGCAGTGTAGCAGCAGTAAAACAGCTCCTTCAATATTTAGAGTATCCTGCCTTTTAAAAGCCTGATTAGGGTCTCTATAAGGGGGTTCCAATTTGTGGGCACATAACAAATTGACGGTTTTATGGTGTATCAATTACATAAAATGTAAATAACATTGCAAGTATTTATACTATTTCAAGCATGGCTTGTGGTTTTGTTTTACTGTCTTTTGAATGGTTCAAAAGAAGGACATAATGGAACCACTGGCTGTTGAAGCCTATGCCCATATATTGTTCCCTCCCAAAGAAGAAGTGAGTATAACCAGGGCTTTTGCCTTCCGCTGCTCTTGTCCCCTTCTTCAGCCGTCATCGGAGAGTTGAAAGCCCTCCATTCTTCATTCCTTGGACTTGAATCACAAGAAGGCAACCAAGGAGAATCTGGAGGAGAACCAAAAGAACAGGGCCACTACAGAGTGGGCGGTGGGCAACCTCAAGTGGCTGCGGCAGATGCCAGAATGTGATAGTTATTTCTTCTGCTGAAAGGCTTTTCTGCGCATGTGAGGCATTCACAAATTCCTGTGTCAACTGAGCAATTATGGGACACTGCTGCATGGGGCAATGTGATTGGCAGAAAGTTTATAAAGTGCTATTACTGAGCTACCACATGTGGTGGATTTGAATGGAGAAGCTGATGAGCGGGGGCTGCTATTTGTAAAGGATGTGGTTTTGAAAAGCTCGTGCTGCCCTAAAAATAGAACAAAATGGCTCTCTAAACACGCCACTACCTAGGACATATCTGGATAACTCATATCTGTGTGACTGACAGTGGTTTGCAACACAATGCTGGTCTTTCTGCAATCAATGACAACTCTCCTACAGCCTTTGAACATTCAGTCACCATTACCTTTTGAAGACCTTCTGGTGTGAATGACAGTAGAGAATGGTTACAAGGTCCTTGTGTCAATCTTTCATCCTCTTCATCCTTGCAGAGCTAGGCTTTCATATCCTGAGTTTCCTGATTGTAGTGTGGGAGGGCTTGGCTCAAGTCTCACCCTCAGTCATGCATGACAGAATTCAAAGAAAAACACAATTTGCACAATAATGTGATCTGCTTCTACTCAACTTGAATGGAAATATTTGTTGTCCTCTGACTTTCCATTCCATAAAAATAAGTGTATTTTATTTATTTATTTACCTTTTTTTTTTTAGCCGCCCCACTACCAAGAGGTCTCTGGGTGGCAATTTGTTCTATTTGACCATTCTGAATACAGTATAGAGTACTGTATGTTTTATTTAATGTGACTTCTTAAAATTCACTTATGTTTTGTAAACTAAATGTACTGGTGTAAATGGATCTGCATAGGTTCTGTTCAGTCTATTCCATTTTGATGCAACAAAGCACAGGTGCACAGATGCACACACATATTCGTCAGGTTGCAAACAAAAACTGGGTTAAGTAGGGCATGTTAGGCTGAAACATATACAGTTGTACAGTACTTTGGTTTAAGTAATTAATGTGTTTTAGAGATGGGCACCAAGGAAAAAATGAAATACTATTTTGTCGTTTCATTACATAATGAATCAATTCGTTACGAAATGAAACAGTAGAACACGTTTTGTGACAAAATGAAATGAACCATCAGTTTTTGCTGTAAAAATGAAACGATTCATCCTAGAGGCACCAAATTTGGTGGATAGCTTCCTCAAGCTCTTCCCTGTATGTCCCCCAAATCTGCAGAGATTTGGGGTTCAGGGGGCTGAGTTATTCAACTCCAAAATGCTCTCCCAGGAATCCATTTGTAATTGGAAAAGTGGTTTTTCGTGTTTTTTTTTAAGGAGAGGTTTGGTTTTGGTCCTATCCTTTAAAAAATTTAAAAAAAAACACTTTCCCCATAATATATTAGATATTAGATGGCAGTGACTCATTTGGATGAACCAGGTTGCATTGCAATGAATTAAAGGGGACAGACACCCCACACCAATCCCCAAAGCAATTGAAAACTGCCAGGAATATAAGAGATTGTAAGTTGGTCATGGGCTGCTTGGTTGCAAAACGGAGTGGGGGGGGAGCAAAACAGAAGCATCTCTATGACCCTAGTGAACCCAAATTTTCTGCTATTCTATTCTATTCTATTCTATTCTATTCTATTCTATTCTATTCTATTCTATTCTATTCTATTCTCGGAGGTCTATGCCTATTGTCAGCCAGGTCCATACCATCATCTATGTTGTCACTGGCCATCTTATACTTTCCAGGTGAAGACAGTGTGAACTGTTCTATCAAGCATAGCATTCTTGAGGAGTGGGGAACATGCTGAAAATAATGCAGCCATGGACTTTACAATGCACCTCTGAAAAACTGCTAGTTGGATTTAGTTGCCTGGATGACCCAGAGACCTGAACAGAAGTTAGGTATTAATCTTCACCCATGTCTTGGCTGGGATCGTCCGGTTTTGTTCCTTTGTTCTTCCCTTCTGCAATATTTTGAGCTCAGGAAAATAATCCTTGAGAGAAACGTTTTAAGTAGGGAATAAGCTCTAACTCATGTTGAAGCTTTCAGCAGTATCAAGTGCGGAGCTTACATACAAAATACACTGTTCCCTGCGGAGGCTTCTTCGTGGAGGAGGTAGAAAAAGTAACACTTGCCTTGAAGTACTTTCAGAATGATGAATGGAAAGGCCCTGTTGGCGGAAGAAGCAAGGCTCTTGCTTGACAATAATATTTCCAGTTCTTTTAGCAGAGAGATGCAACTTTGCATGCATAGGAGCTGCGGGGTCTGAGAAGAGAAACAAATGGCTTTAACAGACATGAAATAACTACAAAAGCAAAGTGTTCTGCTTATATACCACCCCATACCACTTCAAGTAGTCTCTGGGCAGTTTACAGTTTTAATTCAATTTCACAACTTAAAAGATCAATCTAATCAGGCTCTCCTGGCACTTCTGTCTACTGGGGACATAGCTCAGCACTTGGTCTCCACTTTTCCTACTGAGTCCTCCTGTCCCCCTGCTGAGACCTGCTCTCCATCATTGGCTCCACTGACCAAAGCAGACAAAGAAGAGGAGAAAGCCTTCACCGTGACATCTGCTCATCCTGTCAAAGTCCATGCCCCTCAGTCTCTAATCTCCCTAGCTCAAACGGTGGTCCAGCAGTTTCACCACGCAACAGCTCTTACTGCATCTCTTAACACTATAACTGATCCAACTGACACCTGCCTGCCTTTAGCAGTGGATCAGGACACCACTGGAATTCTGCCTTCAGCCGCTATATCATCGATGAGCCTGCCACCTATTGATCCCTGACTTTTAACATGCCCTTCTGGCTCACTCTTTCCACCCTGCCCATCCTCACAGGCTTGCCTAAGACTTCTATCGTGGAACATTGCAGGTTGGGCTAACAAAAAAACTGATCTTGGCTTTGCACGTTATCTCAAGTCCTTTGATATCATCATGCTGCAGGAAACATGGGTAACAGATGTGGGCAGAATTAATCTTAATGGATATAAAACTTTCGCATCACCAGCTGTCAAATCCAACCCCAAGGGAAGGCCTTCTGTGGGCCTTGCTATCTTGGTCCCTGCTTCATACAAAGCACGTTGTCTAACTATTTCCCCAGGGATTTGCAAAATCCAAGCTGTCAAGGTAGCTATAGAGGGAGCTGAGCTTATCCTTGTAAATGTCTATCTGCCTCCCTCTCTTGATACCCTTAGGAGATCAGCACACTGGAGCGATCTCCTAACATGTATTGATAACTTAAAGCACTCCCACCCTTCTGCTGAATTTATTCTGGGAGGTGACCTCAATGCAAGAGTCGGGACCACTAATCAAATCTTTTATAAAACAGGGATGGCTGAGGATGAACACTCTCTGCCTCCCTTATGTGGTCTGACCAGGAGGTCAAAAGATCCGTTTTACAATGCTGGTGGATTAGCCCTTGCCAGATTTTCTATTTGCACCAATATGATCTGGCTTAATGGTCTCCTTGACTTCCCTAATGCTGGCGAACATACCTTTGTATCCCCCCGAGGCTCCAGCGTTGTCGACTATCTCCTAGTTTCGACATCAACAAAACAGCGAGTAGTACACTTTGCAGTTGGCGATTATGTCATCAGTGACCACCTTCCCTTAATATTGTCTCTAAAACTGCTAGAGCATAGGGCATCACCCGCCAGGGAGGCTGATAATTTGATGCCTAGGTCTAAAATCCTGGTCAATAAAGATCTGTCCACTAAATTCCATCAATTAGTGATAGCCCAAGGAAGCAGAAAACTTCTACAAGGCATTCTAGTGAACCCTGACTATTCTAGCCAAATTAAATTCTTTGAATCCTTTATAAACCTAATTTTTCATTCCTTGAGTCATAAGCCCACACTGTGCCGCTATGGGGGACCACATAATAACCTTAATTGGTTTGACAAGGAATGCAGAGAGCTCAAGGTTCTATTGCGCGCCTCTTTCATGGTTTTCAGGCAGACCAATGCCCAAGGTGACTTAGTAAAATACTTTCAGTATCATCAACAATTAAAGGCCCTACTCCTTAAGAAAAAGCAAATTTTCTTCCATAACCAATGGAATAAGCTATTTCAAGCTGTCGCTCATAATAACACTAGACAATTCTGGTCTATTGTTACGGGATTCTCAAGATCAGAGGTGGAGGATTCAGATGCAGTTCCACCATCTAGGTGGGTTGAACACTTTTCTGACGTTTTCTTTGATAGGAATAAGCCCACAGCCAACTGTCCTGACTTTTCCTCCCCCAACCTGCCCGAGTGGCCTCCAGTATGCCCTGAGGATATCTATAAAATTATTGTAGGTTTACGGTCAGGTAAAGCTGCAGGCCCTGACGGTATACCCCCTGACCTCCTAAAATGTGATCCAGCTTGGTGGTCTCTACTACTAGCCCCATTTTTCACAACCATCAATAAAACTGGCTTTATACCCAAAGATTGGACAACTGCCACAATTGTTCCCATCTACAAAAAGGGGGATCCTAATTCCCCAGAGAATTACAGACCTATCAGCCTATTATCGGTAATTGGCAAAGTTTATGCCAAATACCTAAGCAATAAACTTTCCTCCTGGATAGACGCCGAGAACATCTTAGGCCCTGAGCAATCAGGATTCTGTCAGGGCAAATCCACGTTAGATAACTGCGCTATCCTTTCACACTTGGTCTATAAACAGGTCAAGATATCTAAGGCTAGACTCTATGTGGCTTTCCTTGACCTGAAGGGTGCTTTTGATTCTGTAGATAGAGAGCTACTTTGGGATAAATTATCCAGATGGAATATTGATCAAAGGCTACTTCTCCTAATTAGAGCCTTGCATGCCGATACTTTATGTACGGTTAGATGCTCTCAGAATGGCAAACTAACTCAACCCTTCAAAACAAATAAAGGAGTGAAGCAGGGCTGCATTCTGGCCCCAACACTTTTCAACCTCTTCCTAAATGACTTAGCTCCTAATCTGCGGAATGTGAATAGCCATTGCCCAAAACTGGGTCAGACACAAGTTCCATTGCTTTTGTACGCCGACGACGCAATACTTCTCTCTCGCACTAGGATAGGTCTTAAACGCTTACTTAATGGTGCCACGGACTATTTCTTAGCCAATAAATTGGAGGTTAATTACTCCAAATCTAAAATAATGGTCTTTGCGAGAAAATGGACTGCCCACAAATGGCTTTGTAAGGGTAATGTTATAGAGCAGGTAAAGTCATTTAAGTACCTGGGTGTTCACTACAACTACAGGCACACCTGGTTCTCCCATCGCAAGTATGTCCTAAATTCTAGCAAGATCTCTGCTAGCGCAATCTCACGCTTCTTTTTTAGCTATAGCAATCGCTATGTACCAGCTTCCCTGACAATATTTAAGGCCAAAACCCTATCTCAAATCTTATATGCATCACCAATTTGGTATAAAGCTATAGATCGCACAGTGGAGAGTATTCAAGCCTCTTTTTTGAGAAGAATCCTAGGCCTCCCTAAATGTGTCCCATACGCCGTTCTTTGCTTAGAAACTGGCATGATAAGGCTGAAGACCTTGGCCAGATTAAGAGCTATTAAATTCTGGCTTGGAATCCTTTACAACCCAGTTCATACCCGTTTATTATATCAACTTTTGATAGATCCTGACCTCCCAGCCGAGATCTCCGATGTTCTTACCACTCTTAAAGTAGCGGGATTGGATATTGAGCAGCTTGGCATGTTAAGTCAATCTGAAGCATATAGGACTATTAAAGACAGGCTATTGAACATCGAATGGCAAGAACTGTGCAGCGAAGCCAATACCACCAGCTCCCCACTTCAATTTAACATCCCAGTCCTACCTGGGAAGCCTGCCTTTTTTCTGACTTACCTAACATGTCCCGAAGCGCGCAGAGCCTATTCACTTGCCAGATGCAATTCCTTCCCCTCGGCACTATTGTCAGGCAGGTTCAATGGAATCCCTTACTCCCAGAGGATCTGTCCATGTCAAACTAATGCCGTTGAAACGCTTGAACACATCTTCTTTCATTGCCCAACTCACGATGCACTTCGTAGGAAATATCTATCCTCGATCCTCGATAGAATGCAAGGGTGGGAAGGCTTGGTTAAGCTTAGGTTCCTTCTCTCTACGCAAGTCACCTCTTATCTGGATGAAATGGCCTCCTTTGCCTCTGAAATTATAGCAGCACGAGGATCTGGGCCTCCCTATTCCCCATCTCATTGGCTTGAGTAGCTAATGCATATATTAGAATCACCAGTTCCATGTTTGATTACCCTCCTTGCTGACCTCATTTTCTCTTGTTGTGTTGTTTTATTTTATTTTAATGCCAATAAAGGTTGATTTGATTTGATTTGATTTGAATTACAGTCTGCAGGCTAGACATTGCCCCCCCCCCCCAAGCAAGCTGGGTACTCATTTTACTGACCTCGGAAGGATGGAAGGCTGAGTCAACCATGAGCTGGCTACCTGGAATTGAACCCCAGGTCATGAGCACAGTTTTACCTGCAGCACAGACATTTTAACCACTGCGCCACGGGGCTCCTGAACAGCATGCCCTAAATATTCTCTGCCTGGCGTGCCTTTTTCACACTTTTTTTCTTAGAATAAATCCTCTAGCATTTTTCTTTTTTAAGGAGTCATGACACTCTTTTCTTTTTCTTTTTTGGATAGACCTTTTTTCCCTATGAAAAATGATGGAGAATGGAGCAAAGCAAGGGCAATTTCGGCTTCCCTTGAACTTGGCTCTGAGGCAAGTTTCAATGATATATTTACTCCAACGCCACTGGTACTCTGTTAATTAAGATTGGTTGAACAGTATGAAACTGAATCAGAAATCCTTTCCAACTCGGCAAAAAGGCTTCCCTCAGGGATGCAGGAGTTCATGGAAGGGATGAAACTTAGGAAAACTGGCCACCATCACCCTCAACTGGGTGTGAAGAAGACCTTGAAGGATAAGATTTTAAAATTGGAGGGAAGCTCCATTGGGCCCCTGTAGGAGGCTGAGACAGTTTATAGGCTACCTGTGTTTAAAGGGCCTTAACCTGTCTTTTCACTGAAATTTGATTTTGATCATACCACTGATTTATGACTAAGTAGTGCAGTGGTGGATCACCTCCTCTGAACATCCAGCAATATTTTTGTTCCACTTGGGTCTTGGAAACCATTTTCAGGCCTAGGATTGGGGTGTTTGGGGACTATATCGGGGTCACTGGTGTGCCACATGTGGCTCATAGACCATAATTTGTTCAGGTGCAAATGATAAGTTAAAATCATGCTCACTCTTAATGAATGGTGCTTTTGGGGAAAGGGGGGTTAAAATCAAATCTGCACCAGTTCCGGGGGCTCAGAGCAGAGAATAAGATAATGATTAAATAGCAAAAAATGCGCTTCTCAACTGGGACACTCTTATCAAATGATGTCCAAATAGATTGGATGAGGCTGTGGCAAACCTTTGAAAGAAAAGTGCATGTTGTTTCTTATGAAAAGAATGTGGACAAACTTCAACAATGCATTTTCCGCTTGTCATGAATAGACTTGTCAATGTTTTCTTATAAGGAGAAACAAGTATTTTCTTGACAAGTATGTTTTCTGCTTCCTGTTTGTCAACCTTCGGAAAGAAGAGCAGCCTGTAAAAATGAAAAACACATGGCAATTCTGGGATAAGTGGCTGAGGCTTGAAGACTTACATCACAATGGCCCTTTCCTTTTTCATGCTGCATGTTTTGTGTTACAGAAGTTAAGTTAAGCCAGAATGGAATAATGTAGCTTTTTCTATAGCCCATAACCCCTACTAGAACAGGTTTTGACTATAAAAGAGAACACAATGTTGTAGACCAGTGATGACGAACCTTTTAGAGACCGAATGCCCAAACTGCAATTCAAAACCCACTCATTTAGTGCCAAGATAGCTATTTAACCTGAATACGGGTGGCTGTGAAGGGGTGATGTTGGGTGCCCACAGAAAGGGCTCCGAGTGCCACAAGTTTGCCAACACTGCCTTACAGTCACAATTTCTTTTTTCTTAGAAAAAAAATCACCAGGGATTTTAATTTGCAAAAGCCCCTTTGCACTCTCTAGTGGCCTTATCCATATACAGTGGCCCCTTGTATAACAAACAGCTTGTATAACATAAAATTTGTACAACATAAAAAATTCCGGAGATGGGGAAATTTGCTTAACATAATCGCCTATGGGGAAAATCCGTACAACATAAAAATGGGATTACTCTGTTTTCAATGCATTCCTATGGGAATTTGTATAAAGGAAAATTTGCTTAACATAATTTCATTTGGAACAAATTAATTCCTTTATACAAGGTACCACTGTACTATATTTGTTTCAAATATCATTTTGGAGGGTATAGGACAGTGATGGCGAACCTTTTAGAGCAGTGGTGGCGAACCTTTGGCACTCCAGGTGTTTTGGACCACATCTCCCAGAATTGTGAACCTGTATTGCCAGTGACAAAGGACTGTGGGAGTTGTGGTCCAAAACATCTGGGGTGCCAAACGTTCGCCACCACTGTTTTAAGAGACTGAGTGCCCAAACTGCGATTCAAAACCCACTAATTTTTCCCTAAGTGCCAATACAGCAATTTAACCTCAATACAGGGGGCTCTGAAGGGACGATGTCAGGTGTCCACAGAAAGGGCTCTAAGTGCCACCTTTGGCACCCATGACATAGGTTCGCCAACACTGGTATAGGAGAATAAGGGATGCCGAGGAGCTCAAAACATGGCCAGATTGCCCATGGCCACCTACAGTGCACCCTCAAAACCATAACATTTAAGGAAGGATTGGGTTTATAAGGGAGCTCATATGTTGGCTGCTTCTGCTCTAAGATCAATTTGATTACTAGACATTTTGGCTGCATGCATGTCTCCAGGTCTGTTAAATAACTCTGTATTCTGGATGACTTCTGCCAGTACATTGACTAACTCCTGCCAAGTCCCCAGAGTCAAATGGCACCCTGTTGTTAACAGTTGCTGCTGCTGCTGCTGCTGCTGCTGCTGCTGCTGCTGCTACTACTACTACTACTACTACTACTACTACTACTACTACTACTACTACTACTACTCTCCTTTAAATTATAAAAATATGAGTGTAAATGGTCCCAGCACTAATTCAGAATTTTGAAACTTCCCCCATCTGGATTTTATCTAAAAATGAGACCTTTGCACTTGGATTTTTCCAACCCTCTTCACTTGCCACTTCCATTTAACCTCTCTAGGGGGTGCAGATGTTCAGATGATAAAAATAGGTGTGGGAAAGATTGCAATCCTTCTTCACACGTAGTGGTCCTCATCCAGATCAAGAATGTGTGTTCTGAGTCCTGAGCCCAACTGAGATCACCCCACCCCCCAGAGACAAACAGCTGGCAGGTGATGTGCCTTGATGCCCATCTGCATGTACGGAGAGCAGCTTTAGGATGGTGTGGAGTTCAATGTCAATAGAATTCAAAGATAATAAATTGTCTCCCCAAACCTCCTAATGTCTGTTTTAAAAGGGAGATTAAATATTTACTAGGGGTGTGTGTTCTTCATTTCATTTGGTGGCAGTAAAAACTGGGTTTTCACTTTAAAATATATATTCAGTTTTGGTGGTGGCATCTTCTGGGTTTTATAGGTAAAACTTTATCAGTAATTTTGCAAGCTTTTCAGCATGACAGGATGTGGGACTGGAAGGGAGGTGAGAAAAAGACTAAATGCACCAGAAGATTTTTACTCTGATGTTCAACAAGGCCCAGCTTGAGTTCTAAATTGCCAGCTCTCTCCTCTGTGCTCATGAAGGTGAAGGGTCAGTTATGCCCTAACTCCAGACTAAACACATGTGGAAAATAAAGCACTTGTTTATACAGGCATGGTTGTTGCTGGATGAAGGCAATATCAAGTGATGGCTTGCCAGTCTAGTGAGCCATGACAGATTGCCTGTGCCACCAGCAAGGTTATACTTGCCCAATAGAAATCCTACCTTTGGTTTCCAGTTATCATGATGTCAAGGCTGAACAGGCATCATTCAATAAAATGTCTATTCAGACGTTTAGGGAAATTGCTGTTTTGGATTGCAAATCTCACTGACCCTGTTAGCAGAGGGATTCTACAATCTATGGTCCATAAATTAATTTCCACATAAAGAAGCCGCTGCCAGCTCAACAAGCATCACCCCAAACCTTCCTGCTTAGTTTCACTGATGTAGCACAAATGGAATAACATTTTGCCTGAAGTTTACAAAGCACCATAGACATGGCCTGTCACATAATACATTGTGTGGCTCACCATGCAGCTGGTCATATATACTATGATTGGGGCAATTTGTTGCCAGAAGTCACAACATTGGAGAAACTGTTCAGGAGGATTTTCTCTATAGGACATGTAGCCCATCAGCCAGGTGCTTTGAAAGCTCTGGTATTTCTTTCTTTTTGCACTTTTTTTTCTGGAAAATCTCTGCAGTGGAATGGGGATGGTTTCATAAATTGCATTTTTTCTGAGTCTGGTGTCTGGAACAGCTTTCTTATGACAACACAAAACAGATCTGTCTTGGGACTACAACTGTGTAGCACTCCAATTTTTAAATACAATGGTCAAATCGTATGATAACTGATATAAATATGCTCACGTGTAGAATTTCTCTTTAACCAGTAGTGAACGTTGGGAGTAAAATGGCTCTCACGTTTATTTGGGAAAAAATGTTTTCTTTTACTTACAATCCTTATGTATCACCCAAATGTCCTCAAACCCCTGAGTCTATTAAAAAAGAAGCAATCCATAAAACCACAGATTTTAGAATAATAACACATGATTCAGCAGAAACAGCGTCAAAGATTGGAATGTTCAGAAGACAAGAGCCTGTTTATTTCAAACCCAGGAACACACTAAGGCAGAGACTTGTCCACCCAAAGGATCCAATACCAAACCATAAAAGGAGCAATATAGTATATGCAGTCCAATGCAGTGAAGAGTGTTCAGACCTCTACATCGGAGAAACTAAACAGCCATTAAACAGAAGAATGGCCCAACATAGGAGGGGTAACAGCTCAGGACCAGAATCAGCAGTACACCTCAATTTGAAGGACAAAGGCCACTCTTTCAAAGATGAGGATGTACACATATTAGACAAAGAAGAAAGGTGGTTTGAGAGAGGAGTAAGGGAAGCCATTCATGTTAGCATAGAAAATCCCTCCCTCAACAGAGGTGGTGGGCTCCAGCATAGTCTATCTGCTACTTATCAGGCTGTACTTTCCAAAGTACTCAGGCAAATCAAAGAGCCTTCACCACCAAGGTCACAGCTAACGACCCATTCTTGATGGGTTTCAGCACCTTAAGCCATTGTTTACCTTAAGGCCATGGACACTAATGTCTCCCTAACGAGCCTATTCAGGCTATTTCATCGTATGAGCCAATCAGACCAGGGGACAAGAGGTCAAGCTGACTATAAGAAGGACTACTTGCACTAGCTGTATTCAGACCGATGAAGCTGTTTGGATGAACAGCGAAACGTTTCTATCTCTCAAAAAAGAAGTCCAGTAGCCATGACTCAACTCCCAGTTAAACGCACCTGGATGACTGAGAATCTTCACAGACATATAGCCTGCAATCAAGTTTAAAGAGTCAAGGCAAAGGGTTGAGCACCTGGCTAGAATCCTATTTTAAAAGAGGGAGAGACGCATGGGAGCTTTATTCTGACATCTGGAGCAGCTGGAAATGGGAATAGCATATTGCTTATGGGTTGGAGGGTGAACACCGTTTTATAGAAGATCGGACCGATCATCTAAAAGTAGTTCTTTACTGCAGTCAATTGGCCATTTAGAAGACTGCCTAGATGACTCAAAAGCCAGTCAGAAGGACACAGTCAGTGGATGAAAGAGATGTCAGGTGCTTGAAATGGGGAGAAGCAACAAGACTGGTTTGCTACAAATAATGAATTTTGCATCATCTTGAGTCTTCTGAGACTCTGGCGGCAATCCTGCAACTCCATTAATTTCTCAGGAAGAGAGAATATTTCTGCAAATGCTTAAATGCATTGCTTTGTAATATCACAAATCATGGCATATGTAAAAAAAACTGTAAAATTGCATATTGTATATGTATTTAATTAGAATGTAACATCTCTAGAATGTTTGGCTTATTGCCAACATGGGTCATTTTTGAGTGGTTTTCTTTCCCGCTGTGCAGGATCTGAATCTGAAATTGGTCATTTTATTGCCTTTTCAAAACCTATAGCTGGATAATGATAGGCTGCATTTTCTTCCTTGTCTGTTTTGTAGTTACAAGCTGTGGAAAGGAACAATTAAAAATGTTATCAAGTGGCATGTTACAGAAGACTGCCATTCACAACAGGTTAATAATGGCAGAGTTTGCCGTTTCTTGCTGTTATTTATTTATTCATTTTATTTATTTATTTTCATTTGTAGACCACAGCCAATTTCCCCCAAAGGGAACTCTGGGTGGTTATTTCTTGTAATGTTGTTCAAAACAAGTTAGGACATACTGTACCTAATTTACTAGACTGACTGAGTGAAGTACCCAATTCACCCTGAGTTCAGTGACAGTAGATGCTCGTTTCTACAGCCATATGTTCTTAGGTTTTTAACCAATGCCCCTAATGTCAAATATGAATGCAACATGCAACTTTGCGGATGTGTTTGTTACATTCCCATCTTACCTTTCTTTCCAATTGCCTGTGAGCAGTGTACATTTTCTCCTTCTTTTCTTTTACAGTATTTTGCAATAACCCTGTTGGGTAGGTTTTCCTGAGAATGAATGATTGGACCCAGATTACATAAGGACCCTCTTGGATCCAATTTCTTAAACGTTACCCCAAACTGTCTTTTTGTCATGTTAGGTATGGAAACCAGGATTAGCAACTGTTCCATCTTGAATGTAATTGTATGAATTAGTTTCACACAGCCCTGTGTGCCTGCTGTATTTTTAATATGGCACAGTATGGTATAGTATTGTTTCCTTCCTTCCTTCCTTCCTTCCTTCCTTCCTTCCTTCCTTCCTTCCTTCCTTCCTTCTAATTTGTAAAAGTTTTTTAAAAACAAAATATTCATGTTCACTCTGCTCATAATAAGCAATGTTATATTTTCTGAATAGTTTGGTAATGTAAAACTTCAGAGATGATAAAGAATGCAGCATTCTGTATGATCTGCAGGGTTCTGGTATGGGATGTAAAATTATCAAGAAATGGCATTTTGTCTGGCCAGGCACAGTAGCAATTCATTGTTACTGATGAAAAAGCTTTCTCTTGAATAAGAAGACCCAAAGTATTTGGTGTCCCCCCCCCTTTGGAGCCATGACAGTGTTACACTGCAGTGTTTAGTAATTCCCAACATGAGGGTAAATCATAGAATAGGCAAGAAGAAGAAAAATGTTTGAAAAGATCCTGTAGACCTATTGTAGCACCACATAATGTTGCTCTTTGCATCTCTGTGTGATTTAGAGAACAATCTTAGAAGTGTCAAATTAAAAAAAATATTTGAGTTTAAACAACATTACATTGGCATAGGACTGCGGCCATATAGTTCTTGTGCTACTTCCTAGCAACCTCCTCCTCTCGGAATAGATAATTCTATTCAAAAATAGTGACTCTGATAAGAATACAAGATGGAAGCTCTTCTAGATGTGGACAGTCCTCACTCGTTTGCCCACCATGCAAATTAAACCTGGGTGGAAATGGCTCCAATAGGTCTGCGTACAGTGGACCCTTGTATAACAAACGGTTTGTATAACAAAATTTGTACAACATAAAAAATTCCAGAGATAGGGAAAATTTGCTTAACATAATCGCCTGTGGGGCAAATCTGTACAACATAAAAATGGGATTACTCTGTTTTCAATGCATTCCTATGGGAAATTTGTATAAAGGAAAATTTGCTTAACATAATTTCATTTGGAACGAAATCCTTTATACAATGTCTCACTGTACTTCCGGCTGTCATTTGGCAGAGGTGGTGGGTGGAGTTCATTTTAGGAGAGGCTCAGGAAATACTAGAAATAGCCATTCCTTGTGAGCTTTGTTTCAGTGTAAAATGGCCCATAAACTGCCTTGTGCTTAGACACGAGTAGCAGGAATCGACTATTATAAAACATTTAATGGCATAACTTTGTTTGCGATTGCTGAGAAGTAAGTCCAGTTGAGTTTCCTAGGACGTGCTTCTGGAAAACCACCTACAGCATAGCAGCATTTGGGTGGTAGTGAGCTGCACTGTTTGCTCAAGCCCTCAAGTTCTGCCTGTCCTAGTTTTTTGGTGTTTCTATTCTATGAAGCTAATTGCTAATTTCTACTTATAGCAAAGTGGTGGCTTAAAAGATAGTTTTGAACTGGAAGATGGTTTAGCCTTTGCTCTCAGCCAGAGACTATGAATAAAAACCAAAATGCACCTCAGACATCCAACATGGTAACTACTATGGTGTCGTCATGACTCAGCTGAGGTCAAGGCAGGGACAGGAAATAGGATGGGGCTAATTCTTGGTAGCTATAGCCTTTTAGGAATAGCAGGGCTATATAAAGCAACAGTAGGGTTCGTAGCTTGAAATCTCAGTGGCTGCCTGCTCTGACCCTTTCTTTACATTTTCTTGTTACCTTCTGAGTGTGTGTATCTAAAGGCAAGCACAGATAGCAACAGGTTCCTTCCCCCCCCCCCATTTTGGGGGGCTGGGTTTAAATGAGGAAAGTGTTAGCATATGGTAGAATTTAATGAGGGCTTTGGCTTGCCAAGTTTCAAGGCCCTGTTGTTTTAGCTGCTTTCTCAAGCTTGTCTGCTCTCCCCAGCTCTAGAAATGCTTCATTCTAAAAGCTGACTACCAGAAGAGGAGTTCTAAGGAAATTTTCACATAATGCAGTTCCCTAATGGAAGCTAATGAAGTCAAACAGAGCTGTGTGTGTGTGTGTGTGTGTGTGAGAGAGAGAGAGAGACAGAGAGAGAGAGTGTCTCAGCATACCTGTCCAATTGGGAAGAGATGCTTCCCACCAATAGACAGCAGGTCTGGCACAGATAATCCTCAACCTGATGCCCTCCAGATGTATTAAGCCAGCTCTTGGGAAAATGTCCTCTTATTTTGCATAGGAGTTCCCAGAATCCACTGCCCAGCATGGATGAGAATTTCTGGGAGCTCTTGTCCAAAAATGCCACTTTTCCTAAGCTCTGTATTGGGATCCTCACTACATGGTCCCATCATGCAAGGCTGTTTCAGGACATTCTGATCAGTAGAGGCTGTGAGGCTCATGTTTGAGGCTGCCACATGGCACTTGTTCCATTGCTGGTAGGGAGAGAAGCTCTAACACATGCATGTCCAAACTTCAGCCCTCCAGATGTTTTGGGCCGCAACTCCCACAGTCCTTTGCCATTGGCAATCTAAGCTTAGAATTCTGGGAGTTGTGATCCAAAACATCAGGAGGGCTGAATTTTGGACATGCCTGCGTCTAACACATGAAACATCTCTCAGCACTTGTAAAGGGCAAGAATAAACTAGAGCTGAAACTAACCCAAACCAACAGGTCTGACTAGACTAAAGCTGCTGAGGATCCAGTTCTAGCAAAGGGGAATCAACATCCTTCCATTTATTTTGTTTCAGATATTATTTTGTGGCCTTGCATCAAACAGCTGCGATGATAAGATAATAATTCTTGTACAACTTTGTAATTAGAAATTTCTCCTTAGATTTGTGCATAGTTGTCAATGCCACAAATCCATGTGTAGGAGGAAATCAACAGACTGAAACATGTTGAGCATTTTTCACAACAAAGCATCCCTTGGGAGCGTTTTGAGATGAGCCTCCCCTGAATGGTATTTATTTTTCGTATTAAAGGTTTTAAGAATGCATCCTGAATTATCTGTGACATTTTTACTATGCTTTTTAAAAATCACAGTCTGTTCCAGTGGTTCTCAACCGGTGGGTCCCCAGATGTTCCTGAACTGCAACTCCCAGAAATCCCTTCCAATACAGCGAGTGGTGGAGGCTTCTGGGAGTTGCAGTCCAGGAACATCTGGGGAACCTCAGGTTGAGAACCACTGGTCTGTTCTCTACACTAACCAGTGTTTCTTCTCACCTGTGTGGAGATGATGGGGATGCAAAGTATACACTCTAGCATTGAGCTACATTTGTCCGTCAGTACATTGTCTATTGTCTAGTGTCCATCCTGGAAGGGAGATTTATGTTTTTGTTTCTTTGATGATTATGATAAAAAAGGTGTGTTGTTTGCTTTGAGATGTACAGGGCCATCCCTTTGTCTGATGTCGGTACTGAAGCAGTTGAAATTATTGATTTCAGGCAAAAACAGCAAAGGAGGACAAGGAAAGGCAGACACTGAAGCTGAGGAGCCTGCAGTACTTGGAACGCTATATCTATCTCATCCTGTTCAACACGTACCTTCACTTGGAGAAAAGGGACTCCTGGCAGAGGCCGTTCAGCATCTGGATGCAGGAGGTAAACATAGTCCATCACCTCTAAGCCTCTCTCAACAACCTGATGCCTGATGGTTGACTTATGGTTTTTTTTAAATGCAGCCTGAATCCAGTTGTCAGTCCTGACTGAAAAAGATCCATTGAATCAGTGTGATTATCTACATGCCGATGCATCATTCAGCAACTGATTTAGTGGAACTACTCTAGCAGGGATAGAAACTGTATTTTGGCTATTGTTTTTACTAGATACTTAAGACTGATAGTACATTGACTTCCGTAGCAGGTATCTGTCTTGTACAGTCGAAAGCAGATATTTATTATTTATTTATTTTAGAGTATTCTTACCCCACATTTCTCCTTGGAAAAGGACCCAACCTTTATGCTTTGTGGTATAGTTAAAAACATTGTGGGATACATGTAACACGATACTAATCTTGCAAGGATTAAGTTAACATGTAAGCTTTGATTACTGAGCAGTTTTGCCATTCCAGCTGCTGTTAAGTTGTTGTTGGCAGACACCTTGCCATTTTTACAATGATGATAAATCCTTTATATGGAATACATTATGGAGCACCTGTGCTGCAGGATTATTAACCTCCATGTTGAATCTTCTCACTGTCCTGTAAATAACCTTGTGATTTCCTTTGTAAAAAAAAATACTGATGTGCTTATTGTTTTTCTAACAATATTTTCTTAGCCCTTGTTGCCCAATTGCTGTTGGCCTTTTCAAAATGTTTGGATGTGCGGTTATTGGCCTCTTCTTCTCAGGAAAACCAACATTTCTGTGATCTAAAATAGCAGCCAAAGGGATCCAGGTTCCAACAAAATCATAGGCTGCGACTGGGAAGTGAGGTGTGCGCTCTTCACCATCCATGGACCACACACCCCTGTTTTAAGTTCAGTGTGCAGTCCTACAAGGCAGCTTCCTCTCAAAGCAAGTCATCTTTATTGGAGGACCTCCTTTGGCTATTACAGTGGCATGCGGTTTAAGTTGCTGAGCTCTTGAGCCATTCTAATGGGAGAGCCACTATTATCTTGAATACCTACCTTAGTACAGTGGTACCTTGTATAAAGGAATTAATTCGTTCCAAATGAAAGTATGTTAAGCAAATTTTCCTTTATACAAATTCCCATAGGAATGCATTGAAAATGGAGTAATCCCATTTTTATGTTGTACAGATTTTCCCCATAGGTGATTATGTTAAGCAAATTTCCCCTATCTCCGGAATTTTTATGTTGTACAAATTTTATGTTATACAAGCTGTTTGTTATACAAGGGTCCACTGTATTGATGTGCAGTAATGGTGTGATAGATGGCAGCCGGTGGGAAGAGCATTTCAGCGCTTCTGTTTCCCAATTCAAAGTCTCAGCCCTCTCAGTTTCAACAGTTGCCCCTATTGCTGCTCGTGATTCCCTCAGCTGTCACAGAGAGGCTTCACAGGCCCTGAGAAACAGTACCTCCCTCCCCCCCTGCCATCCCACCCATAGCTTACGCCATGCACCACTGTTCACTTCTGGGTGGGGGCGAGGGTGGGGAGAAGCCTTTGCCCTTGCATTCTTCAGGATTAATTTCCATGGAAAAACAGCTGCTTTCTTACTTCTTGGGTTCACTGTTCTCCGAGTGGCTTTTTATTATTATTTGCAACTGTCTTTGGCAGAGAGCAAATCTCATCTAAGCCATTTCAGTGAACCAGGAGCGGCTGAGAGCTTCTGGCCACATGCCCATGCTTTCAGCAGCTGTGAACTAGCAGGGATTAGTTCACGGTCAGCAGCCGGCTTTGCAAAATGGCCATCGGAGGATGGCATTGGGGAAGAGGAGTCTGCGATCCCATAAGTGTGGAAGCTGTGGGCCTTGTGGGGCTCTTATCGGGAACTACTGTAGTTTCAGACCCTTCATTAGTTCCTTTCAAAGGGTTGCTAATAAATCAGTAATGTACTATGAATGTCTCCAGTTAGCTAGGCAGCAATAAAACCACAACCAGTTTATATGCATAAAATTTAATCAGGTACAAATAAAACAAGTGGAAACAGGAAACATTTTTGCAAAAGACATCAGCTTTGCTGGTTCTGGTTTTGTTGTTGTCCTTTAGCTAAAATAATCCATCTGATTTTCCTTAACTTGGCAGTTGTCTTTGGATGTTCCTCTATAGTATTGGTCTGCAGCATCACAGTTTTTGTCCTTGAGTGCAAACAAGTTTCTTAATCTTATTGGGCAAGTTGTGCAATTTGATATTTCCTCCTGTGGATCTGGAAATGTGTCCCAGATACCTGAAAACCTGAGCTGGGACATGCTTCTGCTCTAATCTAGGAACAGCTTCATCTGATCAGGAGAGATCTGGCTTTGTACAGATGTGTTAAATATGAGGTGACCGTTCTTCAGTTCTCTTATAACTAAGAGTGGGTACAAAGATGCAGCTCACCACCATCTGCAGGTTGCCATTTGATATATTTATTCATACCAACATGCTAAGTGGGCAATAGAACTTTGACATAAATCCAAATAATGGTAACATTCTCTCCCACCCCCACCCCCTGTTTGATGGAACACTATGGTTCATGGCATACCAAGTACAGTAGTTATGCACATGCTGTGGTTAGCACTTGGTAGATGTTAGTGATACTGTATTTGCTGGCATGCCACAGAATGCATGAACCTGTGTGATGGGGTAGGTCTGAGTGGTGGGTCAGCTGTATCAGTTGTAGGGCATGAGGCAATCTGCTAAATCTAAAAATAAAAATAAAAATTGATTTTCCCCACATACACTGTTGCAGAGAAACAGTCCTGTGGAAAAAGAAACCAGTAGTCTCATTTACTGGAGGCTCTCCAAAACAAGATTGAGCTAGGCGTCTTCTCAAAAAGATGGATCATGGCATATTATTTATGTACAATCTCTGTATGCCAAGCAATAGCAAAAGTGTCTTATAGTCAAAATCAAAACAGTGAAGTGAAATAAGACATAAGGAGGAAATCTGAAACAGGATTAAGAGTAAAACCAGAGTAAAACAATAATTACAAAACATCAACTCATTGGACCCACTGGAATATGTCAACCAGTGGAAAGCCTGAAGACTTAAAAAAGCTTCTCCTTTGATGCCAACAAGTGCTTGTTGGAATAGGTGGAGCAAAGAAGTAAGAGTAGGTCAGCATGGATGCCATGGGCAACGGGGACAGCAGTGCTTCGTGGCATTTGGGTCTTGACAAGAAAGCCTCTTTTCCTCTCCAGCTCAGTCTGGAAAGAAAACTGCTCAGTGGAATGAAGAGAGCAACTTTGTGTCTTCTTGAGTACCCTTGCCAGAAGAAACCAGGGTGGGGAGCAGGGAGCAACTAGAATTGTGTCAAGACTATCGTTTGGGTGGAGTAACAGGAGCTTTGTCCCAGGACACCAACATTTAGAAAACATTGAAATGGAGAGATGATTCTGAAGAGTGTTAGGGACATAAATGGCGGCACCTCCAGCTCTAGTTGCCTTCTTTTGAAAGAAAAAAAATTTAACTCTCTGTGGGAAGAATATCACGTTCATTCCCTTTTTCATCACATGTTCTTTGCAAGTTCCTCATGCAGGGCTGTTCCATCAGAAGCTTTCTAATGCAGCAGTGGTTTCTTTGTTTTGCTCAATGTCCAACATCTCAAGATCATCCAGGAATGTCTTTCTGAACCAAACCCTGTAAAGATCCTGCTAGTCAGTGACAGCAACATGGAGTTGAATGGGGAGACCGATGGCATCACTCAGTCTGAGGCGCCTTTCTCTGTCCTGGTTGGCTCCCTAGTCACAGATGGTGAAGCACATGATTAATTCATTAATATGAAGACAGTGGATGACCCAGAGAAATTCCTTTTCCTTTCGAAGGCCTTTTCACCTAGGACAACTGATAAACAAAAAGGAAGGAGGTTCATAGATTAGATTTTATGCAACATAACATCAAGATGATAGTGCTGCTAGTCTGCATTTGGACTGAATCTGCCAATCCTGCTGTTTAGAATGAATCATTCAGACAGGAGATTGGGGGACCTCTTGACCTTTTCTTTATTTATGTTTAAAACTACTGTTGAGTCACATAAATAGAAACATTTTGAGCTAGAAGGAAGCGGCACCATACACTCAAGCTTAGCAGCCCTGCCCTTGCCCTGCTCTCCCCTCCAGATTTCAGGCTCGTTTTGCACTTCCTGCTCGAGGGTGTTCCTGTTGCTATTCTTTTTCTGCTTCTGCCTCCCACGCTGTTATCCTTCCCTGGTTTCTCCAGAATTCCTACAAATAGTTGTTATGTTTTTCCTCCTGTCACTCTTTCTAAGGCATCCCAGGTCCATCCTCCCAAAATCTAATTCTGACCTTGGGAGACAGAAATGTGGTTTGCCCACATTTGAGCTTCCTGTCCTTTCTGCATTTTAGCCTTCTACTGTTTTACCAAACAGTGTAGAAAACTGGAGTAGTTTATGTTAACCTGCCAGCACCAACGTGTTCAGCAGCTGAAGAAAGAGCTTCTTTCAACCCCACTAGTTCTTTTCCCGCCACAGTGTAATATCTGGGACAGCAGCAGCGACAAAAGTTCATAAATTGGCCATGGGCAATTTCCTAAATTCTTTCCAACAAATACTGAAGATACAACATCATTTGGATACCTGAACATTTAATCTGTTAGATTAATAAGAGTTGCACGGGCCTCATCTAGCAGTGGGGTCTGGAAGCCTTAGCCACTGCTGAAATAAATGGATCCTTCTCATTTCATTTCATTTTGTGGAGTGGTTTTATTTGTTCGCTGTCTCTCTGGGCTGGCGCAGAGACATTTTGCTACCTGAGGTAGAGCGACAAAAATGGCAAAGCCAATTTTTTCTACTGCCTCATTCTACCTAATCATTGGGCTGGTCATGCCCACTTGGGTGACCAGAGGCCAAGTTATTTTATCTCTTTCACACCATAAGAGCAAGGAACAGAAAGTACGGAAGAGAAGGGAAGAATCTATGGGCCAAGAGGTACTTTCCCATGATAGTTATCCCATGGAAGTACCTCTTGGTACTTGGGATGGGAAGAGGTACACATTGGTATGATTATTCATGAAAGCAGGGAGGACAAGGTCTGTATCATGTGAAAGCCAAGCATGGAGTATTGAAAACCTTCAGCCATTATTCGTCTACAGCTTTTGCCAGTCATGAGGGGTTATAGGAACTGTAGCCTATCTAAAGGGCCACAGCCAATCACCTCTGACTTAGAGAATAGTTGTAGCTCCATTGCCATTTGCTAAGAAACAAGCACAAAGGGAGACAATGCAGGTTAATTGTGACTATTATTGGTCACAATTTTTTATTCTACCAAAATTATTACTTAGGTGTCTTATATATTGGGTATGACATCTCTGGTGTTTCTGGCCGAGACTGTTAGCATGATTAGTTACAAGACATTGTATAGCCATTCCGTGTTTTCTTTCTTAATTGATTTTTCTTCATGGAGAGGGGGAAAAAAGACATGGGAAAGCAGCAGGAAGGAAAAGGAGAGTTACAGGGAGAGGATGTTGATCTCTGTAAAAGATTGTGAATATGACTGCATGAAGTCTCCTCTGGGAATGCCACTCAACCTTTCTCTCTCACT
The DNA here is from genome assembly GCA_037367245.1 of Phrynocephalus guinanensis. Classification (NCBI taxonomy): domain Eukaryota; kingdom Metazoa; phylum Chordata; class Lepidosauria; order Squamata; family Agamidae; genus Phrynocephalus; species Phrynocephalus guinanensis. The sequence continues at coordinate 40,735,123 of CM074735.1, read as the reverse complement.
CACACACACATACAAACACACATACACACACACACACACAGACACACACAGATAGAGAGAGAGAGAGAGAGAGAGAGAGTAAGTGTGTGTGTGTGTGTGTGTGTGTGTGTGTGTGTGTGTGTGTGAGAGAGAGAGAGAGAGAGAGAGAGAGAGAGAGAGAGAGAGAGTCCTCCTTTTGCATTAAAAAATTGTAGCTTTATTTGTGATTCCCGAAGGACTGAGGAAACCTGCCCTTGTTATCGAAATGTGCTTATGGGATCATAGATTTCCATTGTTTCCAACCGTGCAACCTTTGAAAATAAAGCCTCTGGGTGTCTGGCCCTCGTGCAGTTAGTCTCCCTGCAGTTTGCTCAGAGGGATGGACAGAAGACGCAGAAGGGGCTGGACGTTAGGTTCATTCCTCACAGGTTACAGTGGATTTCTCACCTCTTGCCACTTTGAGGCACTGTTTTGCTTCCGCCCCCCCCGCCACCGCCTTTGTTGAAGAAAGCTTAGTACCTGTAAGTAGATAAGTTTTTCTCCTAGATAACATTGGCAGGGTGCGGGGAGTCATTGAGACTCCCTACAGCAGGAATGGCTGCATTTTTGGGAGCAGCTTGTGCAGAGAGACGGAAGTGTGAGCAAGCATCTTTAGGTTCCAGTCTATACACCAGGCCTGCCCAAAGTCCAGCCTGGGGGCCAAATCCGGCCCGCCAGGCCATTCTGAGTGGCCCCTGGCTGGCTGGCCCACCCCTCCCTCCCCCTCCTTCACCCCATGTTTTTTTTTAAAAAAAAAGTGGGTGGGGCTTGCAGTGGGGTGGCAGGGTCGGGGAGCAACCGGCCCCTGACACATTCTCAGCCACCAAATCTGGCCCTCCTTACAAAAAGTTTGGGCACCCCTGCTATACACAGTTTTTTTGGGGGGGGAGGACACATACAGTATAGGAGTGCACTGTTAGGTTGCAAATACTATCAATAAAATAGTAGTCTACTTTATTCCATGTTGCACTGTGCTGCTCCATGTGGCAAATCCCAGTATAGAGAGCTGGTGTAGTGGAGAAAACAAGCAGAATCCATTAACAGTCTCTAGATCCTGTAATTCCACTTGGATCTCAGAGCACATGCTTGTGTAAAACAGGGCCTGTGGACATGCCTTTTAAGAGCTTAATGTTTGCTTTGGAAGTAGGCTCCCTTCCTAAGGGATTTTGCATCCTCTCTTGGTTTGGCAGCAGCTGAAATAATGGAGACTTGCAGGTAAGTGAGTTTTGGTGTCAAGCAAGCTTCCCCCATCAACAAGACAGGTCTTTCCCTGCCCTTGCAGGGATGGCTTATTTGTCCTCTACTTCTCCGAACAAGCATGAGAAGCAGTCGTACAGCTGGGCTGGGTCACCTTCTCTGACGGAAGAGGTCATGTGGAGGAAATGAGGGGCGGCAGCGGCAGCCCATTGCCCTGTTTGACAGTGAGGGGCAAAGACCCTTTCTTTCACTTTCTTTCACAAGGTAGCAAAGCTTTCCACTGAAAGCTTCCTCCTTCTCCCTATTATTGCAAGCACAAAAGGCCTTTTCAGGCCATTATTTCTCTGGGTCTTTCGCCTTTTCACTTTCTCTTCCACAGCAATCAATTTTTTTCTTCTGTGCTGTAGTCACCCCAGCACCATAACTAGGGAGGTTTTGTCAAGACAGCCACCACTGTCTGTTTGAACTGGGGTGGTCTGCCTCCCCGTGATTCTCTCTCTCTCTCTCTCTCTCTCTCTCTCTCTCTCTCTTTTCCCTGGAAAGTTTAGCGTGTCTAGGAGAGGATGGAAGTGGGCAGGAAAACAGTTGGCTTGCAGAATTGTGCGTTCATTCTTGTGCCTGCACATCAGTGACTACAGAAATACAAGTCAACCACTTAACCTCTCTAGCCTCTTTTGAAAGAGATGCAACGGGCAAATCCCTGTTTTATGTCGACAATGTGATTGCTGTGTGGATCCTACTGTTGTGCCGCTGTTCCCCGAAGCAACTGCGTGTCATGAGAATGACATCCCCATGTTTGTAAATAATATCCAAACACATGTTCTTCCAAGCCAAAACTAGCCTTCTGGGCACTGTCAGGCTAGTTCTAAATGTTGGTAGACTTATTGTTATTATTATTATGGCAGTAGATTGAGTCTTGTGGCACAGTGGCAAAACTGCAGTGTTGCAGCTAAAGTTCCACTCATGACTTGAATTTGATCCCAGCCGGTTCAGGTAGCTGGCTCGAGGTGATTCAGCCTTCCATTTTTCTGCAGTCTGTAAATTTGAGTATCCAGCTCGTGTGTGTGTGTGTAACCTGTGTAATTACATTGTAAACCAGACAGAGTGCCTTAAGCACTATGGAGTAATATAAAAGCATCACACTTTAGATTTGCAAGGGGGTCTGACAGTCATTCATGATATAACATGGGACAGACTGAATCCATAAAGAAAACAACCACATTTAATGTGCACGACGTGAGCAGGACTGTTAATGTTAAGACCTTTTAGAGACCATCCCTTTATAGGGGTGTATTAAGTCATAAGTGACTTGATGGCGTCAGGTTTCCAAATCCTAGAACACTTGGGAGGAAATTAGGAGTGAATAAACATGTAAAAGTATTGTGGACTTAGTTCTGCTATGAAAACCATTTCCTTGTTGTACATGTAATCAGAGGCACGTGTTTCTTAATTCTAAGGCCTTCTCTGAATTTTTGATCTTTCACAATGTCATTCTGAATCTAGCTCTGCTTGATAGAATTTAATGTTTTGAGTACGATAGATCCTTCAAGCTATAAAGCTGGCCATCGCTTGTCTAAGGTTCTTTTTCGATCAAAGTAGAAGTCACTCTCATCTAACATTATGATTCCGTTGCTGCCTTTGCCTGCAAATTTCAGAGGTGTCCTGTCAGTGATACTAGGCATGGTGCAAAATATGCCATCTGTTGGAATCAACAGTTGTACAACCCTTTCCAAGTCAAGTTAAAGAAGCTTGCCTCTGCCTCCATCTCACCACTCCTGTTTAGCATCATTAGCTGCAGCTCATGTCTTAGTCTAAAGAAACAGTTGTTGCCTCCTTAGGCATCAGAATTCAAATATATTGCTGCCATTTTTCATAGTAGCCATGAAAGATCACAAACAGCAGCAGCATAAAGAAAGAGGAGGGGCTGCTTTTCTGCCTTTCTCTTCTTTAGCTTTCCACAATCATAGGGTGATGGATTTAGGCAAGGCTGCTGCAGGTTCAAGAATGCTTCTAACCAGTGGAGTACATTTGAAGCCTAGAATCTGTTGTCTCAGTGTGTGGAGTGATCCAGTATAGTAAGCACCCGTCTCCCTCACTTAAGGCGTTTGGTTTGATTTTTGTTTTTGTTTCAATGACAAGTAAGAGTGGGAACACAGATTGCAGGAGAATCTTAAAGGCAAGAATAAAGGTGCTGGGGTCTTCTTAATGTCAGTAACCATTTCGTCAGGGGTACTGGAGCCAAAGGAAAAAGCATTCCTCACCATCGGGTCCCATTTATCTCTCTCTTGAAGTGTATACACTAGGTGCCCCTACGGTGGTGTAGTGGGTAAAGAGAGATGGACCAGGACTCTGGAGAACAGGGTTTGATTCCCTGGCTCTGCCATGGAAACTCAATGGGGATGGCGACGGGGAATGGCGAAGCCGCTTCTTAAATATCTCACCACTTGAAAGCCTGGTTAGGGTTGCTGTAAGTCGTTTCTAACTTGGCAGCACATAACTAACTAACGTATGTGCTTAATTGTGGGATAGGAGAAGTAACAAAAATCTCCTTGACTCTCTCTCCTGGATACCCTGATTAGAGATGGGCACGACTTGAAAATTTTTTTTTTCGAGTTGTCGTTAGTCGGGCCGGTTCTGTTTCGGCTCGGTTCCGTTTTTCGCGAAAATTTGCAAAAATTAGTCGGTTCGTTTTTTCGTTTTTTCGTTGTCGTTAGTACTGGTTTGGGGAGGGGGTAGCGGGCTCCTGGAGGGAGCTGCAGGAGTCAGCCAGAGCCACAAGTGACGGACTGGCAGACTCTTTGCACCCGCTGTGTCTCACGTACTTGCATGTAGTGCAATGCAAGTAGATCTGGCTTAGGGTTAAGACGGGTTAGCGGAACGGCTAGGGTTAGGCTAGTTACGGGTGAGGTTAGGGTGAGTATTGGGGTGCACCTCTGGGTGCCTCTCTGACCCACTTAGAAGGACAGTGTACTGGCGTATGGGTTAGGCTTAGGGTTCGGGTTTGGGCTACGATTAGTGGGCTGTTTATGCCCGATTGGCACATCCCAGAAGTCTCTGTGGTCAACCTGGCCAAGTGGCCATGCGATTGGTGGAAAATTTGCATGGTCTACTCCCATGGGCGAGCCCTGTGCAGGTGTAAAAAAATAAAATAAAATAAAATCAACGGAGACTTTTTTTGCAAGAAAAACCCACTGCTGCTACTGTAAAAATTCAAGCATTTAAAATAGCCAATTTTCGCATCTTTCTGTGGTGCTTTGGTGGGGTTTTGGGCAACGATTTAAAAAAAAAATATTGCGGTCGCCATTTTGGATCCCCCCCCCACCGCATGGCAAATGGATGCGCCCTCCCAGCCTGGTACAGTCAGCAAAACCTGGCCATGCGATTGGTGGAATGGCTCCAAAACTTTGCATGGTCCACTCCCATGGGCGAGCCCATCATTGCGAATGCGCAGGTGTAAAAAAATAAAATAAAATAAAATAAAATAAAATAAAATCAACGGAGACTTTTTTTGCAAGAAAAACCCACTGCTGCTACTGTAAAAATTCAAGCATTTAAAATAGCTAATTTTCACATGTTTCTGTGGTGCTTTGTTGGGGTTTTGGGCAACGATTTCAAAAAAAAATATTGCAGTCGCCATTTTGGATCCCCCGCACTGCATGGCAAATGGATGCGCCCTCCCAGCCTGGTACAGTCAGCAAAACCTGGCCATGCGATTGGTGGAATGGCTCCAAAACTTTGCATGGTCCACTCCCATGGGCGAGCCCATCATTGCGAATGCGCAGGTGTAAAAAAAATAAAATAAAATAAAATAAAATAAAATCAACGGAGACTTTTTTTGCAAGAAAAACCCACTGCTGCTACTGTAAAAATTCAAGCATTTAAAATAGCTAATTTTCGCATGTTTCTGTGGTGCTTTGGTGGGGTTTTGGGCAACGATTTCAAAAAAAATATTGCGGTCGCCATTTTGGATCCCCCGCACTGCATGGCAAATGGATGCGCCCTCCCAGCCTGGTACCAGCAGCGCAGCAGTAGCAATAGCCAAGGAGAGGGGGGCGGGGAAACCCCCCCCCAAATAAAACACCCTTCTGGCCTGGTAGGTGCCCTCAGACAGTTTTCGCCTACTTTTAGGGCCGGGAATCGGGGTTTTTTTTAACTTTTAAAAACTTTTTTTCTGTGCTGCTTGGCATTGCGCGATGCAAGTAACGAGCACGACAAATCAGACCAAATTGTTCGTTCGTCGGTTCGAGCTCGAATTCTGGTGGAGTAATTCCCGTTTCCGTTTCCGTAGAGTAACGGATACGAGTAACGGAAATGGAAACGGGAATACCGCTAAGTCGTGCCCATCTCTAACCCTGATGATGCAGGAAGGGGTGGGGCTGACGAGAGAGTCATAAATTCTGCAATTGGGAGCCTATTTGAGCTTACAAAAATAGAGTTGTAAAGGAAAATGTTCAGTGGGTAAAAAGAGTGTTAATGTTGTGCCCCACCCAGGTTGTCTCTCCCCTCATTTTAGTTACATTTTCTTAGTCAAATTCAAGCCCCCCCCCCGCCCCTTGCCCCTGTTTCCTTCTGTTCTTTGAGCCCTCTCTTTGAAAGCTAGCTGAGAATGCATTCAGTCCGGGGGCAAAAATCAATGCTAAATGCTTTCCTTGAGTGAAGCGTAGAGAGAACTGCTCGATCCCAAGAGCTTCCTCTTGTGGCAGCTTTGAAGGCAAAACATCTCAGGCCAAAAGGCTTGGTGGTGGTCCTGACATTTCTCTCCATTGGGAAGAATACGCTCCAAGGCCAAAAGAAAAGAGAAAAAAAGCATCTTAACTGTGAGTTTAGTTCTTCTTCCAAGAGAGAAGTAGCGGGAGAGAGAACGAACAAACATTGTTCCTTAAATATGCACACCTATAATACAAAGCTCTGAGCAGCATCAAAAGAAGAGAGAAATTCTGGAGCTATAAAAACCAACACACCCTCCCTCTTCATCGCTACGCTAAAAACACAGCACAGCCTGGTCAAGAAAAAGAGCAGCCACTCCTGCCATTACTGCCACCACTCTGTGTTATCTTTATTTATTTATCTCCTTTAATTCCAATCATTTTATTTCACTCTTGATAAAACAATAGTACAACACATTAAACACAATTTTAAAAAAATCAGTGTAAAAACACTGAAACCAAGTAAGTGTATTAAAGCCATCCACGTCAACTATGTGCGTAGTTAAAAGCAACACCGTAGGGCAAAATAAATTGCCTTGTAGTCTGTGGATCAGCCACTGGGAGCACCTCAGCCTAATCTGACCTCTTGATATTGGCATCTGCCAGGTAGTTGGTAAGAGACACATGAGGAGGGAGCAACAGCAACTGCGTCTCCGAGGTGTGGTGGAATGAGCATGGGAAGGCTTCTTATATCAGATCATACCATTAATCCATGTAGCCCAATATTAAGAAGGACTTGTTGGATCACTTGCTGTTGAGAAGTCTCCAAGAAAGGGGTGTGTGCAGCTCCACCGTATGTCTCACATTCTCTAGTGACTGGTGTACAGAGGAATTCTGTACCTTAGGCCAGAGGTGATTTATAGCCTATCCTCCATAAGGTTATCCTGTTCCCTTCTAAAGCCACCAAGGCTGGCAGTGATCACTTGATCTTTGGGCAGTGGATTCTGAATTTTCACTGTGTGACAATGAGTGGTGTGAAGAAAAGCTTCTTTTCCCCAGTCCTGAATCTCCCACTGTGCAGCTTCAGTGGGCAATATTGGCAATATTGGCATCTGGTACTATGACACACAACACAGAGAAATTTTCCCTGCCTACTTTCTTCAGACTGTTCAGAGCAGGCATGTCCAAACTTCGGCCCTTCTGATGTTTTGGACCACAACTCCCAGAATTCTAAGCTTAGATTGCCAATGACAAAGGACTGTGGGAGTTGTGGTCCAAAGTATCTGGAAGGCCGAAGTTTGGACATGCCTGGTTTAGAGCTTTGTAAACCTGTATCATGGCTTCCTGTGCTTGCCCTTCACTCCCAAGCTAAATAATGATCAAGTGCCATCAAGTCAGTTCTGACCCTTTCCTGGATTTTTGAGATACAGTAGGACTCCGTATCCACTGTACAGTAGGACTCCGTATCATTAACCACTGATTCAGTTGCCCGTGGTTGGCAGAAATATTAAATAAATAATTCAGCACCCACAAAACAAGCTACTGTCACAAACAGCAGCAGTGAAGCAAGCTACTGTTGTAAAAAGCAGCTGTAAAGCAAGCTACTGTCAAAACAGCAATTTTGGCTGTTTGGGTGTTCTGTCTTATCGACTGTTTTCATTATCCACACAAAGGCCTGTAACTGATCCCCAGCATATACTGGGGTCCTATTGTACTGCATACTCAGAAGTTGTTCACCTTTCCCTTCTTCTGGGGGCAGGACTGTGCAGAATGCCCAATGCCACACAGGCTGGACTCTTCTGGGATGTACAAACAGCCCCAAAGAGTCTCCTGGATTCCTGGATTGTTTCTCTTCTTCTTCTTCTTCTTCTTCTTCTTCTTCTTCTTCTTCTTCTTCTTCTTCTTCTTCTTCTTCTTCTTCTTCTTCTTCTTCTTCTTCTTCTTCTTCTTCTTCTTCTTCTTCTTCTTCTTCTTCTTCTTCTTCTTCTTCTTCTTCTTCTTCTTCTTCTTCTTCTTCTTCTTCTTCTTCTTCTTCTTCTTCTTCTTCTTCTTCTTCTTCTTCTTCTTCTTCTTCTTCTTCTTCTTCTTCTTCTTCTTCTTCTTCTTCTTCTTCTTCTTCTTCTTCTTCTTCTTCTTCTTCTTCTTCTTCTTCTTCTTCTTCTTCTTCTTCTTCTTCTTCTTCTTCTTCAGTTGTAGCAGCAGACATTGGCTGTTTCCCCCACCTAATCCCAAGTTCCCTTCTTTGGATAGTCACTTCCAGATCAGATCTCACTACTGTACAGTCACTCTCCATATGAAAACGGGGATGTCTGGCCCCAATATGTCTCCATTTGTGGTGGGGCATTGTGGTTGCCTACATTGACTCTCATTTGCCATTTAATTGCTGATTACCCCAAGTGTATGGACTGCCATTCATGCTTCTCCCCTTCTCCTAGAAGCAGGAATTTTGTTTTTAAAAAAGGAAGTTCCTGTGATGCCAGTGGAAGCCTCTTTGCATTGGGAAGCTCAAGTTTTCCAGGCAAAGGACATCATTGGGTGGGCTGGATCTTTCCTCCCCAGCTATGTCTTCCTGCAAATGTTTTCCCTTAACATTGCTATGAATTTATTGTTGTTTTTAAAGTCAGTTGACACCAGTGGAAGTAGGGCTTATTGTAACCTTATTAATGCCGGTAGAGAATCCATTCTCTCCAATCAGTGACTGGAGACGACAGCAGCAGGACAGCTGGTGTTGTGGATGGATGCCTTCCGCAGACATGCCCAACATCTGTAGGTTTCTCATACATGGTTTACTCTGCTGAGCAGTGACTTGGCAAGGCTTTTCCTGTTACATTCTGCGTGAAATTGATTTCACTCAGGGACTAGGATGCTGTGTGTACAGTGTATACGCTCTAGCACTAACAGGTGGTGTTTTTGATCCCTGCCTGCAAAACACATACAATGGACCCTCATATAACAAATTGTTTGTATAACACAAAATCTGTACAACATAAAAATTCCGGAGATAGGGGAAATTTGCTTAACAGAATTGTCTATGGGGCGAATCTGTACAACATAAACATTGTCGCAATTAGGGATTACTCTGTTTTCAATGCATACCAATGGGAAATTTGTATAAAGGAAAATTTGCTTAACATAATTTCATTTGGAACGAATTTATTTATTTATTTATTTATTTATTTATTTATTTATTCATATAGCTTGTGTGCCGCCCACTACCCAAAAGTCTCTGGGCAGCTCACAATCAAAGTAGACAATTAAAACATCAAAATTACAATAAAATTAGAACAATAAAACATGTAAATACAATAAATATGATACAATAAATACAATAAATATGATACAAGGTACCACTGTACTCCAAAGCGGAGGCACTATGAAAATACACAGTAAGTGCTGAAGAGGGTTAGTAAAGGATTGTTTCTGAAGCTGAATCGGGATGTGCAAAACCTGAGGTCGTCAACTCCCATCGTAGTTTAGTGCTTCTCAGTTGCAAAAGAGGGAATTGTCAACAATTAACTGCAGCAAACTTGGAGAGGCAGGCTGAGCTCATGCCTTGGAACTACGGTCTCACTGGACTTAGTAAGGTTTGGAATGGGCCTCTGGTAGTTCCGTGTGTGTGTGTGTGTGTGTCCTGCATAGCGCACAACATCTGTTGTTCCAAGCAACTACTTGGTGGATGGGAGAAGTTAAAGCTGCTCAAAGAGAGGGAAGGGTTGGGGAGGGGTAGCTTGGGCTCATTTTATCCATACCCTTTTGATTAGCCTCTTTCTCCCTCTCCTGTTTGTGTCAGCTGTAAGTAGGGAGTTGTTGGCTGCCGTGTGATGGGAAAGCCTCCGCTCCTCTCTGTCTCACTTAGCTCTGCTAATTCGTATTGGCATGTTTGATCTCCTCGGTGAGAGATGAAAGGGGCATCTGCCAACAGTGGTTATAATCACAGCCGGGCTGTTCTCAATGGAAAGGACTTGCTGGAAAACGACATTCATCCAGGAGGGCAGACGGACAGCGGGGTGGGGTGGGGTGGGGTGGGGGAGCCATAGGGGAGACGAGCAAGAAACATAGTAATACCCTGTCCAGCTCAATGATGTGCAACATGAAAGGGGGAGGGAGTGGAGGGAGGAGAGGAATGTTATCTACATGAGTTCACCCTGCACTTGAATGCGAGAGAAAATGGCAGCTAGAATGTGTTCACAGCAAAGCCTGAGGTAGTAGAGAAGACTCTGCTTGGTTTGTTTCCAAGTGTTCATTGCCCTGTAGTTGACCGCCTAAGAAGGGTTAAGGAGCTGCTTGCAGGTTCTTTGGATTGTTTCCGCTGTTTTGGAAGAGGCAAAAATTCAAGCCAAATTTAAAGAAAGAAAGCAAAACAAAAAGACAAAAACACAAGCCAAATCACTGCATGTAAATGTACCCTACACCCAATGAATATTTGGTATTCACCTTATATTTCATTGAACATTTCATTCTGTTGCCGTATGTCTGAAGAAGCGGACCTGAGCCACAAAAAATTGGTTTATTTCAATTTGGCATGAATTTCCACTGTTCCACTGTCAATTTTTCCTCACCAGATCTAAAACGTGGATGTGATTTCTTAGAATTAGGTCAGGACCATAAATGCATGGTATCTGAGAGTTAGCTTATAGTGGTTATACGTTATGCCAAAAGCAGATTTACTGTTCCTATGACATTATCCCTCCAAGCATTCTCAGCAATGTGTTTGTGAGATCGGACATGTAAACTTAAGTTGTGCTACCTTGGAACTGGCCAGTAGAGATGGGCACGAAACAAACAATTTTTCATTTCCGTTTTTGTTTTTTGTTTCGTTACGCAACAAAACGACAAATGAATTTTATCTCTAAAATGAAACGAAACGAACAGAAACACCAGAAATTTTGTCATCTGTTTCGTTTTCGTTATGGCAATACATTGAACTGCTTTAAATGCTAAAAAAAATCACAAAAAATTAAAATAAATGGTAACGAAACGGTAACGAAACGAACGAAAACAAAAACGATTTTTTTGGCGAAAATTCGCGAAAAAGGAAACAAACTGAAACGGACCCCCTAAACGACAAACAAAACACCATTTTTTGATTCGTGCCCATCTCTACTGGCCAGTGACAAAACAAAAACAAGCTGGTTTGACATAGGTGGCTTTGAGTCAAGCTCGTGTTAGAATAAAGAAGCTACCTTCCCCTCTTAAGGATATGGCGAGTCTAGGTCGGAATCAGTTTCTCATCTAGCGAGGCCCTGCATCTAGGCCTGGATGGTATACAATTTTTGGTAGTGATGGGACTTTCAGGAAAAGCGAACACCCAGTCTTGTCATTCAGCCGGAGTCCAGGAGCCATCAAGTGGCAGGGGACAGAGCAGTTCCCGTGCTGTTTTTTCACAACTCTGAAAGTCACCCTAGCACTCCTTTGTGAGTTTTAAGGATTCCCTGCAACAAACAAGGGTGTGTCCTGGGTCATCCCTTTTCTTCACATGCTGGGGATTTGAACCTGGGACCTTCTGTGTGCCAAACACATTCCGTGTGCCAAACACATTCTCTGCCTCTGACCACTCACATTCCCCCAAAGGCTGTGCTATCTCTTCCAGTGCAGAAGTTTCACATTCCTTGTCAATGACAAGGATGTCTTACATCTGTATCTCATGATGTTTCCTAAGACATTTCTGAAGTTTGAGGTGGCACAGTCTTTGGGCTAATTTCCCCAAGATAATGCCTCCCTCATCTCATCAGGTTCTTGGTTTATGTCTCCTCCATGTATCATAGAATGGGATGAACGGCCTTGGCTTTTCTCCCAATAGAAGCCAGAGGAATTTTCATATATTATTATTGACCTTTATGAACTTGGGCAAGTCTTTCATTGTGACTCAGTGCTAGTTTGGCTTCACTCCTAACATGCACATCAAAGTAGAGCAATTAATCTCATGTCTTCTGAGCACCTTCCTCCATCATTTCTATGGAGCTTCTCATTGTTACTTTTGCAAATGCAAAATGCAAAAATATAATTCTCTGTTCTCAAACTTGAATATGTTTTAATTGTACTTGACTGTATATTGTCCCTCATTACTGTAAGCCGCCTTGGGTCTATTTCCAAGGAGAAGGGTGGGGTAAAATACTCTAAATAAATAAATAAATAAATAAATAAATAAATAAATAAATAAATAAATAAAGTGCAATATGATAAATAGCCTTAAATAAACTATCCTAAAAAGGGAAAATATTAATAATGGTGCTTCAGTGAGCTAAGCCATTCGCAATTTGAATCCATTTGAAAACACATATTTCAATAGCTTTCAGGAGCCGTAAAAGTGGCGCAGTGGTTAAATGCCTGTACTGCAGGTAAAACTGTGCTCACAACCTGGGTTCAATCCCCGGTAGCAGGCTCAAGGTTCACTCAGCCTTCCATCCTTCCGAGGTCGGTAAAATGAGTACCCAGCTCGCTGGGGGGGCAATTTGTAGCCTGCACACTGTAATCAAAATTGTAAACCGCCCAGAGACTACTTGTAGTGGTATGGGGCGGTATATAAGCAGAACACTTTGCTTTTTTGCTTTTTGCTTTAAAGGTCTCCTTTTAATGCATCAAAATGTATTTTGTTTTATAATTGAGGGATATATTGTATTTTGTACTGGTCAGAGACATGCTCTGGCAACGTGCTTTGAAAGTCTGATGGATGGAGGGGAGGGGTTGAATGAAAGTTTAAGGGAAATATTGTGGATTATGTTTTGGATTATATCTTTTGGAATGCTTGGCTAGGAAGTACTGGCTTAGGAACAAGAGTGGAGTGGAACATAAACAAGCAGCTGTTTGTTGAATCCAGTGCAGCAAAACCAAATGAAATGCATTCTGAAGCAGTCTCTGGCCTTTCCTCTTGCACATATTTGATCTGGGTCAAGGAGACACAGTAGATGTTCCAGGAACAATGCGCCCTTGAATTTTTGGAAAGCACTCACTCTTTCCCTGTGCTGCTGCTTTCTTGATATTGACTCTTTTATATGAGCAGGTGCAATTTTGTCTGCACATCCATGGCTGCAGTCATGTGCAATTGCCACAGTTCTGCTATATCCAGTGAATACAGGGAAGGAACTGGGTGCATGGATGATTTTGCTGAAATGCGAAACCAATGCAATGCGTGCCTCCTACTGCAATACCTTTTCACTTAAAAGCCAGAAAGTGATGAGTGTTTCATCTGTTTCTCAACATGGACATATTATAAACCATGCATGTGGGTGAATAGTTTTCAAATTATTTCTACTCTTTCACACAGAACAGTAAGCCAGGATTTGGGGCAATCCCGCCTTCGACACTGGATGGGTTTACCATGAGTCAGCGATGCACAATGGTTCCTAATCTTGGGTCCTCGGATATCTTGGATTGAAGTTCCTAGAAGCCTTCACCATTACCTGTGTTGGCCAAGATTTCTGGGAATGATAATCCAAGAACATTTGGGAACATAAAGTTGGGGACCACTCTACTAGTATATATGCTCTTCCTTTAATCCTTCTGTTAGCACAAGTGGCCACATAAATCATATTTCTTAAAATAACCATTTGTTGTATTTTATTACGTAGTATAACATAGGGGACTTGTTTGGCATGCTGTCTGAACCAGGGATCATGGCGCACTATCCCCAAACAAGCTAGGATTTTTAAACCATGTGTTTATGGCCTTGACTGATTCAGTGAGGATCTCTAAATCAGGCAACACTTTAAAAGGACCATTTCTGATTTTTTTTCAACTGCTTTTATCAGTGAGAAGATCAGCAGTGCACAAGCACTAAGACATAACTTGTAAGGTAGAATTTCCAAGAATGCAGGTGTTGTAAAGGTGAAGGTTTTGCTTCAGGCCTTACCTTAGCACAGTGGTTCCCAACCTGGGGGTCGGGACCCCTTTGGAGGGTCAAATGACCATTTCACAGGGGTTGCCATGAGCCTGTGAAGAAAAAGGCACAAATGGCTTGGGTCTGGAGGAGGAGGAGGAGAAAGGGGGAGAAACTGAGTTACAGCTTGATAGGTTGGAGGGGATGTCAGTCAATGGCACCGGAGGCTGCAATTGGCTGAGGGTGTCTGTAGAGGACAGTTCTCTATGGCACCTGCGGCAGTGGCCTGCCAAAGGGGGCATGTGGCCTCTTCCAAGCAGGGCAAGGGGTCAGCACCACATGAGGAACTGTGTTAAAGGGCCGCAGCATTAGGAAGGCTGAGAACCACTGCCTTAGCACATTTGCAACTTTGAGCTCTCACCCAAGCTCATTACTGCTCCACATTTCTGAGGGTAACTGATATGTGCCCAGATTCCTGAGCATTCTTTGGAGCTAGCAGTAGGTACAAGGGACAATTCAAAAGAGCCACAATTATCTTAAACCAGATTAATGCTTCCTATCTGGAAAAAGTACTGTATATACTCGAATATAAGCCTAGTTTTTCAGCCCTAATTTTGGGCTGAAAAAAGGGGCCTTCAGCTTATATTCAGGTCAATACTTTTAGCCACTGAGGCAAGTCATCTGTGGCTAAAAGACATTTTAAACATTGCATGCCACTTCTCATGAGCCCCCCTCTGCATCACAGGGGAGCGGCACACAATGTTTAAAATGACTTTTAGCCACTGACCCAAGCACTTGCATCAGTGGTTAAAAGTTATTTTAAACATCACACACCACTCCCCCAGCTCACAAAGGAAGAGCTGCCAGGCCCTGCTGCATTTCCCACCCTAGACTTATACTCGAGTCAATACGTTTTCCCAGTTTTGGGGGGTTAAATTAGGGGCCTCGACTTATACTCGGGTCGACTTATACTCGAGTATATACGGTATTCTCTGTGCTTGTCCTGAGGTCTTGGAGGTGCCAGGGCTTGAACCTGAGGTCTTATTAGGGCCATGGCCATGGCGAGGTTTTAAAAAGGGGAACTCCTGGAGCTTTTGTTTGATTCCTATTAGCCATTGTGACTTATCCATTGAACTTCTGTTTGGCACATGATGGGGGCAAATGGTGGATGGCTGTCAGAGGGCATTAAAAAAAAGGACATGGTTAGAGGGGTCTTTGCAAGGATCCGGCAATCGTTATCCATCAAAGTGCATGTGCTCTCTGCACGTGCTTTGCTCCTACTAGCTTCTACTGTTCTCCACTCCTACTAACTCTGCTTAGAATGTAAGCAAAGGAAGATGTGAGATCTGATGCTATTATGATGCAGTAAGGAATGTAGATGGAAAGAGGCAAAGTGTGTTTGTGGGGAGAATTCCCAGTAGAAACAGAAGCAGCAGGGCGCTGTCTTGCAAGCCTGGGATTTAATGTGGGTGCATGGATTTGATGCGGGAGAGAAGCTGGAGAAGCTGGGAGTTGAACAGCTGATGGCTAAGCTTGAACAAGGCTCCAAGGAATGCGGCTATGGAACTGTGTTTCTGAGAGGATTCAGATGATTGCTCACACACAAACATGTGTACACACAGAGAGAGAGAGAGAGGGAGAGAGGATAAAGTTCTCATGTTGCACAAACCCCTCTCCCTTGAAAGGGGACATAACACACATTTTATGACAGAACCCAGGAGAGTGTGAACCACATAGATAGATGGCTTGCAGGAAGCACCTGCTATATTGGCTCTGTTTAATTGAAGCTGGTTGATTTGTAGAAGAAATCATTGCCTGGATAGCATAATGGCTGGCTGAAGGCACATCTCAAATGGAAATATTCTAAGGAAAAACAAGAGGCATTCTACTGTAACAGACCTACAATGATATATGTATGGACCTTGTCCAGGTGTTAAAAAAAGAGAGAGGGATTGATCTCATTATGTGAGCTGGGACTTTGGTAGATCCAGCCCCCTCTTGCACTGGTCCTGGAGAGGAACAGTTCCAAGGGGCTGGCTGCTGCTACAGATGGAGGCCTCCTACCAGTGAGGGAATATATTAAAAAATCTCCCTGGAAAAGGAGTTAAGGTGAGTTTTCTTTAGACATCAGGAACCCCAAATCATTTTGTTTTTCATCTCCCGAGAATCCTAGAGAATCATAGGACTCCATATTTGCACCAGGCTGGTCTTTCTACAGCAAAACTTGAGATACGTCCCGCCACCTTCTCTCTACTCAGGCACATTTGAAGATCACATTTCTTTTCTTGTTTTCCCTCCTCCCCTCCCCTCCCCTCCCCTCCCCTTCAGGTGGCAGCAAAGGCTGGGGTCTACGAGATCCTGAACCAGCTCGGTTTCGTCGAATTTGAGAACCCAGAGGACAACCCACTCTCTTGGCTGCGCTACCGCTGGCAGGAGCAAAGCCGTAACTCCCTGCCATTCCGGGGAGAGTTCATTTAGGACTCCGCATTCCCCAATGGCTAAAAGGATTGCCACGTGATTCTCTACATGGGACTGATTCTCTGCTGTTCTTGTGAATAGTTTTTTTTAAAAAAATGCATAAATATATAAATATATAAATAAATGAATGATGTGAAGAAAAGTGTCTTGAGGAATGGCCATGGATCCAAGGAACAGAAGAAACTGAAAACTGTCTTGAAGACCATTTTAAAGAGGGCTTTCAGATACAATAAAGTAACTTAGAATGAATTGGGACAGGTGTCGAT
This sequence comes from Phrynocephalus guinanensis, assembly GCA_037367245.1. Lineage (NCBI taxonomy): Eukaryota > Metazoa > Chordata > Lepidosauria > Squamata > Agamidae > Phrynocephalus > Phrynocephalus guinanensis. The sequence goes on along the minus strand of CM074735.1, from coordinate 40,718,702 downwards.
GCAACGGCTGTGTACTTGATCTTAAACCCCTGAATGTTGAAACCACGCTACAACGGTGCTATGCAAGTTGTTTTCAAAAGATGTTTCCATGGACTCCGTGCAATTACATGGCGTACATGGACATGGTTTGTATATGCTAATGCAGGAAATGCATGCATGGTCTTGCTATGGAAGCAGTTAGTACACAATTCAAAAACTGTTTAATTATTTCCTACATATTATTCTTGTTGCATTTTATTCCCATGGTTTCCATTTTTATTTATGAAAATGCTTCTGAACTCGAGCTGCTGTAGTTGGACAATGGGCTCTGAGATAAAACGGGCACACCCAAGAAGATACTGTGATAAGGAAAACTCATGAATCGTTTCATTTGGGCTTGGAAGCCTGGTTCCTCCCTGATCCAAGCATTGCTTTGCTCTGCTCAGTGGACAGCTGCATTGCATCTGTCTTCCCTTTTCAATGCAAGTGCTCCCTTTTGTCCTTGGCAGAAGATCGGCTCTCCCATGCGGCACACATCTGCTCGGTTGTCTTTTATTTACAAATACAGGGGTTGAGCAGGTTTTAAAGAAGCAGGCTATGCTTGTCCTGAAACAGTATTTGCTGTCTTGAAATTGCAAGATCTCAACTTGATGTCCCTGCATTGTTTATATTAAGCTAAAATTACAAAGCCTCTCGCACTCTTGATCCACCTAACCAAGTATGCTGTGACTTATTTGCCCCACAATATCTGTGGTGTTATTCATATGGCTGATCTGCATGTAGATCTTTTACAAGAGCCAAGTTGGCCTGTTGGTCTCTTTTGGGTACTCTTCCATTCCTTCCCAGTTCTAAAGGATTCTTGGTAACAAGCAAACTCATCTTCTGAGGGCCAAAACATACATTGCAGATATTTCATTGGGAATTGGAATCCATTAGTGTTCCAAAGATGTGGTCTTCCTGGAAGATCTTTCATTCTTGCAAATAAAGTATTGTGCTCTCCACCTGGTGACCAACCACACACACAAAAAGCAACCAGATCATGTTTGTAACGGACATGTTCAGTACTTTCCTCTCCTAGTGATGGATTATTTCTAATGTATAGTTCAAAAGTCAATTCCCTAACAAGAACACCCTTTTGTCCACAGAGACAGAGATATGGTGTAAACACTTGGAAAACATGGCGGTTGTACATGACAAGCCTGAGCCAATTGGTGTGGTAGAACGGAAGGGTAGTGTGTGGTGAGCTTAGCTGCACTTATGCTTCTGATGATTGAGTAAGTCGCATGCTGGTGATGCTGAAGGCAACTGGACAGAGATATGCCTTCGTTTGCAAAATGCTGATTCTGAGCATTCAGAAATAAAGGAACGTGTCTTAAATGGTTGTACACAATCCCTTCATTTCCCTTCAAACAGACAAACAAGTGAGTTTGAAGTGGGGAGGGCCTAAAACAATGCCGTGACTTCAACAACCCAGTTTCAGGTAATACTGTGCAAAATATAGGAAGAAGGCTGACCATTAAGGTCAATCATGGCAACTGTACGGCCATGACTCCAGGTTTCACACAGGACCTTCAAGTAAACCCACTTAAAGATGTCTAGTCTTCTCTTTAAAGCCTGTATAAGACGACCTGCCCACGAAATGAGGTGAGTGAGATCAGAAACTAAAACACTGATTTCTCAATATATACTGGCATTCTAAAGCTGGATGGACAAACTTTATTCCCTCTTGTCCTTGGCAGATTATCAGCTCTCCCATGCGGCACACATCTCCTTGGTTGTCTTTTATTTACAAATATATGTATAAAGCAGGTTTTAAGGAAACAAGCAGCACTCCTTCTAAAGCACCACTGGTTCTTTTGAAGTTCATGTTAGGCCATAAGTGTAAGCAGTAGCATTTTAGTCCTTTCTAAAACAAAAATAAACCTACGTGGAAAATGAGGATTTAAATTTGCTTTAAGGACACAGAATCAACATTGTAAGTAAATGTACTTGCAGAGGTTCCATCTGGTACAATTAGATTTAGAAAGCCAAAGTTGCCCATCTGCCAGATAAGCATGAAACATCTTATTGTTGCAGGGTTTTTCTTTACTCCTTGAAGAGTCGTAAATTTTATTCTAGTCAAGCTGGTCAAAAGATATGCAGCTCTTCTGTCTTCCACCAGTTAAAAAAAAGGGGGAAGAAGGGGTGGGAAAACACAAGGAAGTTACAAATGGACCACAGCATGGATGACTGGACCTTGCGTAAAAGTCCAGGAATGAAGCAGAATGATTGCTTACCTGGAAATGCCCCATTGGCTGTTTCTAACAATCCTCTGAAAACAAAAAAGTAACATACAATTGTGATGTATCAGAAGGCACACTTCAAAATACAAGAGCCAGTTGTACCATGCTGTTTAAGCGGCTGCATCGTTCCCACTGCCAACATGACGTTCCTGCTTGAACTTTAAAATGGCTTTGTTATCTCAATTTTTCTGTCACTGTCCAAAGAAAGAAAGAAATGGATGAGGTGTTTCTCTTCAAAGCAGCCTCAAAACATTGTGCAACACTGTTGTTTCCCTTTCTTAATCTGTTCTTCGTACATCTCCCACGTTGACACAGACAAAATGCCATGTAATACAAGCCATGAAGAGGCCACATATGAATGCGCAAGTCTAAGAAGTGTGTTGTTGTTTGTTTGCTTGTTGTTAATCATCATCATGATCATCATTGTTGAACTGCAGGGCTGAAAAGGATCTTATGGATCATCAAGTCAAGCTCCTGCCAAGGAAACAGAGTAGAGAATTAAACTCCCAACCATTAGCTCTGCAGTCAGATCCCCCAAAGCTGTCTCATGCAGGCATAGAAAGCTGTCGCCTTTTTCTTAGCATTTGTCCCACTTGATGGTGAGGTCCGCTAAAGCATGGAAAGCTGCCTTTTATTTATATTTTATTTTATTTTATTTTATTAAGAATAGGCCCATTTGAATCAAGGGAACTTATGCAGGGGTTGACTCACCCAAAGCTCACTGCTTCAATAGTATAACTTACTGTGCAAAGCAACAGGATTTCAGTCATAGTGGCTCTTCACAACCATAATCCTGGCTAGAATGCTTTCTAAAAGTTGCCTCTGTGGCATGCACTTGTAGTAGTGACTCGTTTCAGCAGGCATTGTTCTTTTACCATCCTTTACCCGTGTCACCTTGCCTATTTATTATTATACTATTATAATAATTGATAGGAGATCAAACATATCCATCCTGAAAGAAATCAACCCCGAATGTTCACTGGAAGGACAGATTTTGAAGCTGAGGCTCCAGTATTTTGGCCACCTCATGAGGAGAGAGGACTCCTTGGAAAAGTCCCTGATGTTGGGAAAGATGGTGGGCAAAAAGAAAAGGGGACAGCAGAGAATGAGATGGTTGGATGGTGTCATCGATGCAACCAATATGGATTTGACAAATCTCCGGGAGGCAGTAGAAGATAGGAAGACCTGGCGAGCTGTGGTCCATGGGGTCACGAAGAGTCGGGCATGACTGAACAACAACAAAAACCTGTGTCAATGCATCCTTTACCGGTGTCAATGCATATAGGCCAATAAAACCTATCATTTTAAAAAAATATGACAACAGTTGATTCAGTGCTGGGATGATAGACTGATGGCAACTTGTGAAACGAGAAGACAACCCCTGAAAAGGTGAGTGGCTAGAATAAACTTCTGTGTTGCCCTGGATGAGGGTTTGTACATGAGAGGATCTAAATGTAAAGTCTCCAAGTGTATCGCTTCTCTTGGGAGCTTTTCTTTTACTGTAAAGAAAGGAAAGGAGGATGGTGATGATCCATCCAAGAAGTCAATTAGGTCACAGGGCAGATTATAAACCTTCAACAAGGGTTATTTTGTGAAATAACTACCCACTTCTCCTCTAGTCATGGCTTCATCATTCAAGAGAGGCTTTAAGACATTTTTCTCTATAGCTGAGTATGCCTCTTTAAGCAATTAGTTGAACTTCAATTGCTTCAGAAATCCACTCTATTGATCCTGTCCCTGTAAAGTGGGAGATCAGATGACATCACCTGTGCTACTTACCTTCCTTCCTTATTCATCAAGCTTTAGAGCACTACGCAGGCACTTTTAATAAGTCTTTGTTTTCTTGAGTGTTAATACCCTGGCCATACACATCCACCCTCTTCAGTTATTGTTCAATTAGAGACCAATTGCTATTCAACAAATATATCTGGAAATAAAGGCTTAATGGTTTTTTGAGGTTGTTGTGAGGTTTTCCGCACTGTTTGGCCAAGTTCTGGAAGTTTTTCTTCCTGACGTTTCACCAGACTCTGGTTGGCATTTTTAGAGGTCAGGAGCTATGGGAACTTGGAGTTCTCTCTGTGCTCTGGGTTATAAAGTGGGGTTTTGTGTGTGTGTGTGGTGGGGTTAAGTACAACACCCAGTCAGGCTACATACTTAAGAAAAAATGACAGAATTAAGAAACCTTACAAAACCAGCTTATTAACAGAAGGAGGATGTTCCTTTAATTCTAGGGACTTAATTATTATTTCTCCATTCTAGCTGGCTGAAACATTGCTGTGGCCTGTCATCAGCCCCCACCCCCACCCTAGACTTTGAGCTTCTCCCATCTCTGCTAGCAATCGCTACTGTCTTCCACGATTCAACAAATGACAGGGCACAGGTGCTTTCCTGAGGCCCAGATCTTTAATGGTTTTACATAATAATTACTTGCACGAGTTGGATTGCTACCAAATGTTTCAGTACAGAAAACCCTCCATTCACTGTTTCATTCAGACATCCGTGTCCTGCCTCCCCAAAATGGATTCCTTCCCCCTTTCATGTGGTTTGTTTGTTTCCTCAAAATATTTTTCATCTGCCTCTTTCTAAAAATGGTGCCTGGTGGCTTTTCCACTCATCCCAAGCGATGCAACCTTGACCTCTAAGGATTTTATCTCCTTTCAGAGATTTCTCCTTTCCCCCCTTGATCGATTCATTATTGAAGAACACATTTTAGAAGATGAAACAACTTGTTCCTATCAAGCATCTTCTCCAGAAGCTGTTATGTGCCCGTAGCATGACTGAGAAGGCCATTGCCTTCTGAGAACGGTGGGGTGGAGGGAGTCTGGTCTCCCATGGCAGGTAGTTCCATGTCCAGAGGGCAGCCATTGAAAAGGTTCTCTCCCGTGTCTCCACCAAGCATGCCCGTGAGAGCAGTGGGACTAAGAAAATGGCCTACCCCAAAGGTCCTAAATGCCAGGGAGGTGGCAATGGAGAGAAAAGTGTCTTTCGGCTAGCCTTGGCTCAATATCTTTAGGGCTTTACAGCTGCAACATTCTGAACCTTTCCAAACCAAAGGCAACCCTGTGCACAGTATGCCATACTACTACAAACAGGATGCAAACTAACACATTTGTCAGTGTTGCTGGGTCAGGTATCACAAGGAATGAACATAGCTGACACTCTTAAGTATGCAAATTAGAGATGGGCACGACTTAGCGGAATTCCCGTTTCCGTTTCCGTTACGCAACGGAAACGGTAACGGGAATTACTCCGCCAGAACTCGAACTCGAACCGACTAAAGAATAATTGGGTCTGATTTGTCGTGGTCGTTCCTGGCATCGCGGCGATCCCGCGATGCCAAGCGGCACAGAAAAAAAGTTTTTAAAAGTAAAAAAAACAAACCGATTCCCGGCCCTAAAAGCAGGCGAAAACTGTCTGAGGGCACCTACCAGGCCAGAACGGTGTTTTATTTTGGGGGGGGGTTCCCCGCCCTCCCTCTCCTTGGCTAGTGCTACTGCTGCGCTGCTGGTACCAGGCTGGGGGGGGGCATCGTCTCGTCTGCCTTTGCCATGCGGTGTGCGGGCGGGGGGATCCAAAATGGCGACCGCAATATTTTTTTTGAAATCGTGGTCCAAAACCCCACCAAAGCACCACAGAAACATGCGAAAATTAGCTATTTTAAATGCTTGAATTTTTACAGTAGCAGCAGTGGGTTTGTCTTGCCAAAATACGTCTTCGTTGATTTTATTTTATTTTATTTTATTTTTTTACACCTGCGCATTCGCAATGATGGGCTCGCCCATGGGAGTGGACCATGCAAATTTTTGGAGCCATTCCACCAATCGAATGGCCAGGTTTTGGAGACTGTACCAGGCTGGGAGGGCGCATCCATTTGCCATGCAGTGCGGGGGGATCTAAAATGGCGACTGCAATATTTTTTTTAAATCGTGGTCCAAAACCCCACCAAAGCACCACAGAAGCATGCGAAAATTAGCTATTTTAAATGCTTGAATTTTTACAGTAGCAGCAGTGGGTTTTTCTTGCAAAAAAACGTCTCCGTTGATTTTATTTTATTTTATTTTATTTTATTACAACTGCACATTCACAATGATGGGCTCGCCCATGGGAGTGAACCATGCAAATTTTCCACCAATCGCATGGCCACTTGGCCAGGTTGACCACAGAGACTTCTGGGATGTTCCAATCAGGCATAAACAGCCCACTAACCGTAGCCCGAACCCGAACCCTAACCCTAAGCCTAACCCATACGCCAGTACACTGTCCTTCTAAGTGGGTCAGAGAGGCACCCAGAGGTGCACCCCAATACTCACCCTAACCTCACCCGTAACTAGCCTAACCCTAGCCCTTGCGCTAACCCGTCTTAACCCTAAGCCAGATCTACTTGCATTGCACTACATGCAAGTACATTTCCCTTGGAGCGGGTGCAAAGAGTCTGCCAGTCCGTCACTTGTGGCTCTGGCTGACTCCTGCAGCAGCATTTGTGTGCCATGCAAACCATGCCTGAAGTGCTGCCTGACTGTGTCTCACCGACTGTTGCAGGGAAGGCACCCCAAAGGAGGGGTGCCTCTGCCAGTCTGCTGCGTCTGCAATATGCATATCCATATATATGGCTATGCATGCCCTTTTGTAGCAGCGCTGGCGGGTGAGGATAGGAGGCACCCACCACAGAGAGGTGCCTCCAGGAGCCCGCTACCCCCCCAAAACCAGTACTAACGACAAACAAAAAACAAAAAACGAAACGACAAAATTTTGCAAAAGTTCGCGAAAAACGGAAACGAGCTGAAACGGGCTGCTTCTGACACACGACAACTCGAAAACGTCATTTTCCCTAGTCGTGCCCATCTCTAATGCAAATACATCCCTGGCCACTTCCAAGATCTGGACATCAAGGTTCAAGGATGAATCCATGAACACAATCTGCAAACCTGACTTTTCACAAGGAGTGTAACCCCATCATTAAATCTTTATTTCCTAATCTGCTTTTTGTCCAGGAGCACCTCTGTCTTGTTTCAGTTACCTTCAGATTGTTTGCCCGCAACCAATCTACTGTTGACTCCAGACTTTATAGGTTCCCTCAAGTTGGATGGAAAGCAAAAACAGTTAGGTGTCAAGAAACTTATGGCGCTGAATCCCAGAACTCCAAACTGCTCTCTCAACTGTTTACTGTATAAGTTAAATAGCATGAGACCCTACGAGCCAAAAGCCGGAGTGTTGGAGAGAAGTCTCCCAACATTACTTTCTGAGCTGACTCCCACCCTCGTAAAGACTGGAGGCACTCTGAGCCACTGCCTCCAAGTCTCCTTCCAGAGAAATAACTCAGGATGATAGTATGGTTGATGGCATCAAATGCTGCTGAGATGCGCAGCAAAACCAACAGGAACACTTGCTTAATTGCAAGTGTAAGTCACCAACCAAGGTTACCAGAACTGTTTCTATCCTATTGTCAGGCCTATTTGGCCTATTATCCCAACAGAACCTGCACAACAGGCTTTGGGGTTCTAAGTGAAAAAAATTACTTTAATACCATGTGGTTGGGGTCTTGTTATAGGGAAGGGAATTGGTTATGTTGTCCTGTAAGCTCTGAATTTAATCAATGAGATGCTCATGTGCAGTGTGAAAGCAACACTCCCTTTCCCTATAACATGAGTGTACTTATATATAGCTATGAGTTGGCTGGAGGAAATCTATTTAAAAACAACACCATCCAAATGGATTGCTATGATCTAATGTGGGATTAGCAGCATGCCCACAGAGGCTCTCCTCTCTTTCAGGGATTGATTATCACTTGCATCACAAATAATGATGTGACAGGAAGCAAATTCTGTTCCCACCCAATGTCCCACCCAGGGCAAAGCTAATAAAAGAAGAATGAGCTCAGGTTTTACTTTTGGCCAAAAGGGGAAGCGGGAGGGGGGTACATGGGGGTGGGGGAGAGGAAGGTATGCTTAATTGCTTCTTAACAAAACAAAATAAACATTAAAAGATCTTTGTGTGTGTGTGTGTGTGTTAGAACTTGGTTTCAGATGCTCCCCAAATCCTTCCTCTGATATCCATTCTTTAGTTGTGCTAGTAGCCTTTCTGTTAACGTTGGATAAACATTTTTGTTAAAACATAACTTGACAATATTATTTGTTTAGATTGCAACTCCTAGAATCTCTGTCATCATGGCAGGATGAGGGAATCCTTAGACGTCTATTGCAAATCTATTTTTTTGAAAGAGAGCAAAATTTCCAAACATTGAATCAGAACAACGAGTAGGCTTACCTTTAGACCAAAGGTTTATAGTCAAGCTGTAGACATGATGGTGGGTCTTGAGTGTTATAATGGCCAGTGTCGTAAATTGCACTAGAGCAACCCCGTTGATTCCATGGTAAGTCAACTCCTCTATATCTTTCATTGTTTCAAATGGGTTTACTCTGACTGCAGCTTGCTTTAGTGTAGTAAGTTGCAATAAGACTAGACCCATTTGACTTAGTGGTACTTATGGAGAAGCTGCCTCAATAAATCCCCACTAAAACCTACTCTACTGCAATTTACTACACTAAACATCAGGATTTGTGCTAAAACTTGCAAAACAGTTACTAATGGATGAGCAGTTGATCCAGTAACAGCAACCAGAACAATGCTTTTTTTTTTTTTGAAATTATTCAAGGCATAGAAGCATTTAGTTCCCTGGGATCCAGGATTGAAAGGTGATAATGAAGAAGGTCACTTCTGGTGGATAATTTGTGTAAAATGGTGTAAAAAGCAAGGGGAAGGGAAAGCCTGACACATTGAAGGCAGTGGACCATCACTCAGTTTATAAACAAGGAGTACATAAGAACATAAGAAGAGCCATGCTGGATCAGGCCAAAGGCCCATCTGTCCAGCTTCCTGTATCTCACAGAGGCCCCACCACATGTGTCTGGGAGCACACAAGACTAGATATCTGTCTTCTGATACCACCACTCCCCTGCATCTGGCCCTTGAAGTACCCCGGTTTTAAGCCTGGAGATTACACATCTCCATCATGGTTTATAACTTGTGATGGACCTTTTCCGCCAGGAATCTGTCCAATCCCCTTTTGAAGGCATCCAGGCCAGATGCCATCACTACATCCTGTGGCAGGGAGTTCAACAGACTAACAACGTGCTGGGTGGAAAAAATATTTTCTTTTGTCAATTCTTACCAGTATAGCAGAAAGTGAGGAGGAATTAAAGAACCTCTTAATGAGAGTGAAAGAGTTTATTTTCTTGGGCTCCTTGATCACTGCAGATGGCGACTGCAGCAATGAAATAAAAAGACGCCTGCTTCTTGGGAGGAAAGCAATGGCAAACCTAGGTAGCATCCAAAAGAGCAGAGACACCACTTTGCCAACTGAGGTCAGGATAGTCAAAGCTATGGTTTTTCCAGTAGTGATATATGGAAGTGAGAGCTGGACTATAAAGAAGGCTGATCGCCGCAGAATTGATGCTTTTGAGCTGTGGTGCTGGAGGAGAGTCTTGAGAGTCCCCTGGACTGCAAGGAGATCAAACCTATCCATCCTGAAAGAAATCAACCCCGAATGTTCACTGGAAGGACAGATTTTGAAGTTGAGGCTCCAGTACTTTGGCCACCTCATGAGGAGAGAAGACTCCTTGAAAAAGTCCCTGGTGTTGGGAAAGATTGAAGGCAAAAGGAAAAGATGACGGCAGAGAATGAGATGGTTGGACAGTGTCATCGATGCAACTAACATGGATTTGACCAAACTCTGGGAGGCAGTGGAAGATAGGAAGGCCTGGCGAACTCTGGTCCATGGAGTCACGAAGGCGGACATGACTGAATGACTGAGCAACAACTCTCCCAGTGCTCAATTTGAGTGGATGTCCCCTAGTTCTGGTATTTTGTGAGAAGGAGAAGAGCGTCCCTCTATCCACTTTACTCATGCCCTGCATTATTTTGTACATCTCAATCATATCCCCCCTCAGGCGCCTTTTTCCAGATTAAAGAGCCCCAAAAGATTTAGCCTTTCCTCATAAGGGAGGTCCCCCAGCCCAGTAATCATTTTAGTCACTCTCTTCTGCACCTTTTCCAGTTCCACTATGTTTTTCTTAAGTTGCGGTGACTAGAATTGTACACAATACTCCAGGTGCGGCCTTACTATCGTTTTGTATAATGGCATTATAATGTTGGGTGTTTTATTTTCAATCCCCTTTTGACAATCCCTAGCATGGAATTGGCCTTCTTCACCGCTCCCACACATTGGGGAGACACCTTCATGGAGCTGTCCACCAACACACCAAGATCTCTTTCCTGATCCGTCATGGATAACTCAGAGCCCATGAGTTGATAGATAAAGTTTTGATTTTTTCCCTCAATATGCATTACTTTACATTTGGCTACATTAAAACGCATTTGCCATTTCGCAGCCCATTCCCCCAGTTTGGAGAGATCCTTCTGGAGCTCTTCACAATCTTCTCTGGTTTTTACTACACGGAAAAGTTTTGTGTCATCTGCAGACTTGGCCACCTCACTGCTTATCCCTGTCTCCAGGTCAGGCACATATGCCCGAAAGAATTTGAAGAAAGCTAACAGTATAAAACTTACTGCTAAGAATGAAAATGATATGGGGGTTTCCTTGGCAACTTGTATGAAACATTGAGGCATTGGGGGGGACCCCCGACACATAGACATATTCTATATTAAGTAAATGTTCTAGAATTGTACAGTATTTGTATTTCACAGCAGACCAGTCAAATTTTGCTATGTTTTATTTCCCCTTTTCAAGGTGAATGAGAGAAGTATTTACTGTATTTAGCTGGTTCCTGTTGGCTGATTAGAACCCGCAAGTTCTGGCCAAAGGCCTCTGAGGCTCTTGGCTAGACCTGCACAGGCCTGTGAGAGGCAGGAGCAGTTTTTGAGGACTAACAACAAAGGACATTAGCTGAGAGCGGTGGAGGGTGGCACAATCAAAAACCAGACGCAGCATGAGTCAGAAGCTGGACAGCTCCTAGGGGTCAACAGATCATTTACTTTCTTTAGTCTAGTCTAGCCTCACCATATGGGACACTCTTTAGAGATGCATTGGATTACCACTCCCATTTTCCATACTATCTGGTCAAGGATTACAGGAGTTCTGGTCAGACCCATCTGGACTGCCCCAGTTTTGGGAATGTCTTTCTTTAAACTGTGAAATTCCGCAGGCCTGGCCTCTCTCCTCCACCGAAAGTCACTACGTCCCGAAAGAGTCTGTCATTTGGGGCGGAACCTTTGCTTTCTAAACAGCATCTGATGATGAGTTTAGAAAAGTTACAGTCTTGGGCTATGGCTCTCAGAAACTCTCAGACATAATGGTCCATTTGTGATTTTGTTTTACACACTCGGCTGATGGCTGAATAGGAATGTGATGGCTCCCCACCGAAGGGTCTACAATGGAGCATGAGTACCTGGCTCCCCATTTTTCAGATGGAGTTACTAATCGCCTTTAAACGTACACATGTGTTGGTGTGTCCTCTTTGAGTTGCTTCCTGGGAGTCATTCTCCAAGCTTACAGCCATTCCTGAGACTTCCACAAAGCACTTTGGTTTGGGTGGTTTATTTCTTGGCAAACCTGAAGTACCCAGGGACATAGATCGGTAATTTGCCTCATCTTGAGAATACATGCAGCAAATCATAAACCACGTGGTCCTTCCCACTTAGGTTCATAGAACTGTAGAGCTGGAAGGGCCCCAATGGATCATCCTGTCCAAGTCTGCCCCAAAGCTGGACATTCAGAGCAAAAGCATCCCAAACTGATAGCCAAGGATCTGTTGATAAGCCTTCCATAAGGGGGAAGTCTCCCACCTTCAGAGGTAGCCCAGTTCTTCCTAGTGTTTAGAACTGTGGAAAAGTAGCCTGCTTCTCTGGATCCAGGGCCCTCGGAAGTGAAGGGAGATATGGAGAAGATGTGGCTTCAGATTCAAGTGAGGAATCTGGACCCTCCCTGTGAAGATAACCATGTGGGGAAAAGGCCAGTACTTGCCTCTGGCAGATGTCTCCGACCGTGTAAGTAATAACTGTTCCAGAAGCAAGAGTCATCCCCTACTTACAGGATGACCTAGAACTACACGGCTCCCACTTGAACCTTGGGCAGAGCTGTCAGCAAGAACAACGTCTGCAGCAGCAGTGCATAAGAAGCTGGTTTCCAAAGGCCCTGTGCTAGGAATAAACCTGCTATACGCTGCTGCTGGAATCCTTGGCGTCATGAATTGCCTGGAGTGTTTCTTGTTGCACCCTGTTTTTCTCCCTTGTTTGGTTAACTCAGCTGGTTCATGATCTTGAACTGTTGTTCATGACTCAGATAATTTTGGTTGTTAACAAGCACAGCCATTAAACCGGCCTGGCATTATGTTCAGGAAGCAGGGTAGTTCCATCAACGGGTTCTCAGAGGGCTTAGCACGAGATTCTCTGCCATCTTATGTCACTCTCCATACCGATTCATGCACTTCCTTCTGATTTTTTTATCCTCATCTTCTTCAACATGTGATTATCACAAACTGTTTGGGAAATAGCTGTAGCTCTCTTCCTGCCCTCGGTGTGTGTGTGTGTGTGTGTGTGTGTGTGTGTGTGTGTGTGTGTGTGTGTGTGTGTGTGTGTGTGTGTGTGTGTGTGTGTGTGTGTGTGTGTGTGACTCTTGGAGAAACACAAAGCCAAAAGCACCTGAATGTTAGAGGGTTCATTTGATGATAGTCATTTTGATCGGAGCCTAAAAATGTCTAAGCCAACAAAAATACGGTGTGCATTTCTAAGGGGCTAGGTGGTGGAGGCAGAGTTTTCTAGAATGAAGTTTTATTTTGAAAACAGGTTCCCTAAATAAAGCATGGCAGAGAAAGAAAGGCAGTGGGGCGTGGGTGTTGCAGCTTTGCCCGTGAGCTGTTCCATTGTTTGGGCTGCCTGTGGTCTGTCTAGACCCAAGGCTTTGACTGAGTTTCTAGCCGGCTGTGCTATTTGTGTGTTTGGGCTCCATCGTACAACCCCTATGGAGGTAAAAACCTCAGCAGTAAAAGACAGCCGTCCCCCTCATGTCTCAACTGCAATAACAGTTAAATTAAGCTGTGTGGGAGGGGGACAGAAAGGGTGATGTATAATTTTCTGGGCAGTTTCTTTTCTTCTATGCTCCGTGGTGAGATCACCTGCCTTCTTTGACCAAACAGACCCTTTGATTGCTTTCTCTTTAATATTTAGAGTCTTTATCAAATGTTTCTTTCAATAATATATTTTTCTCCTTTTTGCCTCTCAGTCTGTTTCTCTGTCTTCCTTCCTAATGGGGCACTTTGAAAGGGAACAACACCCTCTCAGTTTCCTACTATTTCATATTCTTATTGCTAATTATAATTGAGTAGCAAACCCCTTCATGCCATGTTATGACTGTAAACTGGACCCCTGCATTTTTTTTTTCCATTATAAAACACAAGGATGGATCAGACAAGACTTGTTAGAGGTGCACATGTATCATGCAGGTAAGGGACACCATTAAGGAGCCAGGCTTGTAGGCATTCTCAGTTTCAGATATGTCACTACATAATGTATGAAATTTAAACACCTGAACATGTATCTGGAAGTTGAGTCATGGCTACTGGACTTTAGACTGATGAAGCTGTTTGGATGAGTAGAGAAACAATTCTATCTCTCAAGAAAAAGAAGTCCAGTAGCCATGACTCAACTTCCAGATAAACTCACTTGAATGACTAAGAATCTTCACAGACCTGAACATGTAAATACTCTGGTTAGCACAGAAAAAACCCATTGTGGACACCCATCTCTTCTGAATTCCTTGTTTCTCCTAGCTATCTGTAGCCCTCTAACTGTGGTTGGCGTACAATTCTCAACATTCTTTTCCTGCTAGCGATGTTGCTACAGTCACTCTTCATTGCAGCCAAATCACTTATGTAGGGCTGCAAGCTGTCAGTTCCTGAATCAAAGAATGTTATTATAGTAACATCTTTGCAGCCATGTCTTCAGGGGTAGCAGTGCCAGTGATCTGTGACAAAGTCAATAAGGACTTTTGTGATGGCCAGATTTATTTATTTTTTGAAACCTGCCCTGAGTACTTGATGGGTTATTTTCTGACCCGAAGAAGAACTCTAGTCTGTTAAAGGTTAAAGCAACAAGCAAAGTGTGTTGCCTGTAGTGGCTAAATCACTCTCTGGGTGGTTTTGCAATTGAATTATGCATTGCCTCCCCTCCCCAGTGGGCTGGGTACTCAATTTACCAACCCCAGAAGAACAGATGACTGAGTGAACCTTGAGCCACCTAGCTGGGTTTGAACCTCAGGTCATGAGCAGAGTTTGCTGCAGTATTGCATTTTAACCACTGCACCGCAAGGCTTTAGGGTTGTGATTACAATTATGGTTATGCATACATTGCTGAGATTCCAGTCCCATCTCTAAACAGTGTGAATTGACTGGTAATCAATTTACAGTATATCACATCTTCTTTCCACCATACTTTGTTGGAAAATGTTATGGGATGTTTTTTGTAGCAGTATCTTGAATTAGCTGAAATTGGGGGGGGGGGTGTTATACCCCAGTTCAAAAAGCAGTGGAATTTTTGCAACATTTCTTGTCCCAGCTATTTTTGGTTGTTGCCTTGTCTTGATTCAGAAAGTCCTGTGGGATTGAAAACCAGGAGTTTCATGCTGAAGTTTCCATAGGAGTTTTTTTGGTCAATAAATTTTCCTTGAAGATACATAGCAAATGGAAGACTGGCAATTTCCTCTTCCAGGTTTCGGAATGTTGACAAGATTCGATGTATTGAATAAAAGAGACCCCAGATTGTGGTGGTAACTGTGGCTTTATAGATGTGTTGGGCCAGTAGTTCCCTGCAACCCTATGTTACCCTAGCCAGTGGATGGGAGGGTTATGGTAGTTGAAGCAACATCTGGGCTCTGTGTGTGTCACTCCTTTGTCCCTTCTCCATCCATGAACACGTATGCCACGATAAATATGTTGGGCTTCAACAACTATATGGTGGCCTTCTCTGTTGTGTTTCAAACAATGCTTCCCGCCCTCAACTCCAGGGAGGTCTACTCCACTTAGAAGGCAACTTGTGACCACCAATTGATTTGAGTTTATTCCAGCAACAAATGTTGTCAGTAAACATTTGCTATGTAAAAAGCAGCAAATGAAAAACAAAACCTTGACTGCAATCAACTGACATTAGTCTCCAGATGGAGACAAGCTGGGCCCAATGAAGGTCGTGACAAATCTGCCATGGACCTTTTCTGGTGGCACAGGACTTTATGATGCTTCTGTTTTACCCAGAAGGGAAACATTTGTTAAATGTGACAAGTGGCTCATCTAATCTCCTCCTTGTTACTGTTTAGACCACAACTCCCAGAACAACAACACCCCTGGCAGGCAGTCATTTTGGACAGCCCCTCCCAGAATGCCTCTGTTGGTATGGCCAGTGGAAGAATCTGGGAGCTGTGATTTCAAAAAATGGGTACCTCCCTGAAGGATGTGAGCACAACTGGGCATTGCCTTCCACTCCAGAAGCTCCGTTGGCTTTTGACACCAAAGAGGAGGAAAGAGGGGGGGGACGCTTGTCTACATATGATGTATTAAATGAATCCAACCAACTGCTCTTGATTTAATAAATCGTTTTGTTTCCCTGCAGTGATGTTTCAGATTGCTTCTGAAAACATGACATGCCCTAACTCCCCACCTGTAATATGGAAGGGAAAGTGCTGGGACTGAAAGCGGAAACCATGGATATGCTATGAAAATAGACCTAGAAGAAGATGGCTGAGCTGTCAAAAGATTTTGTTTCATATGCATCCTGTGTATTCCCAGATGTTGACCATATGCTCCAGCAATAAACAATGCTTACTGCCAATGGCCAGATATGGAGACTCCTTGTTCTGGCAGACGCAAAACTAAGGAGATCCAATGCTACAGTATGAAAGGAGTCTGCTGGCTCAGCCTGGGGCAGAGAGCATGGGCAAGAGTGGAACAAATGAAAAAGAAGAGGGTGTGTGTATGGTGTCACCAGGTTTACGACTCCATGCTTCGAACTGTCCCATGTTGCTCATTCCATTTGTGTTCCTTCAAGCTGCCATGAAGGGATAAAAATGCTTGCATCCTTCCATGCGGCTAAACAACACAGGGTCACCTGTTGTTCTGCACCAAGAGAGAGCCTCCACCCAAGATGTGCCAGTGCTTTTTGATGTATTTGAGAGGTTCAACAAGTGGTTTACCATTGCTATCCCCTTTGTTTGTGTCTATGGCTGACGAGAGATTTGATCCCAATCCCAGTCCAATCCTCCCTCTGCTACACCACACTGGCTCTCAATGGAGTATATGCAAAGTATCAAACAGAGCTCTCCTTGTAACTGATCAAATGCCATCACAAGCTAACCACAGCTGCCTGTTGCCCTTCCAGCAGAAATGAAACACATGAGGTTGATCCACTGATGACGTTAGTAAGTCAGAAGAGAGTGAGTTTCAGGATGCTATTGTAGAGAGATATTTTTAATTTGAAAAGATGCCCAATGCATTTCATCATCAGCGAGTTAAGAAGTACGAATGGTGCGTACCTTTCGAGATATCTCTGTGTAACTTTTTATCTGAAATACAGCCCCTGAAGGCTTTTTTCAGCTGAAATGTGTTGGGCATCTTTTCAAATAAAAATATATATCTCTGCAATAGCATCCTGAGACTCAGTCTCTGCTGACTTACTAACTTCATTAGATGCTCCAGTTCTTTTGGTTTATTGATCCACTGATGAAACTAGTAATAGAGTGGTGTGACATGAATAGATAGACATTTTATTTAAAAACCCAAACATTCCTAAGCTGATCAATATAATCAATGATCTGGCCATCACCTAGGGACATTATTTCAGATCCTCCAACTTCATGAATCTAGGGTGGCCAATATACCAGAATCTAGAGAGTTATTTTCAAAAAGTAGTTACTGATGTCAATCTATGTTTATTTATTATTTTATTTATTTATTGGATTTTTATACCGCCCATCTGGCAGTGAGGCCATTCTGGGCACTTAACAACAATTAGGGAAGACAATACAGTGCAAAATAAACACAAAAAATCATACAATAAAATAAAAAATGTAAAAATACAATAAATATAATAAAATTAAAATTAAAATGACATAAAATAGCATATATGTTAATGGCAGGCAGATCAGTCAAAATCATGTTTTAATGGGTGAGCACTGGATTTATGTTATTTGAAGGAATGCCTGCTTAGATAACCAAGTTTTTAATAGTTTAAAAAAAAAACAGCCAAAGAGGGAGCCAGGCAGATGTCTTGTGGAAGGTTATTCCACAGGTGAGGGGCAATGGTGGAAAAGGCCCTATTTCTGGGTCCCCCCCTTTCAGGCCTCTCATGGTGTTAACTCCCTCAAAAGGGAAGAATGGGTATTATGGGCAGCTTTCATTGGGAGAAGGTGCTCTGACAGGTAGCGACATTCACATAAGTAACGAGCAGCCACTAGGATGTACAATTGTTATAAGTAACTTGCCCTGTTTCTTAACAGTACCAAAAGTAATTACATTTAGTTGCTTATTTGTTTCTGAAGAAATTGCCAGTCTGTGAGACAAGCACACTCCTCTTTCAGCCAAGTGGCTGTTGTTGCAACACCCCCAGCAGATTGCTTTTCCACTGTCATTGGGTGAAGCTACACTCTTGCAACTACCAAACGGCATTACATTTAATTGCTAGCTTTTCTGATATTGAGCTTTCCACATTTCTGCGGTGTCTACACTCAAGCAAAAGGCAGTGGAGGGTTCCCTCAATGACTTTCTACCCCATTGCCTATAGAACCGAGGAAGACGTGTTCCATATCCGCTGCAGTAATTGTGCTCCAGTTTTTATATTTGGTTAGAAGTTGCAAATTAAGTGGGTTTTGGGTCAAGATGAGAACCAAATGAATTTCTCTCTTATCCTCGGACAGCTTCATTTTTTCCTCCTTGTTCTTTCATGTACTTTTGGGTAACGTGCTAAGTTCCCGCCCTAACCCTAAGCTCTCCTCAAAACAACCCTTGTAGTTGAGGCCATCAGAGAATAGTTGGCTTGAGCCTTCATGGTGACCTTTATGGCTGAATGGGGAGGTGAATTCAATCGCCCTCCTAGTCACTAATATCATAACCACTATGCCACACTGAGCTGCCATGTTTATCTTATAGAAAAATGGCTGAAATTATGCTGCTTTGCATAGTAAATTGCACTAGATTAGCCCCACTAAATCAGTGAGGCTTTGGTCATTCAACTCCTTCAGACATTCCATTGATTGAAGTGAGTCTAGTGCTACTATCACCAGCTTAACCATAGTAAATCACAACTAGAATAGATTCATTCAGACTGGCTGAAACTATGGAGCTGGTTCACGAAATCCCCACTAATTTCAAAGGGTCTCCTCTCGAGCAACCCATTGCTGTAAGCAACAGGACTTCAGATATTATAAAAATATCATAACATGCAAATTGGGGGAGCAGAGGTCCAGGGAGCTGCTGATGGCTCATCCCTTCCTTTGCTGCTTTTTTTTTAGTGCTTTATACTTTCTATTGGGGGGTGTGGTGGCTCAGTGGACTAAGGTAGGGGTGCCCAAACTTTTTGTAAGGAGGGCCAGATTTGGTGGCTGAGAATGTGCCAGGGGGCGGTTGCTCCCTGACCCTGCCACCCCACTGCAAGCCACACCCACTGACCCATAAGCCCCACCCACTGACCTCTTGCAACCCCACCCGCAGGAAGGAAGGCAGGGACCAAGGGATTGAAGGAGAAAGGTGAAAACCAAAAGAGGAAGGAAGGAAGGTGGGGAACAAGGGAGGGAGGAAAGAAGGAAAGTGGGGACCAAAGGAAGCACATGGAGCCGTGGCCACAGGCTGCCCCTTGGAAGAGGCAATCTGTGCGAACTTGCACCCCCCAAGCTCCCCAGCGGTGGTGACGGCTCACCTGCCAGCCCAACCCAAAGCTCCTTGGCGGTGGCAGAGGCCCGCTGGCCTGCCCACCCCACACATTCCCCTGCGGTGCCGGTGGTGGCAGACCGCCCAACCGCCCAAGCTTCCCAGCGGTGCCTGTGGCGCGGCCCGCCTGATCACTGCCCCGCGCGTGCGCCCAACTTCACAATGTTCCCAGCTATGCCAGTGGCGGCAGCCCGCCTGCACACCGCCCTGCGTGCGCGTGCCAAACTTCACAAGGTTCCCAGTGATGCTGGTGGCGGCGGCCGGCCCGCGCACCACCACCCCGCGCACCCAGCCTCACATGGTTGCCGGCAGTGCCGGTGGTAGCAGTGCATGTGATGGCCGGCTGGCTGGCCGGCCCTCCCCACAAGCTTCCCGGCGGTGCTGCTGGTGGTGGCCCGCCCCCTTGCCCACCCACCCAGCCCCACAAACTTCTGCTCACTGGCCGGCCGGCCGGCCCACCCCACAAGCTTCCCGGCGGTGCTGGTGGTGGTGGCCCGCCCCCTTGCCCACCCACCCAGCCCCACAAGCTTCTGCTCACCAGCCGGCCGGCCGGCCCAGCCCCTCAAGCTTCCCAGCGGTGTCAGTGTTGGCAGAAGATTTAAAAAAAAAACATGGGGCAAAGGAGGGGGAGGGAGGGGCAGCCCAGCCAGCCGTGGGCCACTCAGAATGGCCTGACGGGCCGGATTTGGCCCCCGGGCCGGACTTTGGGCAGGCCTGGACTAAGGCTTCTGAAAATTGTCAGCTGTAAAGTTGGCAGCTCGGTGGTTCGAATCCAGAGTGTCACACAGTGGAGCGAGCTCCCACTGATGACCCCAGCCCCCGCCAGCCTAGAAGTTCAAAAGCATGTAAATGCAAGTAGATAAAGCTGTAAAAAGCGGGAAGGTAAAACAGTGTTTTCTTGCAGCCATGCTGGCCACATGGCCATGGACTTGCACAACACTGGCTCTTCAGCTTGAATACAGAGATAAGCACTGCCCCTAGAGTCACACATGACTAGCACGCATGTGCAGGGTGAGCCTTTACCTTTACCTTACACTTTCTATTACTCTCGAAACAGTGGAAGATTGGATCTCTCTGGCTTCTGTCTCTTGCATCTCAGGCAGGACGATGGAAATTCCTTGTTAAGCAGACAACTGCAATGCTAAGGAAGACTCTCTTGGCATAATGTTCAGGGCAGTGGCCCTTTCTTCGCCCGCCCTTCTGCCCTTAGGAAGTTGTTCCCAATGAAAACATTCCATCAACATCAAGAATGCACATGCTGTGGCACTGAACCACTCTATATTTGTCCGGCGGGACTAGTCTTGAAAAACCATTTCCATGTTTTTATTTCTATGATGTACCACCGTACATCAAACCCTATTAAACTGTTGGCCTGCAACACAGGAAAGGCATCTGGGTTTCATCGAAGAGCGAAAGAAAATGGTAGTTAAGACATTTTGGCGGAGCCAGGGCTTGGAAAGGCTAAAAATAAAATCAATTTGTGTGTGATACCATACCTCTGTGCTTCATTAATTTTTCTCCTCCTGTTTTGTCATTCCAGTGCTTTCAACGTTTCCCTACCTGCCGCCCGTTGCTTCACTCCCTTCCCACAACCACCCATCTCTTGCCAACCTAAACAAGGACTTTCCATTTCATGACATCCGGGAGTAAAATCTGGAGTCTGCCCCAGGTCAGAAAGCAGGTAAGCTTTTAAATAAAATCCATTTGGAATGTGATTATAGACTTGAAGAAACAAAGAAGGGGACGGCAGACACCTTGCTGCTCCCGTACGAACAGTGCTTCAAAGGATGCATGTTTCACCCTGTAAAAGAGGTGGAGGGTTTAATTCATGGCTGGGGAGAGTAAAGCCCAGGGTCATCCCTTGATTCAGCCGTGGAACACAAGTCTTTGGTGCTGCAAACCACCCTCTTTCTATACTGTATTGCACACGGGGAAAACTTACCTTGGGTTTGGAAGAACTTTCCACTGAAACCAGGGGAAGGGGTCCTCAACCTTGCATCGCTCCCACTTTTGCCCGGTTCTTCCACATGACCCACAAAAGTGTGTGCCTGGTAAGGAACATGGCCGTGAGAATAAAAATGTGGTTAAACCCAACTTCTCATTTGAAATGGCAAACCTGTGACGATCAATGAGTGACATAGTAAAATACCCACTAAACAATGGAGATATGGATGAACATTTTTACTGAGTATGTGAGCAAGTGCTGATTCTTATCACTCATCTGTACTTACTTTCATACATAACCTCTTTTCTCCAACCTTGTTAAGCTCAACAATTCCTTGCCTGTAGGTGCTAGACATACAAATAAACCCCAGATCAAGGCAATGGTTGTCAAAATGCCTGACGTTGTCACACAAATCATTTGTAGGCCCCTATACCACTAAACAATATGGTGGTAGCCAATTCCTCCCCCTACTCTTGGACCTATAAAACATTTCAAATTTATCTATGAAAATATGGCTATTGTAAATACAGTTTGGCACTGAAGATTTTCCGTATCTAGTTTGTTGTTAAAAGATCTTCCCAGGCCCAGATTAGGCTGTGACAGAAAGAGTCACTGGCCAGGCCCAAAGGAGCCATGCTAAGCTTCTACCAGTAAAATGTTTAATCCTCCTTTTTTATTTTATCTTGCGTCCCTCTCTGATAAGAAATAACCACAAGAAGGAAAAATAACTGTATTTTGATGTCCTGTTAGATTGGGAGGGCTTTACACGTCTGGACCAGTCTTTGTTTTGTAACCACTAAGCACTCCCATACCCCCCTCAATTTATGAGTCATCCTAAACTCTTGGAGACTGGGTTCCACTCAACCACCAGAAAGGGTTTTTTTAATGCGTTAATGCCTTCCTGATTGACTTGTGTTAGAAAATATGATGAGCCATAGCAGTTTAGTGGAGCTGACCTACACTCTGGACACATACATGGAAAAACAGATGTAACACCCACAAGCTTTGTAATCACAGCTGCATTATATAGAGCTCTTGATCATTTCTGTCAGTTTCTCTCATGTTCTGAAAGGATGCATGGTGATGATGATTTCAAGGCAATCATCAGAAGACTTCATCATCAAGCCTGCATTCCAAACACGATGCAGACCATTTTTGCTTTTGATGTTGATGTATTTCAGAAATGTGACAAAATGTGAAGCAGCTGGCATTGTATTACTAGGAGAGGGGTAGTGAAACATTAAGGTCCGCATTAAATTTCCTGGAAAGTCTTTATTGGGTAAGTTCTACAATATAATACTTGATATCACCATATGATGGGCTTTGAAATTCTAATTTATTTACATCAGTTTATTAGGAAATCACCCATTTTAATCTTTGGCAGCATCTGTTCCTGCTCATTGTTTACCAGACTATAAGGGATCGGGATCTGTATTTTTTTATTTTTCTGTCATATATACAATGGAACTGATGCAGAACATCGGCTGAAGAGCAGAAGGAGTGCTCAAGTTGCTGATACCCTGGTCTGTTTATTAAGCTACTTCATGATGTTGGAATTTCGAACTAGAAGGAGTGTTAGCAGCCAGAAGGCTTGTATTTGGTTCATTCCCAGTAAATGTATGCACTGGAAGGAGAGCAAATCATAGTGATCCTACCTGCACCAAAAAAAAAGTAGAAAACCCTGATAGGGGCTCAGAAAAGCTTGAGTAGGAATACTCTAGGGACAGTTCACTTTGCTCCAGTGATTCCATCATGTGATCACATAAAAAGAAGTGAATCAACTTATCCCTGCAGTAGACCAAACAGTGGGCTAAAGGCCCATCTGTTAGTGCCCTTAGATAAGGAGAGTAAAATAAGACCCTCTATAAACTCCCCATATTGAGAACCTTTCTCAAAAAAAAAATTCCACAATGTATAGCATGGTTTTTGAGACATTTCCTGCATTCAAAGTACTGACCTTAACCTATGAAGCACTGTATGGCCAGGGTCCTAGCTACCTCAAAGATCAAATTTCACAGTATGAACTGACTCAGGTGCTAATGCCATCAGGAGAGGCCTTTCTCTCCATCCAACCACCTTCACAGGTACGTCTTGTGGAAACACATGGAAGGGCCTTCTCAGCTGCTGTGCCCAGACTCTGGAACTCCCTCCCTCTAGAGGCCAGGACTGCTCCATCTCAGGCAAAGACCTTTCTCTTCAGGCAAACTTTCCCTGAATGATAGACTACCTATTGTTTCTTTTTATGAATCTACCATACATGCCTACACAGAATTTGTTTATAACCCACTTATAACTTTGTGTTTATATACTGTATCTCCGTGTGAGATTGCATTGACACTATGTTAGTTTTAATGTTGCATTCTAATGCTGTAAGATATCCCTCCATTCCGTGTTTCTCATACTGAATGTGTCTTAATTGTAATGGACTGCATATTCTCTCCTTATTGTAAGCCGGCTCGGGGCCTTTTCCAAGGAGAAAGGCAGGATAAAAAATACTCAATAAATGAATGAATGAATGAATGAATGAATGAATGAATGAATGAATGAATGAATGAATGAATAAATAAATAAATAAATAAATAAATCCTACTGAAAAATTGAAATACTCTCTTTTAAAACTGGGTGTAGGGTTCACAATAGCCTTAAGCTGATTAAGAAAACAGTGTGCTAATATAAATGGCCCTTGGGTGTTTGTTTATTTAACTTGCTCTCTTAGAAAATGAAACAACTAAGAGGAAAATAAATATGTACTTTGAAATTCATGGTGTGAACATGAAACTACACACGGGTTTTAACACAGGTTCAAATCCCCCCTCCCTTTTTTTAAAATTGTGCTATGTGAGAGACCAAGCCCTTAGTCAGGTCATTAATTTCCACCAGATCAAAGACTGCCGCCAGACTGCCACCATTAATTGCCACAAGAAGAAATACTGTTTTGGATAGAGGTATTTATCCAGAAAATTATCTGCTGTCATGGTTTATCTCTGCTAAACTTTGTGGTTGAGTTTTAGAGTTAGGGTTGCCTTTGTCCCTTCATTGAACCAGGATTTAAGAAGCGAAGACTCAGAGATGACTCAGTGTGATCATGGTTACTTACTTCAAAATGAACACAGCTGGTGTTTGGCCCCTATAGCAGGGATCCCCAGAAGTTCATTTACTGTTCAGTTGTCCTTTCATATCCTTATTCATTCGTGTCAAGGAATGCAGACTATACACCGTGCTGATCAAATTTGCGGCTGGTACAAACCTAAGAGGGATCTTGGATTCTTGAGAAGATAACAGTAGGATTAAAACTGCAGCATAAATACCTTTTCACAAAGGAGAATACTGGGTAGATATAAATAAGCCACCAATCATGAGAAGGGTTTGCAGGGTCTAAACTGCAACTGTTAGGCACAAATATAGGACAGGCAGAGAGCCAAAGAGAGTGAGAACAGCCTCAAATGTTGGACTGCAATGGCATTTACTAGACTGAACATGAATCAACAATATGAGGCCATAGTCAAAATACTCCCCAAACAGTCATGCATTACAATGGATTATAAAAAGAGGGCAAGCAATCAGTGAAATAATTAGTTCTGCTCTGCTTAGTTCCGGTTAATGGTGTTGCCAACACTGGAAGAGAGAGCATAACTCAAATGTCCAGCCTATATGGTTCAAAGGTTGAAGGTTCCCTCCCAATGCCCCAATGCCCCTCATATTGCTACGGAGGTGTCAGCAGTAGTCTACAGATTCAGGCCGCTAGACAAGGGCAAAAGGAAACAGCATCAGATCTCTGAATTCCTTACTGGACAAGCAGCAGCCAGAGGGAAAGGAAAAAAGTTTCCATTCAGAGAAGCCATGTCAAGAAAGCAAGTCTTGGGTCTTAGGATCCTCCCCACCACCACCACCACCAAAAAAGAGACTGGTGACCCAGGGCCCAAAGTCCCCTGGTGTTCAGGAAGAAGTGGTAACAGTAGGAAAGGAGCTCTTCCAGGATGTTGGGCAGCCCAGGTTGCACATATTGGGAGGTGACCACAAGAGTTGGGAGCTTGGATCCTCCCTGTGCATGGCCTTGGACAAGCTGCATCATCCTGGGGCAGGTAAAAGGAAAGGTAAACCCTTCCGAGTATTCTCTATAATACTCTGGGAAAAGCACCATGGGTCAGACTCATCTGACAATTTGTGTAATTGTGGGTCCTGGTGAACCTTGGTTTTCTTGACCACGGTAACTGTTGCTCCAATCAGTGCTGGACATTTGGAGTTAGCTAGTCTTTCATTTTCTCCCTTTATCCCAGAGTGGTGCTAGAAAAGATGCAGCGAGGGAAATTAACAGTGACTGTGTACCTTCAGCTGTCTGGCACTGCTGCTACTGCAAACAAAACTGTTAAGGAAGACTCAGGACAAAGTTGAGCTCCAGGTCCTGCCCCTGATAAGATGTAGGTGCCCCAACAACTGCTCCAGGGTTGCCAGGTCTCAGGGTGTCAACTGGAGTCTCATGGAACTAAGGCTGGGGAAAGAGACAAGTCCCTAGGCAGCAGAGAAGGAAGTCTGACTTTATGTGCCACCTATCACCATCTATGGAGCTGCCTAGATGCCCTAAGCACATCTGATCTCACCTGATTTCGGAAACTAAGCAGGGTTGGCCCTGGTTAGTACTTGGATGGGAGACCACCAGGGAATACCAGGTGCTGTAGGCACCTGGAGTAGGAACTGGCAAGCCACTCCAGTATTCCTGCCAAGAAAACTCAATGGACATGGGGTCACGAAGAGTCGGTCATGACTGTAACAACACAACACACATCACCATCTATTCCTGGTTGGCACTAAGGCTCCCTAATACTGTATGAAGGTATTTGCATGTGTCTTGTTCTTGTACAACTTTAACACACACAAAAGACACAAATGAGGACAGATTGCCAGTGGGTGCCTGCACTTGGTTCCATTGTGCAAAGGGAGTCATAAGCCTCGCACCTCCTTCTACAATCAGCTGCCCTAAAAGCATTTCATCCCCCACAATTCTTGCCTGCCTCACTTCTGTGGCATCATAAAGATCCCACCCCCCTACTCCTCTCTGGTTATGGCCTGAAATTGGAGGGACTGGGATGCTGCTGATCTGCCAGTCTTCATGACAGCTATCAACAGATAGTTGAAGCCTGAAGCAGGCATATTTTCAGGGACTACAACTCCCAGAAACCCTTAGCCACTGACAGGGAGATTATGAATGCTGCACTCTCTCCAAATAGGGTTGCTGGGTCAACAGCATGGAATACCCTGAGATTTCAGGGACAAAGCTTGGGACATAAACCATTGTGTGGTAATAGGGGACTGGATTCATCTGATGTCAAAATGGGCAGACTCTGATGCAGCAGTTCCAAAATTATAAAATGATGAGTGTAGACCTCTATTATGAATTTAATGACTATGGGTTTCAGAACAGCTTGTGGTTTGAGGTCCAAAGCCTGAGATGTGGAGGATGGCCTCCAAATCCAAGTCTTGGGACCAAAACTGACATTTCTTTTAAGCCTAATCCAATGTAACTTTTCCAATTATTGAAGACTTCATGCCATTTCATGGCAAGGTAAGGGTGGGGTATGTGTGTCCTGGCCGTTATTTTACCCCTGGTGCTATAGCATGCTCTTCTATGAATGACAGTAAAAAAGACTTATGCCAGGGTTTAGATGGGTGTACTTCCTCTAAATGGACAAGGGCAATAGTATATGCATTCTGTGACAGGGTTGTTAGATGAGCCCTGGAGGTTTGTCCTTAGGGAAACTTTTCCTTGAAGGAGACCAACGCTGTCCTTTTTCTCTTTTCTTCTCCAATTCGTCTCTCATTAGCTTTTTGTCATAGAAGCTGGAAAACATCCAAGCTTGTCTGTGTAAAATTCCCACTGACCTCGTTTCATCCTATCTTACTTTGCAATCAGGTTTCCGATTAGCTGGGATTTGTTTCCGTTCTATTGTTTCATGCCCTTAGCTGCAGCTCACCCCGGCTTGCTTTTTTTTTTGTTCGTAGCTTGGGAGTAACACATTGTAAATTAATTACAAAGCAGCTACTTGTATTGTGTTTCTTTTCCATGAATGCCTTCTAAGGAAAATATAGCTACGTTACGTTGAGATAATAAATGAAGAGCGACAATTCTCTTTAATGAGTGGCAGCCACTAATTCAAACATCCCTCTTTGGATGTGGCATCCTGCACAATTTCCATTGATGAAAATGACATCATCTTTTGATGATGTCATTTCCTGCACAGAAATACAGGAGGGGGAGATTGCCTATCCCACTGAGAGCTTCTGAATCAATGGAACTGGGGTGAAAAACAAAAAGAACATTGTAGTTAGAATAGTTTACCCCACCTTTCTCCTTGGAAAATGACCCAAGGTGCTTACCATAATAAGGGACAATATACAGCCCAAAACATTTAAGGCATATACTGTACAAGCTAAGAACAAGTTAAGTTGGAATCTACTACTGACCACCCAATCAAGAAAGAGGCTGCAGTTGAAATATCGGGGGGGGGGGGGTTTAAATACAACAACAATTGCAAGGATTTTAAAGAGGCACAATGTAGACATGAAAGGAAATTTCAATTATCCTGATATTGGTTGGGAGGCAAGTACTGACAAGTATCGCCCTTCCAAGGAATCCCTGGCTTTTGTGGCTGATAATTTCCTCCTACAAAAAAGTGGAAAACAGAAACTAGAGGACTAGCTATCCCAGACTTGGTTTTAACCAGTAACAATTTGGTGGAGGGAGTGGTCGTTCAGGGAACTGGAGGTGAGGCTATCTATGCACAACTAAAATTCTTGATCTCCAGAGAAATCAAAGCAGAGCCTCACCCACACATCTATACTGGATTTTTAAAAAGCAAGTTAAATAACAAGAAGCCGAGATGGATCTGTCAAGAACAAATCCTGCCAGACTAATCTGATCTCTCTCTCTCTCTCTCTCTCTCTCTCTCTCTCTCTCTCTCTCTCTCTCTCTCTTAAATCGTGTAAGCTCCCTCATGGAGAGAATGCTGCAGACATAGCGTATCTTGACTTCAGCAAAGCTTTTGACAAAGTCCCTCATGAGTTCTACGTATACAGTGGATAGAACAGCAGTCAGATGGATACCCAGTTGGATAAAGGGGATAAAGGGGATGCAAGGAATCAATCAAATCTGTAGATGACATAAAATTGGGTGGAATAGCTTAATATCCTGGAAGACAGAAACAAAATTAAAAAAGATCTGGATAGGCTTGAGCACTAGGCTGCAAACAAGAAATTGAGACAAGCACCTGGCAGTGAGCAGGGAGACTGGACTCAATGGCCTTACAGGCCCCTTCCAACTTCGTTATTCTGTAATTATAGCAAGCACTTCAGAAACCAGGGTGCAGTATTGCAGTTCTGACATAACTCCACTTCATGAACAGCTTACAGGTCCTCCTTTCCAGGTGAAGAGACTGACAAGAAGAGAGCAAGCCCAAGCTGAAACAAAGTCGACATGAACTACTCACCTCTGACATCTGGGGCTCGCTGGAGCCTTGTCTGTCTTTATATTAGTGAAGATGTTTCGTTGCCGGAGATGAAGTGACAAATGTGTCCACCCACCTC
This sequence comes from Phrynocephalus guinanensis, assembly GCA_037367245.1. Classification (NCBI taxonomy): domain Eukaryota; kingdom Metazoa; phylum Chordata; class Lepidosauria; order Squamata; family Agamidae; genus Phrynocephalus; species Phrynocephalus guinanensis. The sequence goes on along the minus strand of CM074735.1, from coordinate 40,689,996 downwards.
TACAAGCCAAGGAATATATTTTGTCCCACCAATCCAGTGGCTAAAGACTTCACAAATTCTCCCTGTTACTGACAATAAAAGCAAACAACAAATAAGTCTGGTTTATAAACAATTAAGCAAATAAGAATACGAATGTAGCTGTGCACTGCCTTTTCAAGGTCAAAATGGGCTGGCTGAGACAGCTGCCTTTTTCTGCCTAAGGCTAGGGTCAGCCTGGCCACTGGCATCCTAGCAATTCTCTCTTGGTGGACTACTTGGGAAACACTGCCAGGAAGCATTCTCTTTGGCAAGGGGAGGCTTCCCTTTTCATAGCTAGCATGTTTTCTACATTTGTAGCATGTCAGTCTATAGACTAGATTCCCTTTCTTTTCTGCATATATAGGCTTTTGGTGTCGGACCCTTGCCTCTCCCCATGGTCCGTGCAGCAGTAAATATTTTCCATTATCCTATAATCCGAGCTCTGCACATCTAGGGGATGAGATCATCCCCATTCATGGGGATATTGCTGGCAGCTTCTGTTGGAAGAAATATCACAGCTGGTCAAGCCTTTGGGACCACAGAAGGCTGAGTGAGATGCAGCCAACTTGCAAGTGACCTGGGGTCTGTGGCAGGAACACAGAGAGTGGCCACAGGAGACCTTCACAAACCAATCAAGTTTCATGGTCTGATCTCTTGGGCTTACAAGTTTGCTTATCAAACCAGCATATCAAACCAGCAACATATTAAGGAGCCTGAGCGGTTCTTGGACAGAGCGGAACATACTATCCAGGTCCAAGAAGAGACAGGGCACACTTCTGAGGATGAAATCACTTCCCCAACTCAGGAGGTAGATGTGTGGAGGAATGCGACTCAAAGGAGTAGAAGGCCAAGGGATCGCTCAGAGAGTCTCATATTGCACAATCAATTTGAGGCTCTTTCCCTCGTCACACCTCATGAGGCACACACCGAGGAACAACTGGTTCCACCTGAGGATCTCTCCCTCATCACAATTGATGAGATACAGGATCAGGTACATGTAGATGAACAGGCTGCAGGAGAGAAGCTCCTTCTGCTAGGGGATTCTATAATTAGAAATACGGAGGGATGGATTTGTGATGAGCATGATAACTGTATGGTCACTTGCCTGCCAGGTGCAAAGGTTGCAGACATCACGAGAAATCTAGATAGCTTGTTAGAGAGAACCGGGAAGGAGCCAGTGGTCATGGTACATGTTGGTACCAATGATGTCGGGAAGGCCAAGCGGTCAGTCCTGGAAGCCAAATTCAGGTTGTTAGGAAGAAGATTGAAGTCCAGAACTTCCAAGGTAGCATTTTCAGAAGTGCTACCTGTTCCTCGTGCAGGATCCGCCAGGCAGGCAGAGCTCAGAAGCCTCAATGCGTGGATGAGGCAATGGTGTCGAGAGGAGGGCTTTAGATTTGTCAGGAACTGGAGAACATTTTGGGACAAGCCAAACCTGTTCAGGAGGGATGGGTTGCACTTGAATCATGATGGGACCAGACTGCTGGCACTCAACCTCAAAAAGGCTGCAGAGCAGCTTTTAAACTCATAACTGGGGGAAAGCCGTCAGGAACTGAGTGGCATCCGGTTCAGAACACCTCATCCACAGGGAATGAGGTTGGGAAGGGTAGAGAATCACATAGAGATGACATAGCAGGTATTAGTACTGGGAGAATAATGGAATGTGATAATTTGTCTACTGAAAATAAAAGCTGTGGGGGGAAAAGAATAAAGCAGCAGATGTTGCAGAACCCACTGTACAGGTGCTTCTATGCCAATGCTTGAAGCCTCCAACCAAAAATGGGAGAACTTGAACATTTGGCAGCTAGGGATAACATTGATATAATAGCCATAACAGAAACCTGGTGGAATGTAGAGAACCAGTGGGATACAGCAATCCCAGGCTATAAACTCTATAGAAGGGATAGAGAGGGGCGGGTTGGAGGGGGAGTGGCCATCTATGTTAAAGAAGGGGTAAAATCCAGCACAATGGAGATTGACAGAGGGTCTGACTCCACCATAGAATCACTGTGGGTTAAACAACCAGGTCCAAGGAGTGATGTGATAGTTGGGGTATGCTATCGCCCACCAGATCAAAAACTTTAGGGGGACCTTGAAATGAGGAGATAAATCATGGAGGTGTCTCAGAAGGATAGGATAGTAATCATGGGGGACTTCAATTATCCCCACATTGACTGGGCCAATGCGAGCTCCGGGCAAGAAAGAGAAACTGGGTTTCTCGACTTGCTGAATGACTGTGCCTTAGAGCAACTTGTCATGGAGCCCACCTGAGAACAGGCAACTCTGGATCTAATACTGTGTGATACTCAGGACCTGGTCAGGGATGTGAATGTCACTGAGCCTCTGGGGAACAGTGACCATGCTGCAATCTCCTTTGCCATCCATGTTGGAGGAAGAGTGTCAAGCAAATCAGACATAAAAACCCTTGATTTTTGAAGGGCAAACTTCCCTCAGATGAGGAAACTAGTTAGAAAGAAATTGAAGGGGACGGTTGGAAGAATCCAATCTCTTCAGAGTGCATAGAACCTGCTTAAAACAACGGTAACAGAGGCCCAGCACAAGTGCATACCACAAAGAAAGAAGAGCTCATTTAAGTCCAAGAGGGCTCTGGCATGGTTAACAAGTGGAGGTAGAGAGGCTCTAAAGCGCAAGGAGAGGTCTTTCTGTAAATGGAAATCCTCCCCAAATGAGGAAAATAAAAAGGAACATAAACTCTGGCAAAAGAAATGTAAGAAGATGATAAGAAAGGCAAAGAAAGATTTTGAGGAATGCATGGCTAGCAATATAAAGGGTAATAATAAAAGCTTCTTTAAATATGTTAGAAGTAGAAAACCTGCCAGAGAACCAGTTGGCCCTCTGGATGGTGAGGGAGGAAAAGGGGAGATTAAGGAGGACTTGGAAATTGCAGAGAAATTGAATGAGTTCTTTGCATCTGTCTTCACGACAGAAGACCTTGAGCAGATTCCGCTGCCTGAATGGCCCCTCTTGACTAAAGAATTAAATCAAATACAGGTTAAAAGAGAGGATGTTTTCGGTTTTATTAATAAATTGAAGATCAATAAGTCACTGGGCCCAGATGGCATCCATCCAAGGGTTATTAGGGAACTGAGAAATGAAATTGCAGATCTCTTAATGGTAATATGCAACTTGTCTCTTAAAACGGCCACAGTGCCGGGGGACTGGATCATAGCAGATGTCACACCAATTTTTAAAAAAGGAAGGAGGGGGACCCGGGAAACTACAGGCCTGTTAGCCTTACATCTGTCCCAGGGAAGATGGTGGAAAGCCTCATCCAAGAGAAAATCTTAAAACACATAGAAGAACAAACTTTGCTGAGAGAAAATCAGCATGGCTTCTGCAAGGGTAAGTCTTGTCTGACAAATCTTTTAGAATTTTTTGAAAAGGTCAACAGGCATGTAGATTTGGGTGAACCAGTGGATATAGTCTATCTGGATTTTCAAAAGGCTTTTGACACAGTCCCTCACCAAAGGCTGCTGAGAAAATTTCACAGTCAGGGGATAAGAGGGCAGGTCCTCTTATGGATTGAGAACTGGTTGAGATCCAGGAAACAAAGAGTAGGTGTCAATGGGAAATTTTCACAATGGAGAGAGGTGAAAAGCGGTGTGCCCCAGGGATCTGTCCTGGGACCGGTGCTTTTCAATCTGTTCATAAGTGACCTGGAGACATGGATAAGCAGTGAGGTGGCCAATTTTGCAGATGACACAAAACTTTTCCATATGGTAAAAACCAGAGAAGACTGTGAAGAGCTCCAGAAGGATCTCTCCAAACTGGGGGAATGGGCTACGAAATGGCAAATGTATTTCAATGTAGGAAAATGTAAAATAATGCATATTGAAGCAAAAAATCCAAACTTTATCTATCAACTCATGGGCTCTGAGCTATCCATGACGGATCAGGAAAGAGATCTTGGTGTGTTGGTGGACAGCTCCATGAAGGTGTCTCCCCAATGTGTGGCAGCGGTGAAGAAGGCCAATTCCATGCTAGGGATTATCAAAAAGGGGATTGAAAATAAAGCAGCCAACATTATAATGCCATTATACAAAACAATAGTAAGGCCGCACCTGGAGTATTGTGTACAATTCTGGTCACCGCATCTCAAGAAAGACATAGTGGAACTGGAAAGGGTGCAGAAGAGAGTGACTAAAATGATTACTGGGCTGGGGCACCTCCCTTATTAGGAAAGGCTAAAACATTTGGGGCTCTTTAGTCTGGAAAAAAGGCGCCTGAGGGGGACATGATTGAGACATACAAAATAATGCAGGGCATGAGTAAAGTGGATAGAGGGAAGCTCTTCTCCCTCTCACAAAATACCAGAACTAGGGGACATCCACTCAAATTGAGGGCTAGGAGAGTAAGAACAGACAAAAGAAAATATTATTTCACCCAGCGCGTTGTTAGTCTGTGGAACTCCCTGCCACAGGATGTGGTGATGGCATCTGGCCTGGATGCCTTCAAAAGGGGATTGGACAGATTCTTGGAGGAAAAGTCCATCACAGGTTACAAATCATGATGGAGATGTGTAATCTCCAGGCTTAAAACCAGGGTACTTCAAGGACCAGATGCAGGGGAGTGGCATCAGGAGACAGATATCTAGTCTCATGCACTCCCAAATGCATCTGGTGGGGCCACTGTGAGATACAGGAAGCTGGACTAGATGGGCCTTTGGCGTGATCCAGCATGGCTCTTCTTATGTTCTTATCATACATGTTTATTTATCGTTTTCCCTTGAAGCACCAGTATATGCCATAAGGAGTTCCCTTATGCTCAAAATATGTACTCTCACCTTTTCCTTGTCAGTTTTAACATCACTAAACTTTTGTGTGTGCCCCCCCCAAGTGTCTATTGAGGCAAATCAAAGGTGAGACACAGTTCAGGTGCTTGGGGAAAAGAAATAGACATCCTAAAAAATATTGTGATGCCATTAGTTGCTAATTTTAAAAAAAGCAGAATGATTGTTATTTTAAAGATTGGTGCACAATGTTTTTGATCAGTATTTTTTAAAAATACTTTTAGAAAGGAGAAATGCCATATCATGCTTTTAAACTGATCTACAAATACAGCTCCTGCCAACCTAGCAGTCTGAAAGCATATAAATGCAAGTAGATAAATAGGTACCACTGTAAAAACTGGGAAGGTAAAACAGTGTTTCCTTGCAGCCATGCCGGCCACATGGCCATGGACTTGCACAACACTGGCTCTTCAGCTTGAATATGGATATGAGCACCGCCCCTGGAGTCGGCCAAGACTGGCATGCAGGTGTGGGGGGAACCTTTACCTTTTTACAAATACAGCATATGAGAAGATGCAAAAATTACTTAAGTAGAAATGTTAAGACTAGAGATGGGCACGACTTGAAAAAAAAAATTTTCGAGTTGTCGTTAGTCGGGCCGGTTCCGTTTCGGCTCGTTTCCGTTTTTCGCGAAAATTTGCAAAAATTAGTCGGTTCATTTTTTCGTTTTTTCGTTGTCATTAGTACTGGTTTGGGGAGGGGGTAGCGGGCTCCTGGAGGGAGCTGCAGGACTCAGCCAGAGCCACAAGTGACGGACTGGCAGGCTCTTTGCACCCGCTGTGTCTCACGTACTTGCATGTAGTGCAATGCAAGTAGATCTGGCTTAGGGTTAAGACGGCTTAGCGCAACGGCTAGGGTTAGGCTAGTTACGGGTGAGGTTACGGTGGGTATTGGGGTGCATCTGGGTGCCTCTCTGACCCACTTAGAAGGACAGTGTACTGGCGTATGGGTTAGGCTTAGGGTTTGGGTTTGGGCTACGATTAGTGGGCTGTTTATGCCCGATTGGCACATCCCAGAAATCTCTGTGGTCAACCTGGCCAAGTGGCCATGCGATTGGTGGAAAATTTGCATGGTCTACTCCCATGGGAGAGCCCATCATTGCAAATGTGCAGGTGTAAAAAAATAAAATAAAATAAAATAAAATAAAATCAACGGAGACTTTTTTTTGCAAGAAAAACCCACTGCTGCTACTGTAAAAATTCAAGCATTTAAAATAGCTAATTTTCGCATGTTTCTGTGGTGCTTTGGTGGGGTTTTGGGCAACAATTTCAAAAAAAATATTGCGGTCGCCATTTTGGATCCCACCCCACCGCATGGCAAATGGATGCGCCCTCCCAGCCTGGTACAGTCAGCAAAACCTAGCCATGCGATTGGTGGAATGGCTCCAAAACTTTGCATGGTCCACTCCCATGGGCGAGCCCATCATTGCGAATGCGCAGGTGTAAAAAAAATAAAATAAAATAAAATAAAATAAAATCAACGGAGACTTTTTTGCAAGAAAAACCCACTGCTGCTACTGTAAAAATTCAAGCATTTTAAATAGCTAATTTTCGCATGTTTCTGTGGTGCTTTGGTGGGGTTTGGGGCAACGATTTCAAAAAAAATATTGCGGTCGCCATTTTGGATCCCCCGCACTGCATGGCAAATGGATGCGCCCTCCCAGCCTGGTACCAGCAGCGCAGCAGTAGCAATAGCCAAGGAGAGGGGGGCGGGGACCCCCCCCCCCCCCAAATAAAACACCCTTCTGGCCTGGTAGGTGCCCTCAGACAGTTTTCGCCTACTTTTAGGGCCGGGAATCGGTTTTTTTTTTAACTTTTAAAAACTTTTTTCCTGTGCCGCTTGGCATTGCGCGATGCAAGTAACGAGCACGACAAATCAGACCAAATTGTTCCTTCGTCGGTTCGAGCTCGAAGTCTGGGGCAGTGATTCCCGTTACCGTTTCCGTAGAGTAACGGAAACGAGTAACGGAAACGGAAACGGGAATACCGCTAAGTCGTGCCCATCTCTAGTTAAGACATTACCTCTGATTGTGTTATTTTGCAAAGTGACTGTCATTTGTGACTTCCAAATTTTCATTTAAGAGAGAGAGAACAATCTAAAGCAATTGACTTCAGTCAGCAGACGGTGCCAAAGCTTTCAGAGAAGGGATTTTTTTTAAAAAAAACCTCCCAAGTATGTCTACAACCAAAGGTTATCTGTTCAATTATTATTGAAAAGACTGCTGTTCAGGAAGATCGCTGCTCTCAACATGAATAGCTGACCCTTTCATCAGGATTGGGCAAGGAAATTTATTTTTCCTGGCAGTGCAGCTAAGTTGACAACATATTAAACATGGTTCTTGTTAACCAGCATAAACCAACCAACCTAGAAGTCTGCTATTCTTGGCTAATTAGTTCTGAAAGCACTGGAACACAGCCTATATCTCTTGTTGTAAGGTCACCGTGCTGATGTGCCTGTGCTATTCACCAACAGACAGAACCCCACTGTAAATCTCCAGGGGCAAATGGGGAGGGCACGAGTAATACATTGATGGTAGAATTGTCCCTTTCAACCTTGTGCTCCTGCACCCACAAATATGTACATATAGACTTTTCGCACACTCTTTCTCTCTCCCTCTCTCTTACACACACACACACACACACACACACACACACACACACACACACACACATGTAGGGTTTTCTTTTTTTGAGGTTGAACCAATGCAACCAACATTAGTGTTAAAAATATGTGGCCCCCAAAGAGGAGATTCATTTGGCAATTCAGTTGGTCGGTGAGAAGAGAAATGGTCCAAGTCTTGCACAATTATGTAGGCTTAAATCCACTGAAACCAAGGAGTGAAAGAGGTCTGATTCTGCATTGGTTATGGTTTATGCACAGGAGTCACTGTAGAGTTTAATTGAATAATAATAATTTGCAGTTCTCTGCTATAGTTATCCCCTTGTACAATTGCAACACCTTTTTTCTTTTTTAATTAAATAAAATTAAAAGCTTATGAAGAACAAAACAAACATTTGCTATTAGAAACTTCATACAATTTATAGGAATCATTCATATTCAAAACAAATAATAAAAAGAAACATAAATACATTAAGATCCGTCACAGATAGCTCAGAACCCATGAGCTAATAAAGTTTTGATATTTTTGCCCCAATATGCATTACTTTACATTTTCCTACATTGAAACACATTTGCCATTTCGTAGCCCATTCTCCCAGTTTGGAGAGATCCTTCTGGAGTTCTTCACAGTCTTCTCTGGTTTTTACCACACGGAAAAGTTTCGTGTCACCCCCAAACTTGGCCACCTCATTGCTTATCCCTGTCTCCAGGTCATTTATGGACAGATTGAAAAGCACGGGTCCCAGGACAGATCCCTGGGGCACACCGCTTTTCACCTCTCTCCATTGTGAAAATTTCCCATTGACACCTACTCTTTGTTTCCTGAATCTCAACCAATCCCCATTCCATAAGAGGACCTGCCCTCTTATCCCCTGACTGTGCAATTTGAAGGACAGACTTTTCGATTTCTGAATAGAAGTATCACTTTCCATTATCATCCTGGAGGTCTTGAAATATTGGCTTGTACTCATGATTCCAGATAGTAAAGCTATTTTTGCCATTGTTAAAAAGACTTCTCCAATTCTGGGCTTGCACAGCTGGTCTTGCCGAGATTTAAGTTCATGGATTTCACAGATGAGGGTACTGAAAAAGGCACCAATTAAATTTTTTTTTAGAACTCTGGCCAACCTTCCTAAAAACAGATCTTAAGTAAAAATACGACATGTGCAAAATGCATTATAGTAATGGGTGAAGGTTGTGTTGACACTTTTCTGGGATATACATTGTTCATATGTCCCAGATTTGTTGCCAATAAGACCATCCTTAAAGGACCATTAAATATGACCTATAATAATCTGGGTGCAGATATACTTGCTATATAGAGAACTGTATTTCTATAAATGGGGTTGAATGCTTGAGAAAAAGGAGATATTTATTGATGGGAAATGGCAGCAATGTTCTAAAAGGAGCACAAACCAAAATATGCATGTGGAATCATGATAAGAAAAAAAAGTACATTCCTGGATGCTGCTCGAAATACTCTCTGTACTGAGTCAACTGTTCAGAGGACAACATAACTGTTTCAGTCCCTTGTGTGTGTTTTCTCACTCTTTGCAAGGCTATTGTGTTCTGTCATGGTGTTCCGTCATGCTGAAAACGGCCTATCCTCAATTTGAATAATTTTGATAATTTGCTGTAAAAACCCTGGTTTTCCAAACCAATGAAATAATTTTGCTCCCTACAGCAGGTAAGCAAAGATAATGGAACTGATGTTCAAACCACTTTCTGTAGCAGATGCCATCCAAGTGGTGGCTTTGCATTGCCTAAGATACAGTAGCATAGAATGCAGCAGTCCTCCTTTCTTTTGGAAGAGGGGTATTTCAGATGTGCTGTTGCTGCAGAGGATGGGAAAGTGCAGTGACGGATGCAATAAGCACTAAATAATATCTGATGTACAGCCTAAGATAACAGGACTGGCCAGCATGCTGAGAAGCAAGAACGTGTTCTCCTGATTAAAAGGCATCAAAGGGATGAAGTTTAATAGAGGTGAAAGCAATTCTTTGAGAGTAATGTAGAGCTTGAAAAAGTTACTCCTGTGGACTACATCTCCCAGAATTCTCTATATCATAGTTCCGATGCTTGAAGTCTGTTGATGCGTTAGCTGGACCAAGAGGACCAGATCTTCCTGGTTTCTGAAGTGCTTGCCATTCAATCTGAGGCAGATGGACACCCAAGGGTTCGTGGAAGAGAAATGATAGTGTATGTACCTTATTCAGTGTCAACCCCATGACTCCGTGACTTTAACTAAAGAAGTAATGCTAATGGATACAGAAAATGAAATAAATAGTTCCATTTCCCCCCTTCCCACGAGGAGTGTTCAAGGACTAACAGGGTTTATTTGGCAAAGTTGGGTTTTCAAGGTACAGCAGTACCTCCCTCTACTTACCAGCAGCTCTACTTATAAGCAATTCGACTTAAGAGCAAAAAACCGTTGGCATTTCAACTGCTGCCTTACAAATTTTAGATGTGGTCTGCTCTACTTAAAAAAATATATTTTTTTTCTGATCTATTTATTTATTTATTTTAGATACGGCTGCTCTACTTATGAGTTGTTCGACTGTATGAGCATGTATTCGGAACGGATTAAACCCGTAAGTAGAGGTACTTACTGTATTGTCATGCTCCCAGTTTCCATGGATATATACCCAGGCCTCCTGAGTCTTAAGTGTGTCACTCTGTTCACTACACGATCCTGGCCCTGAGAAGTACATGTAGAAATAAGTAACTTTGTATGAGGTTCTTGCTTTCTGTAAATGTCTGCCTACTTAGGACAACACACCATGTGTCTGGAGAAGTGTGCTGCAGTTCAGGAAAGTTTCTGCCCAATAAAACAAGTTAAGCTTTTAAGGTACCATAGGACTTGGTTGTTTTTGCTGCAGCAGACTAACCTGGTTGTTCCCCTTGGAAGAAAGAGAGATTTAACTCATATTTCATCTCAGCCTGAGTTGTCTTATTTGGATGTGTTTGTTTGTACCAATGTTGTTTAATGGCCAGAATCTGAACATCTAATAGCAGCAAAAATCTCATTAGCAAATTGCTGCTAGTTAAGAGGAGAAGATGCCAACAGGTGTATTCTGGTGTAGTTATTCAAATGGATTCTGGCCAAGGATTAATGATGATTTTCTTTGTAGACCAATTGACAGAGGTAGGAGATAAGCAGGCACTCTCCTCTTACTCCAGTATGACAACTCATAGGGGAACAATCGATCTGGTCTATACTTTTCCAGGTTGGTCTCGCATCAGACCCATAAGAAACATCTGGGTTTGTGTGGAAGTATCGCAACCACTGTAGGGCACATTTGATGGAGGTTGGTTTATTTTGGTCTCCGTTGCCTCTGGGAATCTTATTTTGGCTCCTGTATTTCATTTGCAAGACTGGTTGGAGATCTGTGAGCCAGCTTTGAAGCCCTGAACTTGCTTGATGAGTTAGATATGGAGCACTGGAGTATACAAACTTCTCTAACTTGCAGATACAATGATGGTAGCTGGAGGAGGAGGGGGTTATTTCCAAAGAACAGCCCTTCTTCCAGAACATCTTAGTTCCATCTTACTGTGTCACACACTTGTCTTTGAATGTTTGCTATGGTAATCTTTGGAGCTGCAACATTCCTACTGGGTTTCTAGGGAACTCCCTTGGAGATTCCTCTGCAGACAGCTGTTTGCACTCAAGGTCTTTCAACCATCATACTTTACAGCTCCTGATTTGCATCATGCAGAACAGATGTTGTAGTTTCATCGCAGACTTATACATGAAAATGAAGATATCTGTCAAACTATAGGTGAGGTGTTTTCCTTACTTTGCAGCTACAGTATCCTCTTGTTGTGTATATGGGAAAGTAACATGCAACCAGATCCTATGAAAGTGTTCCCTTCAGAAGGAAGTCCCACCAAGCTCAGTAGGGCTTAATCCCTGACAAGAATATACATATGTCCAGTGTACTTATGCAGGAGGAGGTTTGCAACATTTCATAATAAGCCCAACTAGCACCTGTAGAACATGGGGAACCTTTCTCAATAAGCCTGTTAGGATCTTGAGAGCTAATCAGCGGTAGCGTAGTGCCTTTTGAAGGTGCAGGAACTCACCTTGACAATGTATTCTCGAAGGCTCTCACGGCCAGGATCTGACAGTTGTTGTGAATTTTTCGGGCTGTTTGACCATGTTCTGGAAGTTTTTCTTCCTGACGTTTCGTCAGACCCTGTGGCTGGCATCTTCAGAGGGCAAGGAGCTCAGCAGAGCATGGAAATCTCATAGAATCTTTCGCTAGATGTTTTTGAGTTCTACTTCCAGAAATCCCAGCCAACCTAGCCAAAGTTCAAACATCTGGAGGGCCAAGGATTCTAGTCCGAGTCAACTAGTTTATGGTTGCTATGTTTATGGCAGAGTTCCACAGACTAACAACACACTGGGTAAAATTTGTTTTTCTTTTGTCTGTTCTCACTCTCTCAACCCTCAGTTTGAGTGGATGTCCCCTAGTTCTGGTATTTTGTGAGAGGGAGAAGAGCATCCCTCTATCCACTTTACTCATGCCCTGCATTATTTTGTACGTCTCAATCATATTCCCCCCTCAGGCGCCTTTTTTCCAGACTAAAGAGCCCCAAATGTTTTAGCCTTTCCTCATAAGGGAGGTGCCCCAGCCCAGTAATCATTTTAGTCGCTCTCTTCTGCACCTTTTCCAGTTCCACTATGTCTTTTTTTAGATGCGGTGACGAGAATTGTACACAGTACTCCAGGTGCGGCCTTATTATCATTTTGTATAATGGCATTATAATGTTGGCAGTTTTATTTTCAATCCCCTTTTTGATAATCCTTAACATGGAATTGGTGTTCTTCACCACTGCCACACATTGGGTAGACACCTTCACTGAGCTGTCCACCAACACACCAAGATCTCTTTCCTGATCCGTCATGGATAGCTCAGAGCCCTTGAGTTGATAGATAAAGTTTGGATTTTTTGCTTCAATATGCATTATTTTACATTTTCCTACATTGAAATACATTTGCCATTTCGCAGCCCATTCCCCCAGTTTGGAGAGATCCTTCTGGAGCGCTTCACAATCTTCTCTGGTTTTTACCACTATCACAGGGAGATGACTAGGTGGCACATCATAACGACAGAAAGGCCGAATAGTGGTACCTCTTTTTTTTCTTTTCTTTTTTTGCTTTTTGAAAATTTAACATAATACTATAACATAAACTACATTAAAGAAAAACATTTAAAGAAACAAAAACAAGCAGACACAAAGCAAAGATAAATACATCATAAGATCATATAATACATCCATTATAAATTGCCTTATATATTTACAATGAGTCAATAAAGGGCTTCCATATATCTATGTAGATATCCTCTCGTAGTTGCTTTCTATATGATATTCGTTCAAATGAGGCTAGTTGTCGCAGATCTTCTGACCATTGTGTGAAGGGTGGAGGTTATCCTTCCAGGCCTTTAATATAAGTCTTTTTGCCACCATGAGAGCTCTCAAAATCCAGTTTCGTTGACCTTTAGTTAGACCACATACAGTGGGGATATAATTTAAGATAACATGAATATCCTCAAATAACAGAGATTTCCCCAAAACTTTATTAATATAGGCAAGAACTTCCATCCACAATAGGTATATTACTGGACATTTCCAAAGCATATGTATTAAGGAAGTGTTTATACTATTGCATGTCCAGCATCTGTCTGAATTTATCAATTTCTTTCTAAACAGTCATTGTGGGGTCCAATATATTCTGAATATTATTTTTTGTTGGATTAGTCTCAATTTCAAATCCAGGGAAACATCTTTTATAGAGTCCAATACAACTTTCCATTGTTTAACTTGTATTTCATTTTCTAATTTCCTATTCCAAACATCTTTAAGTTCTTGAGTATCTATTTTATAAAAATCTATTAAGTATTTATAAATTATAGTTATTCGTTTAGGTTTCTCATTCGATCCAATAATTACCTCTGAAAGTCCTGGTGGTTCTAAAGCACTCATTGCAGATGGGCCAAAAACAGACACCAAAAGGTGTTGAAGCTGAAGATATTGCCATTGTGTATTTGCAGGTAGGTTATATTTAGAATGTAAAATGGCAAAAGGTAGAAAATCATCATCTATGCCTATTAATTGATCTAAGGTAAATATACCACATTCTGCCCACTTTTTCCACACAAAGGGCTTTTTCTCAATTCTTAATACTGGGTTTCCCCATATAGTTGTTTTTGCATGGGCATATGGATCAAATTGTAATTGGAGAGCTAATATTTTACATGTTTCCCTAGTAGCTAAAATTGAAGGAGGTATAATTCCTTTGCTCAAAGTGTATTTAGAATCTAGAGCAAACCATCCATACAGGGGTTTTAAATAAGCCATTTCAAGAGTAACCTAAGTTGTGTTGGAGTATTTGGTGTGATGAGAATTTGCCAACAATTTACCTGGGCTAAAAGATATGCTTTATGATAGGCACTAATATCTGGAAGATTAAAACCACCGTCTGATATTGATAATTGCATTTTTTAAATTGAGATACGAGGTGGAGAATTGACCCAAATAAACTTTTGAAATAATCTATTATTTTTTTTAAATAAAATTGAGGAATATACAATGGAATAGCACGTATTACATATATAATACGTGGCAATATATTCATCTTTAGTATGTTAACCTTACCCCAAACACTAAATTTAAGGAATGCCCATCTTTCTAAGTCATTAGAGATATTGGTAATCAGCTTATTTAAGTTCAATTTAATCATCTGAGAAATATCCCTTGGGACTAGAATACCTAAATAAGTTAATACCTCTGGACACTGACAGAACTGCCATTTATTATACAATGTCAATTCTTTATAATCACCTACCGGCATTAGTTCAGATTTTGACCAATTAATCGTATATCCTGAAATTGTTCCAAAAAGCTTAATTATTCTCATTAATTCTGGTATAGATGTTTCTGCTTTACTAATACATAATAATAAATCATCTGCATATAAAGCTAATTTAAATTCTACTTGTTTATGAACAAAACCATGTATCATTCTATTTTGTCTAATAGCGCATGCCAATGGTTCCAAACATATATCAAATAGCAATGGGGACAGAAGACAGCCTTGTCTTGTACCCCTCTGCAAATTAAAGGAGTCAGAAAGAAGTCCATTTACCCTAACTTGTGACTTAGGACAAAGATATAGAATTTTAATCCATTTTATGAATTCTTGTGGGAATCTGAACTTTTCTAAAATTACTAATATAAATTGTCTAGATATTTTATCAAATGCTTTTTCTGCATCCAATGAAAGCAACGCAGCTGGATCTGATCTTTTCCTATTAAGAGCTACCAAATTTGTTACTAATCGCAAATGATTTGCTCCTTATCTATGCTTAATAAATCCCCCTTGATCTGTATGTATTATAGTTGAAATTATGGCCTGAATTCTATTAGCCAAAACTGCAGATAATATTTTAACATCTGTGTTCATTAAAGAGATTGGTCTATAATTTCCACAATTTGTATTATCTTTGCCAGGTTTAGGTATAACTGATATATATGCATCATACATAGACGATGGTAATTTGTCTAATTCAAAAGCTTTCTGATATACCAAGAGGAGTCTAGGAGCTAAAGTATCTAAATATGTTTTGTACCATTCAATAGGAAAACCATCGGGCCCTGGCGTTTTCCCATCTTTCATTTCCCAGATAACATTCTTAATCTCTTCTATTTCTAATGGCCTTGAAAGCACTGCTCTCTCTTCTGAATTTAACTTTGGAAGGACCACATGTGAGAAAAAAGATTCTTTTTCATCGCCACTAGAGTCTTTATTTTTTGTATATAATTTGCTGTAGTATTTTTAAAATTCTAAATTTATTTCTTTAGGTGTTGTGTATAATATATTTTGATCTCCTTTGATTGTGGGAATGTAATTTTGGTTTTTTTGTTGCTTTAAGCGAGATGCCAAAAGTTTACCTGCTTTCTCCTCACTTTCCCAGTATTTCTGACGCATACATCTTAGTGCAAATTCAACTTTAGCAAGATGTAGATTGTTCAATTCATATTTAGTTCGTTGTAGCCTTTGATAAATATCTGGAGAATGAGATACAGCAAATTGGCTTAGAAGAGATTTTACTGTTTTTTCCAGATCTTCTTCCTGTTTGATTCTATTTCGCTTCTTATATGAAGCATATGCTATAATTTTACCTCCCATATATGCTTTACATGCATCCCATTCAATAACACATGATGAAGCTGTTCCCTCATTTTGAACAAAATATTCTTGAAGTTCATTTTGCATTTGCTTCTTAAAATCCTCATCGTTCGGTAGCCCAACATTTAAACACCAAGTACCAGGGGTCCTTTCCATATTAATTAACTGAATATTAAGAGTCACTGGAGCATGATCAGAAATTTCTATTGTTTCTATTGAATAGTGGTACCTCTTAAAACAATTTTAATTCATTCTACAGGTCAATTTGTTTTACGAAAATTTTGTCTTGCGAAACACGGTTTCCCATAGGAATGCCTTGAAAATGGATTAATCTGTTCTGGAGGCTATGGGTTGCTTTGTTTTATGAAAATTTTGTCTTATGAAACACAGTTTCCCATAGGAATGCATTGGGAATGGATTAATCTGTTCTGGAGGCTAGAATAAAGGCAAAAATAACTGGGTTTATTCTCCTTGGGCGGGCAGGACGGTTTTTCGTCTTGCGAAGAATCCCAGAAGGATTTTTTTTTTTGTCATGCAAGATGCAAAAGAATGCCTGTTCCCGGGATTTTTCTTTTCTTCCTACTAGTTTTTTTTTTTGTCTTGGGAGGCATTTATCTAGAGGTACCACTGTAAATTTAAACCAGCTGGCTTCTGAGCTACCTGTGAAGATGGAAGACCTCCCTCCGGACCGACGCCAAGAGAGGGGTAGGGCCTCAGATAGCAAAGCAGGTACCGTTTTTCCTCACCGCAGCCTTTCTGCATTGGGGAAAAAGGGTTCCCTGTTGCAACTTCAGCGCTGACCAAACCAGAACCAAACGTTAAGAAGCCCTCTGTGTTTCTGAGGGCTGCAACAACCTACTGAAACCCGGAGACAAGTCCCTCCCTTGGCTGCCCAGATGGTTCGGCGGACAGGTAAGCTTTGGAAAAGGAGGAAAGGAAACGGTGGGGAAGGCGACGCAAGACAAAAGCCCGCCCGGCTCCCCCCCCCCCCCGCGGGCGCACCAGAGAGGAGAGTGCGCACGGGCGGGAGCGCGCCGGAGGGAGGGAGCGAGCGAGCGAGGGGGGAGCCTCTCCGGGACGGCGGGCGGAGAGCCGGCGGAGCCCTTGGCGGGCTGCCCAGGGAAGGCGGAGCCGGGGCTGGCGAGCCGGCCAATGGCAAGTGGAGCAGAGCGGGGAAGCGCCACGTGCAATGGAAAGTCCGCTCTCCCGCGGGGGAAAGGAAGAGGTCCGGGAGGAGGGAGGGGAAAGGTCTACTCGCAGCCCCCCCCCACTTAGCTTGGCACCATGCCGGCGGCCGGGGCGTCGGGGGGGGCGCGCGGACCTCCCCTCCCCTCCCCTCCGCTTCCCCGTCCCCCCTCCCGCCCCCCTCAGTGGGCACCAGCCTCGCTGCAGGCAGCAAGCGCCTCCTCCTCCTCCTCCTCCTCCTCCTCCTCTCCCCACCCCCCCTCACCCGGCAGCCCGCCTGCCCGCCCCGTTCCCTGTGTCGGCCGGCCGCTTTGCATTGCCCTTTGCGTTGCATGGAGGGGACGCGTCCCGGGTCCAGCGCAGTGAGGAGGAGGAGGAGGCGGCGGCGGGGGCGGCGACGGCGGCGGCGGGGCCAGCTGGAGGACCGGCTCCTGCTCTCTCGGCTCTGCGGGTGACCCGGGGCGTCCTCCTCTTCCTCCTCCTCCTCGCGAGCGAGCGAAGGCAGGCAGGCAGGCAGGGGAGCGGCGGGGGGCTCTCCTCAGGCGGGGGCGCCTGGGAGGGAGCCGGAGCCACTTGCTGCTCCGTTCCCCGCTCGCTCGCTCGCTCGCTCGGGACGGGCCAGGCGCTGGAGTCCCCGCCCGCCCCCCGGCAAGCGCCTCGCTAGCCTCCCCAGATGGATTACCCTCCCCTCTATGTGATGCTCTCCTGCTTGGTTCCTCTCCACTGCTGGCTCGCCCCGGGCCGGGAGGCGAGAGCCCAAGGTAGGAGCAGGAGCAGCGGGGGACCGCCAAGGCTAGCTTGGTGATGGGAGTTGGGGTGGTGGTGGTGGTGGTGGGTGACCTCACTGGGGACAGAGGGATGGCCACCGCGGAGAGCAATCTGTCCCATCGACCCCTCAGTCCGAAACACCCTGCCTTCTCGGGATGCCCCGTGGCGGCGGAGGTTCTTGACTGGTTTTGCCCGCGGGGTGGATTGGTTGGTGGGGGTGGGTCGTGGGATTTCCTGAGAAATTCTGGGAGCCCCTCTGGTCGGGATCGGGATCAGAGCTTCCTTTGATCACCAGAGTGGCTTCTTGCAGGAGCAGAAGGCGGCTTTTGGTTTCAATGCCAGCCAAGGGCGCATTTGCCGCCTTCAGCTGCACAATGTTGTGTCCAGCTGCAAGGAAAAACAAAGCGGCACACCTCCTGTTCAGTCCGTGGGATTTTATTTGCGGAGAATAAAGGTGCATATGTTTTGGAGCGACCCCCCACCCCCACCCCCGTAGGCTGCCATCCACCGCGGGCATGGTTAGAATCACTTTCTGCTGGACACCAAAGGTTGACTTGATGAGAAGCAATAGCTAGGTTACCGCCGGTGGATTTAAAAGCTGTCTCCTCTTGAGTCTGATCTGGCCCTCCATGGAAGAGAAATGCTGGTTGACCACAGAGATGCCCAAGCCAGTTTTGTCTTTGGCCACCCATAGGGGCTGATATGCTGTGACACTCATGAAGCTTAAGCTTCAGGGCCCCTCATCTTTGAAGGACTCCAGAAGCAACCTCAGTCCACATTAAAAAAAAAAAAGGAATTGTGGAGATTTGTTGTGGAACAGCCTCACTGAAGAAGAGAACAGTAGTTCCTCAGACCTTGTTAATGGTTGTGATCCCCACCCCCTTAATGGTTCAAGCTTCAGGGCCCCCCAAATGTAGATCCCCCATCAGGCACCAAACCACTATTCTGAACTGTATTAAAAGGTCTCTTATAGAGAGTCCTTATAGTATCTAGTGTTAGGACACCTTTGATGCTGGTGTTTGATATTACTGACAGCGAGCTGTCTTACGGTATGGGGAGAAGTCAGGTTCTTAGGACCCATCTTATTCTTAGATATCTGTGAACTGGCTCGGAAGTTCAGTGGTTTCGGTATCTTGGTACAGAGCCAGAGGTTGAGAGTTTGATTCCCCACTGTGTTTCCTGCGAGTAAAGCCAGCCTGTGTTGTCTTATAGGCAAACTGCACAGTCCCAGGGGACTCCCAGAGACAGGGAATGATAAACCACTTCTGTGTATTCTCTGCCTTGAAAACTCTGGAAGGAACTGCCTTGACTTCCCATGGTTATGATCTGCCCAGCCTTGCATGCATGCAGTTTTTCCTTTCAATGGAAAGGGGTTAAGGGAAGCATTTTTGATATTGCTAGCCATATATTTTATTTTGATAAAGAAAAAAAAAAGAGGTTGAGAACTGCACATTTAAAGAAACAGACAACACATAGTTTTCA
Source organism: Phrynocephalus guinanensis (assembly GCA_037367245.1). Classification (NCBI taxonomy): domain Eukaryota; kingdom Metazoa; phylum Chordata; class Lepidosauria; order Squamata; family Agamidae; genus Phrynocephalus; species Phrynocephalus guinanensis. Next base: position 40,670,920 of record CM074735.1, on the reverse strand, counting down.
GACTTCAATATGTTATTGAAATGAATAACTAGCCATCATCACAGATTTAAAGTGGTCACTATATTTTCCCTTTCTAATGCCCTGTGCTGGGCCAGATTACCAGAGTATTTTTATACATCTGATTCTAAAAATCAACATTAAAAGCACAGGAGTGCTGCAGCATGCCAGTTTAGTAATGTTGGTTTTTACAATGACAATCCCTGTTTGCCTACAGTACTTGTCAATATATTTTATTTATTTAATAGGATAGCTACAGCAATGCTGTTTTGGCTGTGTTGAGAAATCTGAATAGGAAGGTGTCAAACAGGGTCCAACTGCACGTCCTTTTGACATGTGTTATGAGGCTGACATCCCTTTTTAAAAAAACCAATGGGATGCTGTAGTTTAGAGAGATGTTGCATGGAAGCTGCACAGTGAATAGTTTGGATGCTTGGTGTTAGGCGGGCATGTAAGAGGCATAAATGTGTGTCAGTGTGAATTTCTTCTGCCATGTTGAACATACCCAGTCGATACTCCATAAACCAGTTGATGAGGAAGAAATAGCAAAGATTCCACGAATGAGGATATAAAGGAGGGGGAGGCAATGGCTTCCTGTTTTTCAGAGCCCCTTCCCCCCAACTATATAAAAATTGCTGCCATTATTGTTTTTGGCCCCTGGAAATGTTGCACATGATTCTGTGCAAGAATAGAACAGTTGTGAAAATGTGGAGAAAAACGAGTGAGTACTGTACATTGCTGCAGGTGAATACAAATACTGTACATAGGTAGCAAGCTAAATAAATTAGTCCCTGCTGCTTGTGTACATGCATCAATGCTATCAGTGTGCCCCTGTTCTGCAACAAAACAGAAAATGCATACTGGTTTGGGGCATAGAATGAAAAACGTTGACATTCTCAGCTTTCATTTTCAAAGGTAGATGCCAAAGTATTTGTTTTCCAGTCAGGTTTCTGTCCCTTAGGCCTGCAAAGGTATGCTTGAAAATATGTAACCAATGCCTCCTGGAGCTGTTGTGTGAGGGGGTATCGCTGAGTAAGATTTTTGGCGGCCAGGAGGCTGAGCTTCAGTGTGCCCTGCATAGCTGTCCCCCCCACCTCCCCCAGTCATTGACAAAATCAGGATTTGTGCTAAATGATCAACATTATGCAAAACATTTTAAAAGGCTTTCCAAATGTTCTCTGTGTTCATAATTTTGTTCAGTATTCGGCCAAATGCATTCAACTGTATTTGTGCAGAATTTTTGTTTGGAAGGGAATAGAAGAGAGCTCTGCTGCCTAGATGCCCTAAGCACATCCGATCTCGCCTGATTTCGGAAGCTAAGCAGGGTCAGTCTTGGTTAGTACTTGGATGGGCGACCACCAGGGAATACCAGGTGCTGTAGGCGCCTGGAGTAGGAACTGGCAAACCACTCCAGTATTCCTGCCAAGAAAACTCCATGGACATGGGGTCACGAAGAGTCGGTCACGACTGTAACGACGCAACACTGAGAAGAGAGCTCTGCTTCTGTGTTACCATTCAGTTGAGCTAGAGTTTCCTTTGCATGACTCTCTTGGGAGAAGTTGCTGTGACTTGTAACAATGGGACTCAACTTCACAATGGTGGGAGTCCTAGGCTTGCATAAGTTCGAGGAGAGGCTTTTCGCTCTCCAACATGTCAAGATGCTCATGAGATGATTCCTCTTGGGTTTCAGTGCATTGAAGCTGGTCTGTGTTTATTTCCATTTAGAGCTCCTCTACTCTGGAAAGCTAAGCGAATATGGCGTGATTGTGCCCTTCAGTGCAGATCGCAAGGGACAGTTCCTCTCGCACGTGGTGTCTGGCTCAGTGGCATCCAGGAAGAAGGAAGCTGCCTCTTCTCCTGCTCCTCCGTCTCACGCAGCTCCACGCAGGGTGCTTCGTAGCACCCGCCACAACCAAGGCATGTCAAGAAACCGTTTGTACTACTTCAACGTTACTGTGTTTGGGAAGGAACTTCATCTCCGCCTGAAGCCCAACCGGCGGCTGGTGTCCCCCGGGGCACAGGCCGAGTGGCAAGAAGACTTCCAGAAGATCTACCAGGAACCCCTCAAGCAGGGATGTATCTTCACAGGAGGTGTCTCAGGCATACCAGGGGCCTCAGTGGCCATTAGTAATTGTGACGGACTGGTAAGCAAATCTCTTCCCTCTCCCCCCCCTTCCGTTCTACGTCTTTGTCACAAAAAATGAGTAGCTTACCTTTCTTTCTCCAGGCCAGATAAAACTGGTTGGCATATTACGAGGGTAGTACCCCATTCACCTCAGCCACCCCAAAGTAAAAAAAAGAAATGTTTATAAATCTTTGGTTTCATCCTCTCCTTTCAAAGCTGCAAGCAGGCACGATCGCTTGTGCCACGAACCTGTATTGTGCCAGTTATGGACCTCTTCTTGTAGGCTAGTAAAGAGTAAGAAAAATACGTGCCGATTTGAGAACAGTTGCAAGCAACAGGAAGACTGGTGTACGAAACAACAGGCTGCCTTCCGGAAGTTTCTGGCTTGCAGCTCCCATCAGCTTCCTTTCACATGGAATCCTGGAGGTTGAACCCCAAAACATCTCTGATGGACACCAGGTTAGGGAAGACTGATCTGGCTCAATGACAAGAAAAAAAGTGCCTCATCCACAGTAGTCCTTAATTTCCAAATAAGCCCTTTTGTAGGTCAGATAGAAGGGACAGCTCTAGGCAGCAGAGATCGGTCCACTTCTGAGGTCTAGACAAACACACCATGTGGTTTCTGAGACTTCCCAGGGCATGAAATAGGATGTTCCAACAAAACAGAAATGGAGCTACAGATAGACTGTCAGATATTGCCTAGTGCCTACCATTAAGCCTCCATGGAAATAACAGCGTGTGGAAATGAAGAAGGATCTGGGAGGTTTAGGCCACTCCATATGAATGCACTTTAGGTGTATGTAGAGGTTGTCCTGTGTGAGACAGCTCAGAAATACATTTAGTCCAATGCTATGCTTACCCTATGTGGAAAAAAAATTCTAGAGCATGTAGAAAAGGACAAGGAACCAGGGATAATCACCCCAGAATAAGCTTTTGTTCACCTGAAGCTGTATACCTACTGTCAGGAAAGAGTACTCCATGAAGGAGTGGGGAAGATCAGATGGTTCCCACAACAGTTTTAGGACCAGTTATCCTAAATCCCACCATGTGCCAACTTGACAAAAAATGATGGAAAAGCAAAATGAAATATATATATTTATTTTAGCTTTTAGGGAGATTTTATTGCAATATTTTAGGCATGGAAAATTAAAATGCATTTGCAGATTCCCCCCCCCACACACACACACATACTAGGGACATGTGGGGGGCAGGAGTGCTTTGGGAAGGCTGCATTTGGTCCCAGAAGATGGCACAGACATGCATCCAGCTTAATATGTGTTTAGGCTGCAATACACTCTTAACACATTTGGGGTGCCACAAAGCTCAATGTTGTTTGTGCTTTCCCCCATGCTCCCTTATTCATATTTACATTCATTAACTACTAACAGGATGGGACCACCATATTTTGATGATATATTATGCCTAAACAGATTATTGGTCTGAGAATGACTTTATCCCAGATGATTTGATTATTCCCAAGAATCCTGGGAACAAAGAATGATGGATTTGCATTCTTCCTGGGAGCGTAGAGAAGTATTTTCCTGGTTGCTGTTGTAAAGATAGTGCTAGCCTTGAAGGACCTTGGATCCATCAACCAGCATGGCTCTTTCATTTTTATAATAGAGTAATAGATCAGATTTAGGGCCAGTGTCTCAGGTAGTGATCTCTGCAAGAATTTCATGATCATTTCCAAGTTAAATATATAACCAATCCTATTCAAGTTTGAAAGACCTGGCTAGCTATCACACAGGAGTTACAATAGCCTGGTAGGATTACATTTCTTCTTCTTTATTGGCTGACCCTTGCATACTGTGTTACAAATTACTCTTGAAATTACTGTCAGTTTCATGCTTGGTGGCATGAAGACTGCTGCCTTGCCAAGAACAGAATTTCTTGCAATAAAACATCTTAAAAGAAGTTCAACTACCAAATACAGTTGTACTCGCAAGGTTAGTTTCAAATTCATTCAGTTTGCGTGGTGTTCATGACCAACTTTACGATTGCAACTCAGAACTGCAGAATTTTGTGCTGGATGCAGAATTCAGCATTCTGAAATTATGAGCTTTTAACTGGTAATAAAAGATTTCTGAAGATCTCCAGCAGAGAGTTGGCGGATTATATAGTGAGCATAGTGTAGACATATAGACTGTATTTCCCCCCTCTTCTGCCCATCAAGTGCCACTTCAACAAATGTCACCTCTACAAGGAGGCCATCAGAAGTAGAAACACACCCATCTGTATTGTGTTCTGTGAATTATGATCTCTGTACATAAAAGAAGTAGGCCTTTATGCCAGTGGTGGTGGTGGTGGGGAAATGTCAGTTTAATGCAGCTTTCTGTGGTCCTTGCTATCCTCTAATTCAGGGCTGTCCAACTTTGAACAGGCCAAGGTCTTTTTTCCAGCCCAAAGTGCCTGAGGGCTGCTAACTAAAACCTCTACTTAGGAATTTTATCCATTCCTTCCGACCACATGGTCATAAGCTAAAAAATTGTAAGTAGAGCAGTGGTTTCCCATAGGAATGCATTGAAAATCAATTAATCCATTATGGAGGGAATTGTCCAGGGGGGAAGAAGAAGGGGGATGTCACTGGACAAAGCAGATGGGCACACCTGCAACCCCACTTCTCGCCCCTCTCTTCCACTCTCCTCCCTCCACTCTGCTGGTCACAAAACAGTGGCACACCAATCATCTGGCTGGTGGGGGGAACAGGGGACTGACCCAGAACTTTGCTGGGGCACTGGTGGTCCTTGGGATGGGGGAGGGAGGGGTGGACAACTTATCCCCTCACTTTTTTTATTGATGGCTGGACGGCTACTTTTGAACCCTTCGCGGGCTACCAGTAGCCCACAGTCTACCTGTTGGGCTGGTCTGCTCTAATTAATGCCATCAATGTGCTGAGAGCACCACTGAAATCTATGGTTTTGCATTCCCATTTTGAAAGGAAAGGAAACTGCCTGCCCTGCTGATCTATGATGTGGCTGGGTGGCTTGACAGCCCCCCTCCCCAGACTTTAGAGAACTGCTGCAGTTGCTGCTGGATTTTTGCAGCTGCAAACAGTTGGTGCAGCCCTTGTTAGGTACTGGGGGATCCAGTCTGTGAGGAGCTTGTCCACTCTTGCTTTATATGGAATGCCACCATAATGCATAACTGAGAAGAGATGAATCTGGTTGTTTTGTAGCTTCCTGTGTTGCTCACATTTTCTTCAGCCACAAGTCATTCTTCCATGCTCTGGCACAAATTTGTTGTTTAAAAAATCGATTAAAACTATCTGCATTTTAGTACAGTAATACAATACATGGTTTAAGAGCACCTTGGTTTCAGAGTGTTTTGCAAGACAAGCAAACATTTCTTCTAAATTTTGCTTTGATCAGTGAGCTATGTCTTGCAATACAAGTACTGGAGCAGGTCACATAATCGCAAGTGAGCCAATGGTGGCTGTCTCTCATTCCCTGCTGGACTGTAGGTGATTGCCTGGAATGTTCAGTCTCAGGCAAGCTTCAAAAGCAAGGGAAGGGGAGAGAAACTAAGGTCTCTGTTGCACCAGCCAGGAACATTTTCAAAGGAGAGTGCAAGTTAAGGTTTTATTTATATTTATATTTATATTTAATTTGTTTTCAATATCCTTTATTTTTCAAACCATTTCTAGTCATGGGGCAGCCAGTCAAGTGGCTATATAGGGCTACAAATTGGACTATATTATTTTCACATTCATAACACAGAGTAAATCCAGTTGTTAGTCTCAAGCAGAGCAGATTCCATAGCCATGTACCTAAATCAACTTCTTTTGTGAGTTTTGGCATGTTGTGTGTACAGTATGTGGTCTATGGGGCTCCAGAATGAATAATCTGTGTTTCCATTATTTCTTGCTTTGATATAAGAGTGTTTTGGTTTACAAGCATGTTTCCAGAACGGACTAGGCTTGTAAACCAAGGTATTACTGTATACAGTTTTCCTTAAGATACATATTTTAGCAAGCACATATACTTTGTTGTGCATTATTTTCTGTAACATGCACACTTCTGAAACAGAAACATTGTTTCTTTTAGAGAAACATAAACTTTGGAGGTAACCCATTACAAGTGAGAATATTAGCAGTAATATCATACTTTTTTTGAAGGTGAGGGATATCAAGGAAGAACATTGGGTTTTTTATGGGCTTTAACAACAACACATATTTCTGAGGGTAATGAATAAAGTTCATGTGTTATTTCTCCAGTGTTATTGTTCAAAGTTATCATTTGCCCTGTTTTGTATCTGTTTTTAGGCAATTGTTGGAGTGATCAGGAAGAAAAACACATTGTTTCTAATCCAATGTACTAATATTTATGTATTGTTAAAAAGATACAACAATTAATGCTAGCACAGTAGCAGTTTTATATAATGTTTCCAAACTCTGACAGCATTAATTTACATTAAAATGCAAATCAGAATAATTTCTCTTGCAGCCCTAAAGTCATTAAGTGGGAGCTGGGTGGACCCATTCAGCCAGAAAGGGACTGACTGAGTTAATGGTACCTAGACTTCACATTGAATGTTTGGAACATAATTGCACCTTTATGCTTTCAGACCATGAAAGCAAAAACCTGTTTATTCTGTTGTGCATTGGTTTCCTGTGATCTTACCAACACTACAGTATCCTTTGTTAATAGAACCAGCAAAACTCTTCATGCTGTATATTACCAAATTCATGAACCTTCAAAGATTTCTATTTCTGGTCCAGACTTTATCTGTTGGCTGCCACTTGTCATTTCATTAGACTCTGAGCAGAAATCTTGTATATCACAATTTCTTATAAGAGCCTATTATTGGCAGTTCAAAGAGTGGGCACAGAGGGCTGTGGAAAAGGCTTGGCATCTTTATTGGCAGCTAAGGTACGTTTTCCATCTGAGATTCAAGTTAGAAAGACTTGATGGATTTGTGCTCAGTTTTTTGCTGTTACTTTGTGCCCTGTAGGTCTTCATTACATCCAAGATCCTCTGAGAGCTGTCTATATTTAACATACATAATGTATTTAACATAATAGCAGTTTTCTCCATATGAACCTAGCTGGGATCAACAGGAGAAGCCCTTTCGCCCCCCAGCAAGAGAAGCTTGGAGGGGTAGCATTTTGGGAATAGGATGTTTCTGTAGGATCCCTGTGGTTGTGTATTCCTCTTTCCAAGGTAACCTGGCATCAATCTTGTCATGTTTTCAGCACCAAACAAAGGCATAAAGGCACTTGAACAATAGCCTGACTGTTGTGGGATGTTTTTGTTCTGTTTGTTCTAGGTTGTAATTGTTCATAACTTTTGTATTGTAGGTGGACATTTTACACACTGATTAAGTATTCTGCCCACAATTCTTTTGGGTTTTGCTGCATGTGCAGAGGCAACTATGTTAGTAGTTTTTCTGTTCCGAGGACAGTCTATTTCAGTGGTTCTCAACCTGTGAGTCCCCAGATGTTCCTGGACTGCAACTCGCAGAAGTCTTCATGACTAGCTGAGCTGACCAGGATTTCTGGGATTTGCAGTCCAGAAACATCTGGGGAACCACAGGTTGAGAACCACTGGTATATTTTGTCTTCTGTACAACTAGGCACACTCAGATAGAAAAATAGTGTACAATGGTAGCTCTACGTAAGAGGGGCTCAACTTAAGAGCAGTTTGACTTAAGAGTAGAAAACAGTTGGCATTTTAACTGCTGCCTTACAAATTTTAGATGCGGTCTGCTCTAATTACATTTTTTTAAAATTTTGTCAATTTATTTATTTATTTATTTATTTAGATAGGGCTGATCTACTTAAGAGATGTTTAACTTAAGAGCATGCATTTGGAATGGATTAAATTTGTAAGTAGAGGCACCACTGTAGATGGTTTCATGATTGCCCTCCCATGCTCCATGACTCTTACAAGAGGCTTCTGCTTCTCTATTGTATATCTTTATTAGTTGTGCCTTATTTTGTGTTCTTATATGATTTATGGTGTTCTCCACTCCAGTTGCATGTATTGTAAATTGCATCAAGACAGTGTTTTTGCTATTGTAAGCAATGCAATACATTTAAAATACATACATACATAACTATTACTAGAAGAGATGGGCACGAAACAGAAAAATGGTGTTTCTGTTTTTCGTTTGTCGTTGAGAGTCTGTTTCAGTTCGTTTCCATTTGTCGTGAAATTTTTGAAAAATTTCATTACCGTTTTTCGTTTTTTCGTTTTTCGTTTCTACCCGCTTTTTACACGATTTTAAAGCATTTCTGTGCGCAGGCATCCCCCAACGCCCCAGACCAGAAGGAAAACACTAAAAAAAATGGATGCTGGCAGAGACACAGTATAGACTAGGTATGCAGGGAGGCTGCAAAGGCAGCGGCGGGCGTTGCCCAGGGTGCAAGGCAGCCGCAGAGTGACTGCACTGCGGGGCAAGGGAGGGTACTCACCGAGAGGTACACAGCACGCATGCATACAGGGAGGCAGCAGGACTGAAGCTAGAGGCGCAGCAGAGACAGCAATCCCACCCTAACTCCCACCAGAGACTGCAAGGAGGACGGGGGCTGCCAGAGCTTTTTATGCCCTCTGTGGCTGCCAGACCTGCCCGCGCAGTCTGCAACCTGGGCATGCTATTGGTTGAACATGATCCCATCACATGGCTTGCCTCCATTTTGTGGCTGGTGGCGACATCCATTTTAAAGGGAAAAGAAAAATACATCGCGATGGGAGAAGACAAAAACAAACGTTTTAAGGACCCCACCCCCCCTGGTAGGTATTATTAGACTATATAAATAATTATCGCTGCGTTTTTATGGATGTCCAGGGCATTTTTTAACATTTAAAACAGCTCATTTCATTGCGCGTCCATTAATGGAAATGAAATGTAACGACCTCAATTTTTGTGGTTCTGTTCGTTTCGTTTCATTTTCATCACAATTTTCATTTGTCATTTCGTTGTGTAACGGAAATGACAAATGGTAATGGAAACGAAAAAATGTTCGTTCCGTGCCCATCTCTAATTACTAGAGATAGTTTTGTTTTCAAAGAAGTTGGGAAAACCCAACCACAGGTCTTTGTGCATTTTCCTGCCTAGTGTTTAGCGGATTTAAAAAAAATAACAAAAGTACATTTTGCATTGAGGAAGTATGTGCCCATTGGGCAACTTTAATTTTAGCTGCTTTGATACTGGAATACTTTCAGTCATTTTATGTAAGCTTAAGTATCAGCGCTATGCACCCAGCTGCCTAGAGTAAATCTTTGGAGCTTATTTCTCAATGGGAATGCATAGGGTTGCTCTGAAATTGTTTCATCAAATAGAACATGGCAATAGTAATAGGAAAATGCATGGTATGGTCAATCCCATTAAAGCTTCCTGGTGATTTCTAACATAAGTCTTTTTTCAAAATGTTCCAAATGTGACCTCTTCAGTGATGGAACTCCCAGTTCATGCGGGGTGTAATAGAGATTCCTGGTAATGCCTTTTACGTGACTACTTCTCATAGATCATTTTTTTTTATTTTGATCAGAAATTAAAAATACTGTTTTTTGATGGGAAACATATAACTCAAATCCCAAGGTGCCATTGAGTTAGTGCTCTACAAGTCTCCTGTCATTTTAGTTCTCCATGAGAGATACTGCCCTAAGAAGTGGAGCATTTAGGAGTGACTCTTACTACTAAGGGACTGTAATTTTAAATTACAGTGCTACAATATAATGATTTGTGGGGAGCTGCTGCCCAGGCTTGGCAGGACTGCTTATGGAGCTTGACCGACAGTAGGGAGTTGAGTTCCTTACTGTGCCCTGTAGAAGAAGAGTCAGGATTTTGTGGTTTGGATCAGCTGCCCAGTCCCAGAGTGTGAAAGGAAGAAAGAAGAAAGGAATGGAAAACCATTTCTGAATATTGTGTACCTAGAAAATTCAGGAAAGAGTTGCCGTAGTTGGAATCAAATTGACAACATTTCAAAAAGTGTTTGTTTATTTATTTATTTGTTTACTGCTCTGAATTAGTATCAAAGCACTACCTTATTATTGATGAGGACAGGCATCAAGATGTTGTTATTGGTTATTTATTAAATTGTAGATTCTGTTTTAGCCCAAGAATGGCAAACTAAACTTGGATGGTCTTCCAGGAGTGTGGTCGGCTGGTTTTATTTAAGCATTTACTTGTCAAACAGAAACAAGTCACTTGATGTATTTTTAATTCTTGCAAATTGTTTTACACATCAAGGGTATGGTGTCTTTGAAAAAATAAAAATACAGAGTGATTTTTCTTTGAAGATAAAACGATCAGGTGAAAACCAAGAATAATTGCAGGATGTATTGAAACAAACGACTTTAGACCCCTTTCCTCATTTCAAACAAGCATGCTTTTATCTTGCTCGGCTCTGTAATTATGCATGCGGGATCAACCCTTACAAAGTGATTTAGGAAATTAGATGTTCTCATTCCTGCAGAACTAAAAGCCTGTATCTCATTCCTTTTGAAAATACTGTACAGTAGTAGCACTACAGCTTTAGCTCAGATGACCCTCCACCAGCTGCTTTGTCCAAACAAATAAGCAAATAGGTAAAAAGGATGCCAAGAGTGTTTCATTTTACTGTCAAGATGTTTTTAATCCTTAGCCCATCATGCTAGTGGGAAGATATGGAGATTTCCTTTGCCTGAACAAGTAAAATGTGAGGAAGGGCCAGATAGCATGTTTTTAGAATTGCAGCTGTATTTTAAGGCTATAAGACTGGAAGTCTCTTAGGATAGGTAGATTGGAAACTGAGGCTGGAACTGCACATTTGCAGATAACTCACAGTAAGCTTTTTAATGCAGTTACAGTAATACCTCGTATGACGAATGCCCGTTAAGACGAAAAACATGTGAGACGAATGAAAAACGCGTAAGATGAATTTTTCCTTCCCATTTACATTCGTTTTGCGAGGTACCATTGATCCTGGTCCAGCCTGGGCTGTTTGCAAGGGAACAGCCCAGGCTGGGTGAGGATCAATTTGATGGGCATAGCAGAGATTCACTGACCTTCACCCAGCCCATGCTGCTTGAGGGAAGCAGCAGTGGCGATCTGCCACCGCAGCTTGCCTTCCAAGCAGCACGGGCTGGGAGAAGGTCAGTGAATCCGTGCTGTACCTGAGCAGAGCACGGACCCATGCATCTTTTCCCAGCCCAGGAGAGTTGCAAGCAAGCGGCAGGAGCAGATTGCCAACGCCGCTTTCCCTGCGAGTCTCCCAGGCTGGAAGAAAATGCATTTTAAAATGTCCCACCATGAGTGCTCTGGCTAGGGCCATCTTCTTCCAGCCTGGGAGGCTTGTAAGGCAAGCGGTGGCGGCAGATTGCCACTGCCACTTGCCTTGCAAGGCGCCTGGTCTGGGCGAAGATCCATCGTTCCCTCCTCTGCCCAACAGAGCAGAGCAGGGACTCTTCCTCTTCACCCGAGTCTCTGCGCAGAGACACAAGCGAAGAGGAGGTGGCTTCCCCCTCAGTCAAGAGACAATGGAAGGCTGTTCCCCTCCTGCAGCTCTGAGCTATCAAAATCAGTTGCCTGTCGGCTGCAGGGCAGGGGAGGGGGGACATATTTCTGCTGTCCCTTGATTAAAGGGGATTTAGATAGCCTTCCCATAGGAATGCATTGAAAACGTATTAATCCGTTTCCTCTGGAATGGATTACAGTAGTACCTTTACTTACAAGCAGCTCTACTTATGAGCCATTCGACTTAAGAGCAGAAAACCATTGGCGTTTTAACTGCTGCCTTACAAATTTTAGATTACAATTTTTATTTGTTATTTTTTACAGTGGCCCCTTATATAACAAATTGTTTGTATAACATAAAATCTGTACAACATAAAAAATTACGGAGATAGGGGAAGTTTGCTTAACAGAATCGTCTATGGAGCGAATCCATACAACATAAAAATGGTTGCAGTTAGGGATTACTGTTTTCAATGCATTCCTATAGGACATTTGTATAAAGGAAAATTTGCTTAACATAATTTCATTTGGAACGAATTAATTCCTTTATACAAGGTACCACTGTATTTACTTTTTTGATTTTTTAGATGCAGTCTGCTCTAATTATGAATTGTTCAATTTAAGAGCATGCATTTGGAACGGATTAAACTCGTGAGTAGAGGTACCACTGTAATTGGTTTTCAATGCATTCCTATGGGAAACCGTGCCTCGTAAGATGAATTTTTCATAAGACGAATTGACTTGTAGAATGAATTAAATTTGTCTTTCGAGGCACTACTGTATCTCCAAACAGGTTCTAAACCCCAGGGAAAATGCCTTCTGTTTTAATGTGATGCCTCTCATGTTAATCTTTTAGCAGGGCATATGGCGCAGCCATTGGTCCACCTACTGGCAGTGAAAGAGTAGGGCAGCAGACTGCATGCTGGAGCTGACCCCCTCTCTAGGAAGAGCCATGTAGTCAGCCAGCAAGTCCTATAATAGCTGGGAAGCCTCCTAATACTAGCCAGCTGGCAATGTTCTTGCCTGGTGGGTGGAAGGCTCCATTTTTGCCACAGGTTGAGGGGGTGAAGAATTTTCTGCCATGATCCTGGTGCTGTCAATAGCTGGGAAGCTTCAGAGGAGGGGCTGCCCAGTGACAGAAAATCTACAATGGTTTTGAAATATTTGGATTGATGCCATTTTTAAACTACAGTAGGGCTAGCAGTGTGTGCAGCAGCAATAGCCACTGTGAATTTAATCCAGCTTCTCTTCAAGTGCCTCGTTATGACCCAAGACAGATCAGTTGTCTATGGAGTTCACAATGACCATCAGCAACCCACTTGCCTTGCAGACGGCAAAGTCTCTGGCAGCCGTCTGTGAGGAATCCAGGGATGGAACCCAGGCCTTCTCCACGCACAGCGTGTGCTCAGTCATGGACGCGGTGGCCCTTCCAGTTCTGTGTAGCTGCTGATTTACAGACATCACAGAAGTGCTGCCTCATTTTGGCAGGCTAATAATGCCTGGCCATTTGCCTGTTAAGAATAGGCCAGGAATACTAAAGCATTTGGCAGACGCAATAGGTGTGGTAGACAGAGTTGTATGCAGGGACTGGATGAGGAGAAGATATTAAAAGTCAAGATTTCAAACTAATTTGCAAAGTTTTAAAAGGAAAAAAAAGATCTCTCTCAGATTCTGTTTTGGAATACTCTGAATACACATAAGGCAGAGAAAAAAGATTCCCACCTCTTCCCATGAAAAGGATTCTCCCCTCATGCCTTTCCTATAAATAGGACATGAAATGTTCCACCTCCATTCCCCTTTGCACATGCTAAGCTCAGGGAAAAGAACCATAAATCTATTGGGATGTGAAAAAGACCCAATTGTAATTTGTTTTCATAGTGCATTGAAGGTTAAACTGTTAGGAGCACAAGTAGAATCATTCAGGAGCGAAAGTAATTTGTGTATTCAACCTTGTGGGTATGGAGAAAGATGGCAGAGCATACATCCTGCCTTGGAAAGACATTGAATTCTGAGTATTTAACCAAAATTGTCATTAGAGAAATATATAAATATAGGGAAGATAATAAGGGATTCTAATTCTGCTAAGGTATTGACACTCTTAAGAATAAAGATACAGTATGTTTTCTGTCTTTCCATAGAGGAAATCAAGAGAGAAATGTGGGAAGGATGAAATGAAGAGACATCAGCAACCCTAAGAATTTCAGTCTAGCTCAAAGGAAGGTCAGCATAGATTGGAATTGGTCAAAGACCGACTAGGAGACCTGAGGAGGCCCTTCTCTTTCTCTCTTTTCATCATACAAAGAAATTACTCTCCTTTAGTGAAAGCTAAGCTGGCCTCTGTCTTTTATATCTCTTTTCAACAAAGTTTGTCTTCTTCTTTAGCATTTGTCCTGTGAGGTGGCAGGTTCCACTGTATTCACAATAAAGTTTGTATTTTATGGTTTTCATGTTGCTTTGCAACTTTAGGTGGTGAATCTTGTCCGACTGTTTGGTCAACAAATCAGCTGTCACCTCTTAAGTTTGCCAGCTGGGCTCCAGTTCCTGGAGCCCCTTGCTTTACATGGCTCTCACAAACAAGTACTTTATGACAATGTGCTTTGTAAATGAATTCACTTCTGTCTGGGTAAGTCATGTATACTAGTTTTCAAGAATCTCAATAGGTTTTGTTTCAGATAAGTCTAAGTGTAGCAGAAGATGGCATAATATAATTCAAGACTGCTATATTCTGCCTCAGTGGAAAAAAATGTCACAGTCTCTTGCTTCCAGCTTTTCTGCCAGACAACTGCTTATCTGTAGCAGAGCAGCGTTCCACAGCTTAATTTCCTATTGGCGGTGTCACTGGCCCAGTCTACGTCTACATAGCCTGCAATTTAAGGCTCTTTTTTACTGGGCCTGGCAGGTCCCCCCCCTCCAAATGTGCAGTATTATCTAAATATCTTGCCATTAGAGATGGGCACGAAATGAACTTTTGTTTTGTTTTGTTATTCATTATTCATTTTGTTATGTAACGAAACAAATAACAAACTACCCCCTCTAAGAGAAGCGAAACGAAATGGAAATTTCTATTTCATTTCGTTTCGTTTGCTGGTGTCTCCTACCTGGGGTGGCCCTTCCTGGTCTGGTCCTCCTGGCTGCAGGGAGGGGGCATCCAGAAAAAAAAAGCCAACCGGCCATGCTACAGCTGGTAGGCAGCCACATGGTCGGCAGAAAATGAAAATAAAATAAAATAAAATAAAATAAAATAAAATAAAAATTACCTGATCCGGCCTGTGGGCCGCCGAACCAGCCTACGAGCACCAGACCCGATCCGCGTGCTGTCAAACCAGCCCATGGCCTGGCAGGAGAAAACAAACAAACAAAAAACCGATCCAGCCCGCGGCCCATGGTACCGGCCCACAAGCACCGGAAATGACACGCGGGCTGGCAGGAGAAAACAAACAAACAAACAATGCCGACGGGCCCACGTTACAGCTGGTAGTCGGGCCACGTGGTTGGTAGAAAAATAAATAAATAAAAATACAATACAATAAAATACAATAAAATAAAAAATCAAATAACAATAACCCGATCCGGCCTGCGGGCTGGCAGGATTAAAAAAATAAATAAAATAAAAAATAATTTAAAACCCCCAACCGGTGGGGTTAAAAAAAAAGAAAACAAAAAGAAAACACACCCAAACTAAAACTAATTACGAAACATTTTTCCCCTAAAAATTCATTTTGTAATTAATGACCCAAGCCGATCCAGAAAACGAACTGAACCAAAACGAACTGGCATTTTTTGGGTTCGTGTCCATCTCTACTTGCCACTCTTTTGACTGCTTCCCACTCTTTCATGGTTAGCACTTACAAATATTCTGATTGAATGTTTGACTGCTAGTGCAAAGGTTTGATCATAGATAATCATATTTTTGTGAGTATTTTTTTGGCAACTGATGTTGACTTATGTTTCTAGATTTTGCCTTCCGCAGCATGCATCCCTCTTGCATTTCCTAGTTTTAATTCTGGGTGTTAACTTGGTTAATTTTCAAATGTTGCTCTCGTAAAGATCACAACCAGTTCTTCACTGGCTTCTGTTTTCTACTCTGGGTAAGTCATCAATTTCTTCTCATAGTGTCATGGACTTCATCATCCCGTACAAATCTACCTTGCAATTTGGTGACCAAAGTCCCTTGTCCAGATCTTTTTATCTTTAGTTCTTCAGCAGCAGTGAACAGCACACATCCAGCTCTGTTTAACTCTTGCTATATTAAAACAACTTTTAATACACAGAAAGAGTGCTTTACATGCTATGGGGCGGTATACAGTATAAGCAGAATACTTTCCTTTCCTTTCCATATGTATGTTCAAATGCCCCCAGATCAATAAAGCAAGTCTGCACTGCATCCAGGGGTAGATTAACCATTAAGCACAATAAGCACGTGCTTAGGGGCATCAAGGGAAGAGGGGGCACCACAGAAATTTTCCATAGCCAAATTTACCAGGGTCCATGGGCCGTATGGTGCATTACTGCAAATGGTGCAGCTGAACCAGGATCTGCAAAAAGGGCCCCCCACATTAAATGAAAAAATTACATACAGATATATACAATAATAACAAGAGCACTGAGAGGGTGTAGACCTCCACCAAGGGTTATTAAATTGCCTCCAGAGACTGTTCAGGCATGATTTGATCATCTGAACAAGCCAGGCTGGATGCCTTATCTCTATTAAGTTTAGAAGCCGATGTGTTACATAAGATTCGTTTTGAGGATCTGATCAAAGACTTTGCAATTTAAAAAAGTAGGAGAAAACTTTTCAAATACAAATAAAGTGGAAGTATACAAAAATAAATATCATTTTCCACCTGACTGTAAGTTTTGTTTAAATTTGATTAATAACATTTTAATATATGATTTATTTATGTTTATATTTTGAATTACGTATATATGGGGGGGCACAAAAATCATTTAAGTGCTTAGGGTCTCTAAGGGTCTTAATCCAGCCCTGACTGCATCCTCAGTAAACATCACTTATAAATTTCTGTAGATACAAATATATGTCTATTTACACATATAGTGGTCAGATGGGCTGAGTATGCATAAACAAACAAACAAACAAAACAATACTTTTCTTTTTCAGTTTGTAGTTTTGATTTCGCTGCTGATATGAAACATCATCACAGATGACAGGCATTTTTTTAGCTTTAACCCTGATTTCTTGCAGTCACATCCATGGTCTGGTTTTTCTTCGGAGCTCAATTTACATTTGACTGGCTGTCCTTGACCAGCTGAAACAGGGAGGGAAACCACATCTGTATCTGCATATTGTTTGCCACCAGTTTCTGCTGGGTTCTGCTGTTATACCAATTATGATTAGACTGAAAGGGTGTGATTCTTTCTGTGTCTCTATAAAGAAAACAAATATTTCCAGGGATTATGGAAGCTATCCAAGGAAAGCTGTTGTTTCCTGAGTATCACTCAAAACTTCTACCACTTCTGTAAAGCTTTGCTCAATTAGAAAATTGAATAAAGTGGGATTGAAATGCCTTCCTTATCTTTAGGTTAAATAGAGATGGGATGTGACCACTATCTTTCTCTTGCAAGGGCTAATGTTGATGCCTCCATATTCCTTTAGTTGCATTATACTTTCAGACATGCTTGATCTTGTTATCACCTAGAGATTGTGACGTTGGCATTTTCTTTGAAATTTAGCTATTTGTTTGGAGATATCTTTGCAGGTACAAGGATTGCTTGTTGGGACAACGTATTGCTCTCATGTATTGCATGCAAAATCTACACTGTATATAACTACTTTTTGTGAGGTTTCTTGGAGTTTAGCCGACTTCTAGGATAATTCATAATCGCTGTAGATTTGGACAAACTGTACAGTCTCAGGACACTTCCTGAAGAAGGGAATAGTAAATCACTTCTGAGTATTCTTTGCCTAGAAAACACAGGAAGGGGTGTTCATAAGTCAGGGATTGCTTAGAAGGTGGATGATGATGATGATTTACTCTGCCATGATTCCTGATCTCTTCCTTTCATAATTTCTCCTTTTGTCATGAAAAGTGCTCCAATCTCTGATCAAATTTCACTTGCTATGAGCTGCTCAGATACTACTTACTTATGAAAGTCTGCTGTTCAGTAATCTTAGTTCCCAAGATGTGGGCCTTTGAGCACACCAAGCGGAAGCTTAGGTTAACATGGAGTTTCAGATGCTGAATATTGAATGATTAGCAGAGCACACTTCCTTGTCCAAAAAGAAATAAAATTCACACTTGTTATTTGAATATATATTTTTAAAAAAGTATGCAAGTGCAGCAAACCCATACAGAGCCCTTAGTCCAGGCATGTCCAAACTTCGGCCCTCCTGATGTTTTGGACCACAACTCCCAGAATTCCAAGCATGTATTTCCAATGGCAAAGGACTGTGGGAGTTGTGGTCCAAAACATCTGGAGGGCCAAAGTTTGGACGTGCCTGCCTTAGTCGTTTCACGGACCATTGGCCTGTACACACCTTCTTCTTACTCTTGCTGCTACCATTCGGGGTTAACCAGTTGAACTAATTGAATCTCAGTCAAGTTGTAATGTTAATAAAGTAAAATAAAGTTGAATTCAACAAGCTGTCTCAGTTTAAGGTTTTTTTGTGCACCCTTAATTGAAAGTTCCTCTAAGCAGATTACATTCAAATTCTATCCTTTTACTATTCTCAAACCTTTCTCATACTTTTCCCCTGTCATCTCTCCCACATCTCACTCCCATCTCATATTAATTCACTCTCAGGCTGAGCGTCTTAAACATGTGGGCTCCGCCTCCACACTCCCTCATTGGTCCACAGCATTAACCCTTTACGTCCTCCTGCACAAACACATTTGGCTATGAAGGGGCACTCTCCACAGCAAGAGAAATAACATTGAGATAGAAAAGAATAGAAATCTCATTTCTTGTTAACTAAGGTGGAGATTCAGGGAGCCATAGCTGCCCTCTCATATTTCAAGCATAAAAGCAAGATGTACACTCCATTCTCTCTCTAGGGATGATATCAGGGACAAATGGCTGTTAATCAGATATTTCCATTTCAGATTTTGGGGGGTGCACATAGCTTCATCTCATTGCATGCAAGTCACAGGCACCCCAAAATTGTAAAAAAGACCTTTAGTCAGTGGCACTCCGTCATTGACTGTTGCATTTTTTCCTGTTGTGCAGGTGGAGCTATGTGTTAGAATACTGGCCGTGGTTTTTATATAATGCACATTTCTCCTCTTGTCTCTTAAATGTTCCAAGCTCTTTTGCTTGAAGGAGATGATAGCTGCATTGGACAACTTCTCCTTCTTTGCTTGACTTTTATTCTGAAGGTAGCAATTTCATCACTTTTCTCATCTTTCAGGTACATTTCAATGTCAGCAGCTCCAATTCATGTGGCATATCATTTCTCCCTCATGCTGATTTATTGAGAGGGACACTCGTGAAGACAGAAATTTTATCTGGGGCACAATGGGCGAGGCCTGTGTGAGATTGTCAGGCGTTTTGTTAAAAACTGGCAGATGTCCAGCTTGGTGGATTCCACTGTCACATATCAAAGCAGAAAGTGATGGTTAAAATATGTGCCCGCATGCATGCATTCACATAATATGTGCAAGGTTCTATTATCCCTTTCATTCTTCTTCCACATATTCCCATACTACTTTTTCAAAAGCTCAAATCCTGTTTGCAAAAAGTTTGTTTTAATGTTTCTAAATGAATTATTAATTATTAAAAGAATGTGCACTTGATTCCTGTTATAAACGAAGGGTGGAATAGGATAATTCCAGTCTTAAAAGTTACTTTTAATGGATGGTTTAAATAGAGACAGAGAAATACTAGTGGAAAAAGATGAACATGTTGATTTACTAGTCAATAAGCTATAATATGTAAGCTTTCCCCCCTCTCTGTATACTATATATAGGTACATATACAATAATGTTTACATCGAAAGGGAAACAGTTTAAACAATTACATTTAAATGGACATTATATTGCAACAAAAGGTGCAAGGTAGTGTGCATTCTTGGACTGTTGACCTATAAAGGTTCAAAGTGGACTTGAGAGACCGGTATCCTTGCATCAAGTTTTCCCAGTTGTATGTTAGACCTGGGATTCCCAACCTTAAATCATAGAATCATAGAGTTGGAAGAGACCATAAGGGCCATCCCGTCCAACCCCCTGTAACTCCCTGAAACCCCAATATTGGTGGAGACCTGCGTTTTATTTCACAGGCCAGTATTACATTCTTGTAGCATTCAATTTTTTCAAGCCAAAAAGTCTCTGAATTTCTTTTAGGGTTTTTTTTCTCTGTAATGGTAATGATTGCTTTGCAAGGCTTCAGAACAGCAAGAAATTGCTTTTAAAAAGTAACTTCCCAAGTAACTTACTGGCCTTTGGACCATACTCTGGCTGATGCACAGCAATTCCTGTGAGCTTAACATTCCTAAACTCAAACCAAAGCCACTGAAATGGCATTTGATCATCTGCTGTCCTACCAGGATGGAAAAATAGCAGCATCTCATAATAAATCATGTCATTTGTATGCAGAAAGACTTAGGGCCTTTTTACAGGACCCCTAAGATCCGCTGGCCCCTTAAATTCGGACCAGAGATCTTGGGGGTTCCTTGCTGTTCCTCCGTCCCCACCCCTCCGCACTTCCTGGCTGCTGGCTGCGTGAGGGGAGGGAGGAAAAAAGGGGACAAAAGAATAAAGGCTTACCTCCCGGTGCCGGTGGAAGCTGCTCCGAGCCCCGTCACTTCCTGATTCCTTCTCTTAAAGGGGCGGGAGGCAAACAACAACAACAAAAAGAAGCGAGGAGAGCCCGGCACATCCACATCAAGCAATTTTCACCTCCCAAGAGCAGGTACCTGAAAAGTGCGCTGGGTCGCGCTTAGGTGGGCGGGGTCGCACTTAATTTCCTGTAAACTCCGGAGCTGGTGGGAAAACATTTTAAGCTCCGGAGCTGGGAGCCATTTGCCCCGGAGTTTAGGGGTCGTGTATAAACGCCCTTAGATGCAAACCCTAGAGATAATAGTTGCAGTGCCAGGCAGATAGTAACAGAGATTATGGACATCAAAACCTGACTTGGCATGAGGTAGCTTCCTCCTATATACCTAATTCATGGAAATACAGACCTTGGAGGAAGTATGGGAAAAGTTTCTGAAGCGGTATAGTTGCATTCCATAACCTCCTTCCTCCTTTCATTCATCTGTACACGACCTGGTAAAACATGTAAATAAAGCCAGCATTCTTTAAAATGGGCATACTTACAAAGTGTTAAGTGCCCAATTTCCCTGGCAGGGATTGAACAGGTCTGTTCTACCGTCTGCTTGGCTTGGGGCTTTTCAAAGAATACTCTCATTGTAAGTGTAAATTGCACACCAGCAATTATTCCATTTACAGTGTAATGGGAACATGTTGGACTTTGATTAATGGATAGGCATGGGAGGTTGCCTTTAACTTCCCCATGGCCCTTACAAACATTGCTGTGTCTCTAAGCTTTATAGGTACAGCTTAATAGCCACCTTAAGCAATACTTCATTTGTGTTGCTGTTGCTTCACAGCAGCACGATAGTCAATCCTGTTTACTCTAAGAATGGACCAAATTGAGAGGTTAGTTTTCATGGACACTGTAAGGCAGCCATTCTCAACCTTCTCCTGGCCATGGCCAGAAATAACACATGAAATAAATGTAGGGCAAGTCAGGACTGTATAAGTCACATAATGAATCTTATAAGGGTGGATGTAAAGAATTATTTCTAGTCTGTGGCCCCTTTCAAATCCCTACAGGGTACCATATGCCCGCCACGAGAAAAAGAAGGCTGTAGAGAGCATATGGAGGTGGGACCCAACAGAATTTAATTTAAAAGCCTCAAAAATGATGGCTAACATCTACTTAGCAATGGTGAAGGCTATGAAAAGATCACATTCTCCAGACCAGTTAAATGAGGCCCAAATTCTCCCTCTCTTTTTTTATAGCACCTCATTAGCAGGAAGGATCTTCCCAGTCTGGTGACCATCACCTAACAGGATGTGGGTGTGGGTGTTGTTATAGTCGTGATCAACTCTTCATGACCCCATGTCCATGGAGATTTTCTTGGCAGGAATACTGGAGTGGCTTGCCAGTTCCTACTCCAGGCGCCTACAGCACCTGGTATTCCCTGGTGGTCTCCCATCCAAGTATTAACCAGGGCTGACCCTGCTTAGCTTCTGAAATCAGGCAAGATCGGATGTGCGTAGGGCATCTAGGCAGATGCTAATCGAATAGAAAGAAAGAAAGATGCAAGCCAGCTTTCAAACAATCTCCAAAACAAAACAAAAAATCAAAGACCAAGCCCATTTCCATTTTACTGCCATTTAAAGAAATATAATACATTTTAAGTTCTAGAAGTATAAAGAAGTACTCAAAACATTCTATCAGTTTCCTGCCTTCCTTCAGTAATGAAGTGTGCCATTCTTTCCCATGTATGGTGGACATGCAACAAAGTCAAAAACTTTTGGATGCAGATAAAGGACCTCATGCAAGAAATTATACAACTGAAAGCTGATCTTAAACCCGAACTGTTTCTATTGAATATAATGCCTGCAATCGTTGAAAAAATGTTCTATATATGTACAGCCATGAGGCTAATATGGGCTCAAAATGGAAAGACCAGGAGATTTCCAAAATAGAGGAGCTAGTAAAAAAATTACTGAATATTGCACAGATTGATAATCTCTCAGAGGCATTACGTGAGAAGCTGAGAGAGTACGTTAAAGAAAGCTGGAGGATGTTTTATTTTGGGGCTCAGAAATTATTATAAATAGAGATTATATCACTTATTAGCTTCAGTGCAATGACACAACCACAAGGCAGGAGTATATTTTATGTTTATAACTTTGTTTTCTCTTTAACCCTTATCTATTTTTATTTGATTTTTTAAATTACTGTTTTGTTGTTGTTTGGATATGTGAAAAAATATGAAATAAATTGACTTATAACCTGGGGGGGGGAACATGCCATTCCCTTCTGCTCCACAATTGTGCTGTACAGGCTCTTGTCCATATTCTTGTTTCTGAACCTTTAGATCAGCATTCTCCTTCTTTGTGTTATGGGATGCTTGTGTACATTTTTAACAGTGGTTAAAATCACTGAATATTAAGCAGTGGTTGAACACAGAGAAAAAATCTATGGCAGACTAGAAGTTTTAAAGTTAAGCCATATGCTCACCACCTCTGTTCTAAATTAAAACAAATATTTAAGAATGAACCTTGCTGAAGAGCTGGCAAACAGTTACAGATGTTCATGAGGGACTGTGAGAGCCTTGCCTTACGGTCCTCTTTGTGTGCAGAACTAGTGCCAGGAGTTTCTGCCAAACAAATCTCTGTTGCCTTGGGGGCAAGGTCTAAAACTCCAGAGCTGCTCAGCAGACAAGATTCCAGAGGATAAATGAGCTTGAGTGAAATGTCTGGTGCCAGGCCTATTGGGAGAAGTGAAAATAATGGGATTAAGCTCCTGTTTGGGTTCATTTTGGGACATTTCCCTAGCATGTCTAACAAGTTTGGCCTTGCTCTCTAAGAAAGCAAGAATTGCCTATATTATAGAAATGCTACTCATGGCTTTCTGAAGAAGTTGTCCTGTCATTTCCTGTTCAATTGATGCAATGTTCAGTTATCAGTGGACTAAGGCTCCCAAAAACTGTCGGCTGCAAAGTTGGCAGCTCAGCTGTTCGAATCCCGGGTGCCACGCAGTAGAGCGAGCTCCCACTGGTAACCCCAACTCCTGCTAACCTAGCAGTTGGAAAGCATGTAAACTGCAAGTAGATTATTTATTATTATTATTTTATTTATTAAGCTTGTGTACCGCCCGTCTTCCCGGAGGAACTCTGGGCGGTTCACAACAATGAAGTGTAAACAAAATCAAAACAATTAAATAGGACAAATTAAAAACACTAACAGTCAATAGGTACTGCCTTAAAAAGGTACTGCCTTAAAAAGCAGGAAGGTAAAACAGTGTTTCCTTGCAGCCATGCTGGCCACGTGGCCATGGACTTGCACAACACTGGCTCTTCAGCTTGAATACAGAGATGAGCACCACCAGTAGAGTCGGACACGACTAGCACGCATGTGCAGGGGGAACCTTTACCTTTACCTTTTTTACCACCACCCTGGCAATATAAGACTGAAGTTTCAAATGTTGCTTCAACTTTACAAAGTTAGGGAACTGGAAGGTTAGTTGATGCCTTAAAAACATGTTCCTAGGAACAGTAATGATGTTGTACAGTGTGCTAGAAATTTATTTATATTTTTAACTTTCCATCATTTGTAGGGCACCCTGCTCCTGGTGAGGAGAGCCAAGGGCGCTAGCAATGTTAAAACAAGTAATACTAAAAACCAAAATAGATTACAGCTTAAAAAGCAATGAAATTTGCAAAAATAACTTGAAATCAATAAACTAATAAAACTTAAGATAGAAAAAGCAAGACAAAACAAAAGCTCTGCAATCAGGGATTCAGTCCTAGTTATTAAAAGCCTGCTTACAGAGGCTGGTCTTCCATTTTTGGTGGAAATATCAAAAGGGGGTGGTGGTGGAATTAATCTCCCAATAGAGAGCATTCCACAGTTGGGGAGAATCCAGAAAGTAGCCCCTCTCTCACACTCACATCAAATGTCTCTGCAGTGGCAATGGGACCAAGAGAAGGGCTGGGGAGGCTTGTATAGGATGATAAGTTCTTTCAGACAGCATGGATCCAAGCTGTATAGAGTTTTATAGGTGATATCCAGCACCTCGAACTGGACCCAGAAACAGACTTTGATACATTACGTGATTGCTGACAATTTACTGTCCATGGGCCCACATTTCCACCAAATAATTCAGCTCAGGAGGATGGAAAACTAATGATAGTTTGTCTTACTAAGACCTGGATCAGCTGGGAGCACTGGCAGCATTCTAACAGCAGAATAAGAACATAAGAAGAGCCATGCTGGATCAGGCCAAAGGCCCATCTAGTCCAGCTTCCTGTATCTCACAGTGGACCCACCAGATGCATCTGGGAGTGCACGAGACTGTCTCCTGATACCACTCCCCTGCATCTGGCCCTTGAAGTACCCCGGTTTTAAGCCTGGAGATGACACATCTCCATCATGGTTTGTAACCTGTGATGGACTTTTCCTCCAGGAATCTGTCCAATCCCCTTTTGAAGGCATCCAGGTCAGATGCCATCACCACATCTTGTGGCAGGGAGTTCCACAGACCAACAACACGCTGGAGGGAAATATTTTCTTTTGTCTGTTCTCACTCTCCCAGCCGTCAATTTGAGTGGATATCCTCTAGTTCCAGTATTTGGTGAGAGGGAGAAGAGCTTCCCTCTATCCACTTTACTCACGCCCTGCATTATTTTGTACTTCTCTATCATATCCCCCTTGGGGGCGGGGAGTTAGCATGTTGTTGTAGATTTGCGAATGTATTGACATATATTTTAAAGGGGACAGGAAAACCCTAAACACATTTGAACCTCAGAAAACCACCAGACTCATTAATGTATTCTTTTTCTCAATAAGCCCATGGAAACTTTGAATGAAAAATATGGTATAAATTGGGGTTAAAAGGGTAAATGTGTTTATTTTCCAGCATTTTTTTAAAGTTTTCCATACCGATGGCATTTTTTACTAGACTACTATCTTTTTGAAATCTTATTAAAAGGCTTTACAATTTATCAATATGCACATAAATAGCATTTTCAGTGCATAAAGTATATTTAGCCAACCTTTTGATCCTGGAAATCACAGGGTTACTACCGGTTACTAGCAGGGAAGTTTGTATTGTATTGCATTTCTGAATGGACTATGCAACAAAACTAATTCCAGTGGTCTGTCTGGTCATGGAAACTTTATTCACAATTTGCATCTACGTATCTGTGCTAGCGTGGTTTAAAGAGTAAGTCAGGTCAAGATACTTCCAAGTAATTATTTTTTCCCAGTGGCAAGGGTTTGAAAAGAAGCACAGCTAACCTGTGCTAATAAACTGGATTTAAAATCTCTCTACTTTTATATTTTTGTCTTAAGTTCTTTCTTTAAAGTATTTTAAAATATTTTTTATTAAATGAAATATTATTTTATTTAGCACTCATTGGCAGATACCTTCTGCCACTTGCAGGTCTATGACTTTAATCTGTTCAATGACGTTATTAAAAGATGAAAAAACATGCCCTGTTGGCAACAGATCATTAAAATCAACTAAATTATTAATCCTCTCTGGAATTTGACAGTGTAAAAGAAAGCAGAGAGCAGTTTCAGAAAGTCATAAAGAAATTATGCTTGGATTTTGCTTAGGAATTCACTCACTGATTATCTAAGGGCAGCAAAGTATGTTTATTCTTATTTGAAGTAGCATCCTATTTTGTTCAACATGCACAGAAGCCACTCCCCAGTAAACCTCATGATGGGCAGGCTACCACAGATGAGGGTAAGCCAATGAGCTTGGCTTTATGGGATATGCCTATCCAAACATGGACCAGTAGGGATCCAGCTTAAAATCACCCAAACCAGTGGCATTTCCAACAGATTTCCACAGTGAATAGGAATGCATTTTCATGGTTAAACCTGGCACCAGCTACTCTAATCCCTTAAGAGGTTTGACCTGGCGACAGTGTCACAGATGTTTCACCTCTGGATTACTGCAACACATTCCATGCAATGTAGTTTTTGAAGACTGGAAACTTCAGCTGGTCCAGAATCCTGCAGCCTGGCCAGTGGCCAACTACGGTTACCAGCAGCATATGGCTACCATGTTCCAACAGCTTCACTCACTGACACTCTGTTTCTTAGATTCAAAGTTCAGGTCATTACCTAAAAAGCCCTTTATGGTTTGTGTCCAAGCTACCTGAAAGACTGTATCACTCCACGTGAATCATCATTGTTTTTAAACCTCTTCCAAGGAGGCTGTTCTTTCAGCCCAGTTAACCTCACAGGCAGCTTTTGGTGAGGTTGCAGGAGAGCACCTTTTGTGTGGCTGCTCCTAGATGGTAGAGTGGGTTCTCCCAGGACGTCAGGTTGGCCCACTCCCTGGTCGGCAACTGACCTTGATCAGAAGGGGGTGTTGCTGTATTTATTGAATTGAGGTGGGCATGATTTAAGTTGTAACGGAACTTTACCGGGTGTGTACGTTCTCCTCTGCCCAGATCCATCTGTCATCAAACAACCACAGCTGCTTGTTAACTGGTATCTGGACAAGTCATTCCCCAAATGGGTTCATTAATAATCCCCCAGCCTGGCTATGATTACTTACCAAAATAATTATTCAACAAGCAGTAGGCACCTTCACTTGAATAATAAGTAAAAACATTTATTTAAGTAATAAGATTTCACAGGAATATTCTCTTACTGGAAAATAAAAACATGATTCCCCTTTCTAACATATAGAAATCTAAAGCAAACTTCAGGGGCTGAAGCCTTGCTAATTTCACTTTAAGACTACATTATTAATCATTGGCCCATAGTCCACATGCAGAAACCATTCAGGAAAAAATCCTTCTCTGTGTCTCTCTCTGTCTCACAGCATGGGAAAAACCAGTCACATATCTTCTTAGGCCAATCAGGGTTCACTTGCTTCTTAGATGGAATGCATCTCCGGGCTTTGCTTACATTCATTTGAGATTGGAAATCTACAGCAGGCTAGGCATTGCACATTAATATTAGCTATGTTTACGTTTGGCCTTAAAGACAGGCTTCCTCACTCCTAATTTATGTTACATAAGTGGCTTTTACATGGCAGTGTTTAATATTATTTGATCAATCATTTTAACATTTCTTTTTTGACCAAATTCTGGTCCCACCACTATGTGGTTGAAGCTAATGAAATCCGTAGGTGGCTTGGGTAACATTTAATTTAAACTAATAAAATAACACTTGCCTGTTCTATGTTCTGAGACACCATAAGTCTCCATTTCCCCCCAGGGAAGCCTTTTGGCGACCGGGGAGGGGCTTTAAAAATCAAAGCTGGTTGCTGGATCATTGCCACCAGTATCAGGACCTGCATTACACAATTTACTACATAATTTCAGTGACCTCACACAATCCCTCCCTCAAAGTCCTGAATTGATTTCCAGAATAGAGAAGGTTAAGGGCTTTCCATTAGTAATATCAGGAGGATAATAAGCAATTACTGTACAAGGAAGATTACGTATTCTAGGTCATGACAATTACTATAAAATTATTGAGTTGAATGAGAGGAGAGGAAGCCTTTAGTTTAGGGGTGGTGAACCTTCGGCCCTCCAGATGTTTTGGACAGTGACTCCCACAGTCCTTTGTCACTGGCAATATAGGCTTGGAATTCTGGAAGTTGCAGTCCAAAACATCTGGAGGGCTGAACATCCCCCACCTCTCCTTTAGTCAATAAACTGTGTATGTTGTTGTTTGTTACAACACTGAGCTGTTTTTATGGTGGTACGTATATCATATGGGGTCTGTGAATAGTCTAATTGCAGTTGTGGACTTCATTGGCTTCAGATGGGGAAGGAACTTCTTAAACCGTATTTCCTCCCGAACATGGAGTGTTAGAAGTATTTGTTGAAGGGAGGCTGGTAAAATTATGGAAACTTAGGTTTGGAGACAAAACACAAGGACTCGTTTATTGACCGTGAAGAATACTTTGTCCAATTATTTCTGCTAGACAAAGACTGTTTACCTTGTGTGTAAATCACTCAAGAATGTATTCCTATGAACTGTTGTGTAATGGAAGAGCTGCATAGAGTTGTGAGGAAGAATCATGCATTACTTCAGTGTTGAAGTATTTGATAGCCTTGCAGCAACAGTATGTCAGCATAATGGATGAAAGAGACCAAGAGGTTGTTTAGTCTTTTCCAACTATGCTTCAAGGTAGTTAATTGTCACAGAAATGCATAGAAAAATAAATAGTACTGGGAATGGGGAGATGTCTTCTTCTCAAAGGTCGTTTAGCAGCGACACTGATATATTTTAGTAAGGAGATAATAATAATAATAATAATAATAATAATAATAATAATAATAATAATAATAATAATAATAATAATAATAATAATAAATCATTTAATTTCATTTCTTGCTTTGCTTATTTGTTTTTTGTATGTGTTTTACCTTTAGTTTAGTTTAGTTTTAGTTTTAATTTATTAATATCCAATTTATTTTTGTTAATACCTATATTGTATGAGATTATTTTTTGTGTCTGTGTTATGCTTATGTTTATCATATTGTTGTTCATCACTCAGAGTAGTTTTTAGCTAGATGGACAGGATATATATCTAACAAAGAAACAAACAAATAAATGTAAGCGAGAACTATTACTGTATATTATTTGCCTCACTGGTGGTGATATGTTAGTTCAGGCATTGCATGAGCCACCAATTTGCTATTTAAAGTATATAGTTTTGCTCCAACTTGATAATCAGCATAAATTTATTCCAGTACATTTGAAATAAGAACAATGCTTTGCATGAACTTCTCTACAATCCCTTTCGGACGTCAGCCTCATAAAAAACGTTTAGCCTGAAAAATCTATTGGCTGCTGGCTGTCAGTACTGTCATGTAGAGACCTGGTATGTGTAGGCAAGTTCCGTCATTAACAAATTAACACATGGGAGTGATAACCTAGTAGCCACCAAACCTGGTAACGTGGCCTACAAATTCTCCAAAGAGTTTGTTGATTTAATTGAGACACAACTATTTCTTAAAAAAACAGTCCAGATGGCTGCAGAGCTTCAAAGGATGTGGCTAATATTTGTTACAAAAGCGTACCCTCTTACCCAAGAAATCATCAAATAAAAGCAGACGATGACTGGGGAACTTGATGACCGCTAGGTTAGTATTATCCACATTTCCCTGCATGTGATGAGTAATCAGATTTCCTTTATTAGATGGCATCTGAAAATGTAACTGATGAACAGTTTCAACACAGATTTACTGGAAGCATAATGCCTATTTCAAACCTGGTAATGCAGATTTTCTATTTTATTCGTTATTGTGCATTCTTCACTTTGGCTGGGGATGTCAGTCACTAATATTCTACATTTCTAATCCAGGACCTTCTTGAAACATTCAAAATATAACATGGCAAATGGTGAACTGATACTGGGAAACACTCAAAAAGGGTTGTTTTTAAAATCTGGATTTGGTAGTGGCAGTCTGCTTAATATTTATCTGTACATTAAGAGGAATGCAGATAGACTGAAACGTATAGAAGGGTTTCAACAAAGTATGTAAAGGATACATAAGTCACAACTTCACATAAATTTTGTTATGAGCATCCTTAAGTCTAGGAGGAAGGGCACAATCTAAGAACAAAAATGAACAAATAATTCCTGTTCCAACTAATAACTGTTAGTGAAAGTAATAGTACCTTTAAGGCCAAACACTGCTATCCTTGAAAGGCTGCAGATATGACCATATGTCTGTGAATATTCTCAGTCATCCAGTTGAGTTTATCTGGAAGTTGAGTCATGGCAACTGGACTTCGTCACCCACCTCCCACCCACAATCCTTTTTATTGCTACCTCCTCATAAGAAACAGTGAGCTGTCTCCATTTCATGCCACACACAACAGAGAGATGGAATGATTGATGCCCATCTGCTGCAGGGTTAAATTTGAGAAGAAAATTACCATATTTTTCGTTTTATAAGACACACATGACCATAAGACGCACCTAGTTTTTAGAGCAGGAAAACAAGAAAAATGTTTAGCCTAAGGTTTCATGGCTGCAAAAGGGGAGACTTGCAAACAAGGTGATTGGAACTGTGGAATGCAAGCTGCAAAAAGCAAGGCTTGCAAATGAGGTAATTGGAGCTGTGGAATCCAAGCTGCAAAAGGGGAGGCTTGCAAACAAGGTGATTGGGATTGGGGAATCCATGCTTCAGAAGGGGAGGGCAGAGGCTCCGTGGAGGAGACCTCTTTGCAAACAAGGTGATTTTTGACTGAGGAATCTTGGCACAGAAAGGGAGGCATGGGGAGAGGCTCCCTGGAGAAAGCCTCTTTGCAAATGAGGTGATTAAAACAGTGGAATCCAGGCTGCTGCAGGGGATGGGAGAGGCTCCGTGCAGGTAACCTCTCTCTAAAGGAAAATCTGTGCTTTGTAGGTAGCAGGGATTACTATATTCACTCTATAAGATGCACAGACATTTCCCTTTAGTTTTTTGGGGTGGGAAAATGCATCTTATAGAGCGAACAATATGGTATAACTTTGCTATTTCTTCAGCCTGTGAAATGAATAGTCCTTAGTAGCCTTCCCCATTATGAACAGTAAATTGCCACCTTGTCCATATAAAAGGTACAGGATTTGGGGATGTTCATTGTACAGGAATGCCTAGATGAAGAGACCAGGGAAGGGGCAAAAAAAGGTTTCACGTTCTGTGTAATGAAATTTCTAACCACATTAACAAATATATATTTCCTTATCTTTTTCTTTCTTTCACCATGTTCTTTCATGACTTTCCAGGCAGGTCTGATTCGGACAGATAGTGGTGAGTTTTTCATTGAGCCGCTGGAGCGAGGACAGTGGGAGAAAGAAAAGCAGGGGAGAGCTCATGTAGTCTACCGCAGGTCTGCCGTCAGACAAGAGAGAGCTGAAGCTGTCAAGGACAATCACAATGAAGGTACAGCTATGTCTTTGTGTTGCTTGGATGGCGGCACTTTTTATGCATCATAGTTTCCCCCACATCTATTCTAGATAGTTGACAATTTGACATGATAGGACTACTTGTTACTTTAAGCCCAAGGTGGTGAGCTTAAACAATTCCAGGTGCCAGTTTTCTGTCCTGGGACCCTGAGACCATCCAAACTGAAAGTCCATTTCTGGCTTTGACAAAATTCCTTCCTTCCTTCCTTCCTTCCTTCCTTCCTTCCTTCCTTCCTTCCGTCTGTCTGTCTCTCTGTCTGTCTGTCTGTCTGTCTGTCTGTCTGTCTGTCTATCTATCTATCTATCTATCTATCTATCTATCTATCTATCTATCTATCTATCATGTGCCATCAAGTCAATTCTGCCCTATTGCAATCCCTTTTCAGGTTTTTCAAGGTAGAGAACACTCAGAAGTAGTTTACTCTTCTGGGGGCACCCTGGGGCTGTGTCTTTTTGGCAGTGCCATACAGGCTGGCTTTTATTTGCAGAATTCAAAGGCTGAATTACTACTTCTGCATGCTTTCATATTTTTGGTTTAAAGGGGGGCAGGGGGAAGCCAAGGTATAAAGATGCCATTCTGGGCCACATTTAGCCCTGGCCTATAGTGTGCCCACTGTGGCTTCAGTAGCTCTAATGGTGGAGGTGGGGAAAAAGATATTGCACTTTAAATGTGTGTCTTGATTAGGTTCAACAGTGGTCTTTGAAACATGGTCTATTTCCCCATATTAATTATCCAGATACCATGAATCATAGCATTCTGGAAAATATAAATCTAGTTTTCATTAATTGGATTGGACCCAGAGAGGCTCTAGCTAGGCTCATTTTTAAAAGAGTTGCTCTTTGCTGTTCATGTGTACAGGTAGATTGCAAAACAAAAAGTTAGAGATATGTGTGTGAGTGTGTGTGTGTGTGTGTGTGTGTGTGTGTGTGTGTGTGTGTGTGAGAGAGAGAGAGAGAGAGAGAGAGAGAGAGAGAGAGAGAGAGAGAGAGAACATGGGGCTTCTGATTATGGCATGTGCTTAGGTGTACTGAGATGGAAGAAGGCTTTTGTTTTTGGATGACAAAGGTATTCTGTCTTGAATATGATCATGCTGTCGATTGAGGTTTTCTCTCGCAGCTGTTAGGGAGCCCTTGCACATATTGAGAAGCCAGAAACTTGTGCCAAAAAACTTTTGAGTTAAGAGTTACAAGTGACCATAAAACTCCAGAGTCTCCAGAGTTTAGCATTCCCGAGATAAGTAAAAAGGATAAATGATGGTCTGCAACAGCAACGTAGGACAACTTCCTTCTTGAAGGATTCCATTTATTTCAGAGTACAGTACTTTAGTGGGCTTAGGAGCCACATGGTAAAGTAGAGCCAGAGATGGCTGTGACCACCCTCGTTCTCATGCAGAATCAATGCATTAACACTCAAAGACTGTAAAAGCAAACCCTTTCATCCATTCATTTGCCCTCCCTGATCTTCCCCATAGGCTGTTTGGATAGATGAGTGAGATGGAGCCCTTGGCTGAGGAGCCAGAGATTGAGAGTTCAAATTCCTGCCTGTGCCTCCCAGGAGAAGAGCCAGCCTGTGTAGCCCTGGGCAAGTTGCATAGTCCCAGAAGAAGGGACTGGTGAACTACTTCTGAGTATTCCATACCTAGAAAACCCTGGAAAAAGTCACACCTGGGCCACAAGCTGTTATTTCCCCATCTTTGTGCTATAGAGTTTTGTTTTCTTTGTGAGAACAGCAGTACCTTAGTAATTTCCTACAATGGGTAAGTAACCGAGTCAAAACAGGCAGCTCTGCTACTCTCTTGAGTCAGATGCACCCAGCAAAATCATGAATGTTTTACCTACCCAACAGTTTCCAGTCTAGCAAAATTCAAACTCAAAACATTTAAATTCACACTGATTTGTTTGTTTGTTTGTTTGTTTGTTTGTTATTCCCCTGGGAGTCTGATCAATGAGTTATGTAAGCCAAGGCCACAAGGAACATTTTGAGCTCTTGTTTAAAATCTTCAACTCCCATGGAGTAATAGCTTAGACCAAAAATTGGGGAAGTTAGTGTTTTAACTATAAGTCCCAGAATCCTCCAGCTCAGTCAGGAAAAGGAATGTTTCTCATGCTTGGATTTAAGCAAAAATCATAAGTATAGATCGACGCATAGGAATGATCCAAGCAATCCAAAATCAGTCATATCAGTATTGCAGTTAGAGTGCAATATCCTCATTTTGCCTTGCATATAAATACATGTGTCCATCTATTTTTGCAGAGCAACATAGATGGACATCGAAAGAGATGCTACAGTGCTTAAAGAAATTGTGCTGTTGTCATTTTAAAAATTCTTTTGTATTTTCTCTTTCCTTCACAAGTTCTCGGATTTAGTGTAGGCCAGCTCCCAAATGCTTTGAACGTGATTGAAGACCAAGTTGGTGAAGCAGAGCGGAAGAGGCGGCATGCCAAGAAAGATGACTACAATATAGAGGTTCTCCTGGCAGTGGATGACTCAGTTGTACGGTTCCATGGGAAGGAGCATGTCCAGAATTATGTCCTCACCCTAATGAACATAGTGAGACTCTTTTTGCTGTTGTTGTCTTTTGATTGTTCTATTTGGGGGTAAAGGGAAGCGAGAAACAAATGAGTATTAGTGTCAATTAATAGAATGTGATTGTTTTTACTTTTCAGCTATCATGCCTAGATCAGACCTGTCAAGTGTCATGCTTTGGGTGAGACATTCATGGATAAATCACTCTTTCCCGCTGTCTTCCTGAAAATTTATTTTCCCCTGAAATGTCCCGCATTTCGGACGGTGGGAATGCCAGGTGCCTGCCGGAGAGTACTTCTCCCTGTGCAACCCCTAACCCACACCCTACCAGCTCTCCGGATTGGTATATATACCCCCTAGAAAGCTGAGACACATAGGTCACAGTGAGCATTTGAAGCCACCACAAGGGATTCTGGGAATCCTATATGCAAATGAGGTTCCACGCCCTAGCCAAAGGACTCAGCTGCCAGCACCCCGCCTCCCTGGAGCTCCCAGCAGCCATGCCTCTCTCCTCCCATCCTGGGCGGCTGTGGGGAACACTTGACAGCTGTGGCCTAGATAGTATAAAGCAAGGAAGGACAACTTCTTGAGGGCTGAGGTGTGCATCTGTCCACAAGATACTTGGAGCTGGATATCTCCCTCCAACTCCTATATGGCCCCCCTCCATCTGTAATGCCACACCTAGGGCGAAAGTCAGCATTTCAGGACATTTATTTGTACTTTCTGACTTTATTAAGGCTTATAAGGACTTCTGTTAAAGATTAGAATTCACCATATCCTTATTTTTAGTTTGGGGAAATAAGAGCCTAATTAAGATGTGGGGTCAGGGGTTTAGCTCAAAATGGACAATCACATCCCATAGAGCTCGGGGGACAAGTATCCTATGGACTATGTGCACTTCCAAGGAGCTGAAATATGGCTTTGGAGCAACTGGGGCCTCCAGCCCCACCTGCAAAGTGTTATTGTTTGTTTGTTTGTTTGTTTGTTTGTTTGTTTGTTTGTTTGTTGAAATCAAGATGACATCCATCTTATGCCTCCTAGAAGCCATTGGAGGTGATTCTGCCTTGTTTTGATCCCCTAGTTTTTAGAGGTCCTGGGGTTCAACTTGGGGTGCAGGAATTAACCTCTTGATATGAAGAAGAAGAAGAAGAATGGCTTTGTAAGGTGAAGAAATGACAAGAGCATAATTTGGCGTGCATTGCATGCAAGTGCCTGGGGTTTGTGGGTGGGATATGGGTGCTCGTGCTGGACGCTTTGAACAAAAACAAGGCTGTGAGAACAGGGGAAGGAACCACACAGACCAGAGGAGGACAGTGCTAAAAACATGTGCACATGTGTTTTCCTTTTTTGCTATATTCCATGGAGGGAAAGTTGGAAGAGGAAGCTGGGAGTTGCTTTGAAATCCCCTAGAAAGGAAATTGTGACTCCTGTTCAGAAGGACAGATTAATGCTGGGGAGTAATGAACTTTTCAGATCAGCTCATTTTTAAAAGGCCAGCATTTTAAAATCTTGCTGGCATCTCCGTTATACTTCTAAGATTTTTTTTAAAAAAATCTTTCTTCAAAAGGTTTGTTAAACACCCTAAGCTGAATTTAAATCTTTATAATGCTTTTCTTTTTTTGAAGTGACCAGCTAAAAGATGCCTGCCTGCAATTGTGCTGTAAGCCAGGCGACTAGTTGCTGCGGCTTGAGTCAAAGCCAGAC
The DNA here is from genome assembly GCA_037367245.1 of Phrynocephalus guinanensis. Classification (NCBI taxonomy): domain Eukaryota; kingdom Metazoa; phylum Chordata; class Lepidosauria; order Squamata; family Agamidae; genus Phrynocephalus; species Phrynocephalus guinanensis. Next base: position 40,635,503 of record CM074735.1, on the reverse strand, counting down.
CAGCTTTGAAGTGGTTTCAAAATGCTAATTCCCTTTTTTAAGAGTCAAAGTTCCCTGTTTATCAATTATAACAACTTATGCTGTTCCCGAGATATTACTAGGATAAATGTTTTTCATTAACATTTGTGGGCGAGGCGTACATAATAGAGTATGAGGAGTTATTTGTGATGCAAGTGTTTGTCCTAGTTTGCCCTTGAAATTTATTGATAATGTAGACATATAATCTCGGATTCATTTGTTTATTAGATCAAGTCTAAACTGGGGAGTAGAGAGAATGATTTATTCCTGCTCTTGTGTTTTCCCTTTCCTTCACTGGTTGTGTCAGGCATGATGTCATCCCCCCCCCCCCCGCCCCCCCACCCCCAAATTCATCTTGTGGGGCATAGCATGTGAAGCTCAACATTGTCAGATTTAATCAAAAGCTTTATTTTCAACCGCATTTCATGGTTTATACTCAGCAGGGAATGTTTTTTTTTTACTTTGTGAACGTTCAGGATGCTTATGGGGAGGGAGGCTGAAAGAAGGGTAACTGCCTTTTCAGGCGGCAAAAGACCCACTGGAGAAGCTAATGAGCTAAAAGAAAAGATCGCTAAAAGGGGAAAACAAGACCTCTTTAGGGAAAGATGCAAAAGGAATAGCTTATCAAAGCCTTATTTCCTCCATCAGTCTTCAGGCAGCCCCCCCCCTTTTTTCCCGCCTTCTCCCTTTCTTTGTTCTTCTTTTCTAGTTCTGACACTTTCCTTTTGTGGCCTTGTCAGGCTTCTGCTACTGGGAGAGCAGCATCTACAGTTTAATGGCCTCACCCCACTAGTTATCCATCATTGCTGGTGACCTTTGAGAGGCTTCTGTTTTGGCTGGAGTCCCACCGTACAGGCCATGACGTCACCTGGACCCACTCTGAAAGGCGACTTTTGGCTAAAATGGATTTCCCTGAAGGCTTCCTCAGAATTTGACAAGTTTGCCCCCACTCCCTTTTTAGTAACTGCTAAGCAAGAGTACCAAAATGTTGCTGAGAGATTTTTTTAAAGTAAGCAATCATGTGAGGAAGTAAAATCTGTTGTATCTTAGTAACACCCTAAAGGCCCACACACCCCAATTCAATTTTATTAAAAATGGAAGGTACTGTACTTGTCAGTGTAAAACCTAGTGGTTGTAGGAGTAGGTGTGGCCTCCCAAAAGCCAGGGAAATCGGTGTGTGCAGCTCCCAGAGCTCTGTAAATCACCCACTTTTTTCTAAATATTGGTTTTCGACATGCCTACAATGCTAGAACTTCTGCGGGTACCTGGTACTGGTCCATATTGATCTAAGTGCTATATTTGTTGACTAGCAGGAGCTCTGTACATTTCTGGTCAGGAATCTTTCTGATACTTACAGATGCCAAAAACTGAATCTTCATATAAAGTATATTTTCTACCGCGGAGCTAAGTATCCTTCTGTAGAAATGTCTCCGCAAATTCACAACTAGACATGGGCACAACTCGGCGAAATTGTCGTTTCCATTTTCGGTTATCGTTTCCGTTACGTAACGGAAACGGTAACAATAATTAAGCCGTCAGAACTCGAACTCGAACCGAAAAAAGAAAAATTTGGTCGGGTTTTTCGTTTCAGTTTGTGGCATCGCGGCGATCGCGCGATGCGAAGCAAAGAAAAAGTTTTAAAAGTTTTTTAAGAAACCCGACTCCTGGCCAAAAAAGCAGGCGAAAATATGCCTGCCTGAGGCTCTGCCACCTAACAGAGGGGTGGTTTCTGGGGGGTCCCCGGCCTTTCCCCCCCTCTTCTCCTGTCCTGGGCTGCTTGCACCAGGCTGGGGGGGGGTCATCCTCGTCGTCTGTCTCGCTGCATGCCATGCGGTGGGGGGGGGATCCAAAATGGCGACCACAATTTTTCTTTTGAAATCGTGGTCAAAAAACACACCAAATCACCACAGAAACATGTGAAATTTACTTATTTTAAATGCCTGAATTTTTATAGTAGCAGCAGTGGGTTTTTATAGCAATAAAACATTGTATTGATTTTATTTTATTTTATTTTTTTTTTTATTTTTTTAGACCTGCCCATTTGGGCTGGGCATGGGATGGGACCATGCAATTTTTTTGAACCATTCCACCAATGGCATCGCCAGGTTTTTGACTGACACTTCTGGATGTCTCGGAGGGCATAAAAAGCCGAGGCACCTTCCATAAATCGCAGTCGGGTGTATGGATGTGGTTGAGGGAGGAGGGCTGGCTGCTGGTGCTGGTGTGATCAGATTAAGACTGAGGAGGGAGGCTGGAGGCTTTAGGATTTAAGTTAGGCAGGCAGGGAGGGAATTGAATTTAGAAAATAATTTCTTTGATTCCCTGCAGCTTTGTCTGCTGAAGGGAATAGCAGTTTATTCTTTATTTCTTCTCTGGCAGTTTGAGGATTTTTTTCTGATACAGTGGAACCTTGACTTACATACTGCTTGACTTGCATCATATTTGACTTGCATCAAGAAGCGGCCTGTTTGACTTGAGTCGCAGGCTTTGACTTACATCTCGGAGCCCTGGCGCAAGGCACCGGAATTGGGCAGAAGCCACAACCCAGCATCGCGGCTGCTGCCTCCAAACTGCTCCTGCCTTCTTCCCCTCCTCTGGCAGCGGCGGCTTCTCCGAGACCAGCTCAGAGCACCTGGAGCTGGTCCTCAGCCTCACCGAAGCCGCCGCTGCTGCCGGAGGAGAAGAAGGGCCGGGAGCTCGGGGCTGGCCTCGCTGGTTAGACAGTTGGCTCAGTCTTGTAAAAAATCTGGCTGCAGAAGTCTGGTCCACAATGGAAGCGTTTTAGCTGGGGAGCTGTAAAGTTGTGGGACTCTAATGGTAAGCATAGAGTTGTTCAGAACTTGGAACGTCAGGTTAAAAATCAGTTTAAATGTTAGACATTGTTTCTAAGAATATTAAAAAGTGGAGGCGTATAATTTGTTGACTATAATTCCACTGCCTCCTCCTCTCTTTGTAGAGACATTTAATTTACATCCCCAGAAGGAATCTCCTATCCCAGTCAAATTTGTGTTAAATTGCTGTTTTCGGGGGTCTTTTTCATCATCTGGAACGGATTAATCCGCTTTCCCATTACTTCCTATGGGAAACGTTCATTTGACTTAAGTCATGTTTGACTTAAGTCTAGACCACTGGAACGGATTAATGACGTAAGTCAAGGTTCCACTGTATTGGATAAAGGGGGAGGTTCGACTGGGAGTGGGAGGTGTGGATTTATTTTAAAAATATATTATATACTACCATTTATTTTCTATTTTCCCAGCTTCAATTTGCTTGCACACACACACATTTGGGGTGCAAGCCAAGAACAGAACCTCTATCCTAAGTGATATCCTAACTGCCCACTCGCCTGCCCGCCCGCGCCGCCACCCGACCACTCGCCCGCCCGCGGCCACCGCCCGCCCATGGCCCCCCACCACCGCCCCCCACCCGCCCGCCCGCCCCGCCCTCCACCTACGTCTGTGAAGATTCTCAGTCATCCAGGTGCATTTATCTGGGAGTTGAGTCATGGCTACTGGACTTCTTTTTTGAGAGATAGAAACGTTTCGCTGTTCATCCAAACAGCTTCATCGGTCTGAATACAGCTGGTGCAAGAGACCTTCTTATAGTCAGCTTGACCTCTTGTCCCCTTGTCTGATTGGCTCATAAGATGAACAAAGCCTGAATAGGCTCGTTAGGGAGACATTAGTGTCCATGGCCTTAAGGTAAACAATGGCCTAAGGTGCTGAAACCCATCAAGAATGGGTCGGTAGCTGTCAAGAATGGGTCGTTAGCTGTGACCTGGTGGTGAAGGCTCCTTGATTTGCCTGGGTACTGTGGAAAGTACAGCCTACTTACCATTCTTGATGGGTTTCAGCACCTTAGGCCATTGTTTACCTTAAGGCCATGGACACTAATGTCTCCCTAACGAGCCTATTCAGGCTTTGTTCATCTTATGAGCCAATCAGACAAGGGGACAAGAGGTCAAGCTGACTATAAGAAGGTCTCTTGCACTAGCTGTATTCAGACCGATGAAGCTGTTTGGATGAACAGTGAAACGTTTCTATCTCTCAAAAAAGAAGTCCAGTAGCCATGACTCAACTCCCAGACGCCCTCCACCTAGGGCGCAAAAACACCTAGCGCCGGCCCTGATTGCGGGACGCCCCTATGCTCTGGGAAGTCAAATCGCACTAAATCGCGGTGGAAACGACAAACGACAAACGGAAATGACAGTTTTTTGAAAAATTTCGCGACAAACGGAAACGACCCGAAACAGACCCATTCCAACAAACGAAAACTTGAAACGTCATTTTTTCTGGTCGTGCCCATGTCTATTCACAACCCACAGGTCTGGAGTGTTGTCCTGGATCTTACAGTAGGCTGAGGAACAGGTTAATCACAACGGTGTTATTTCTGTAGCTAAATTTGTTCTCCAGGAAAATCTACTGAGCACAGCTCATTCCCCGCCCCCCATGCAAGGAATGTTGGAAACAAACATATCTCAGAACATGGCCTCAATTAATGTGGTAACAATTGGTTTGTGATACTGTATACAGTGGTACCTTGTATAAAGGAATTAATTTGTTCCAAATGAAATTATGTTAAGCAAATTTTCCTTTATACAAATCCCCATAGGAATGCATTGAAAATGGAGTAATCCCATTTTTATGTTGTACGGATTCTCCCCATAGGCGATTATGTTACGCAAATTTCCCCTATCTCCAGAATTTTTATGTTGTACAGATTTTATGTTATACAAGCTGTTTGTTATACAAGGGTCCACTGTATTGTTTTAGCTTCTTTGTAATGAATTGTGTCATTTACTCTATAAAGCACCCTATTTCTGGCATAGAAATGGAAATATAATAAGGTGTTTTGAGTACTGCTAAACTGCTGCATAAACACTTTAAGTGTTAGATGCAAAGAAAGAAGGCATGGAACAAAGGAGACCGCTGTGGAGAATGAAAGACTGAGAGGATGCTGGAGGTTAGTTTTCCTCAGAAGTAGCTTTCTCTTTCTCTTTCTTTCTTAGGAAATATGTTGGAGGAATGCATATTTAGGCAGAATACCCTGTGCTTTTGTGGGGTGGTTGACCCAAGAGAAGCAAGACGGTGTTTGGAGTTCATCAGAAAGGAATACACAAGGGAGCTGTGCCAGCAACGATAAATCACAACCTGGCCGAGACCACACAAATGAGCACTAATCCTATTAGTTCAAGGCAAGGCTGAAGAGGAAAGGCTTGAGCCTATTGTCAGGTTGTGAGAAGAAAAGATTTGATGAACTGGTAGCTTGGGTGAGCAGAGATCACAGCGTGAATAGAAAGAGGAATGGAGAGGTACAAGGCAGGGCTCAAGGGAGAATCAAGTTCACCACAAAAGTTTTTCAGACTCTTTTTTTTAAAAGTTCTTAAATAAGCCCTGTTATATTGCATTGCTAAAGGACTATGTGGGGAGATTACAGACAAGCCAATAAATTATAGAACATGTATTTTCTTAATTCCTTAAGCATATTTCAACAGCCTGGACTCCCATGAAAATGCCTTGCCTCAACCACATTGTGTATCTTGGACAACCTCATCATGCTATAAATCTAAGTGAGGCTTTTTTTAAAAGTAGTGTTATCAAATGCATAAAGGTTCTACTGATGAGTAGTGAACATTTCGTTTCATTTAACATCAGAATTCATTCAGGACAATTTATGTATAACATGATATTTGAAAAAAAAAACAAGGCAACCTAACAAGAATGGCATTATAAAAATCAGAGTTAAAAGTTAAACTTGTGTAGGAAATACAAAAGTCTTCCTGGAGTATTTCCAAGTCCAGCTACCAAAAACTAAAAGTAGTTCTCTTGCCGCTTGCCTTACTTCAGAAGTGTCTCAGAAGAGGCATCAGCAGGCAATGCTTGTTTTCAGCCTGTTGCTTCCTTTGTGGAAATGTGAGAAGTGTTAGTACTCCCCCCCTTCCATGTATTAAGTTAGCCTACATTCAGAATACTGAGCAGGATCCCAAACAAGACTGTGAGGCATGGATACTCATCATTTCTGTTTTTATCAATTTAACAGCATGGTTCCCTACAGAAGATCCCTGATATACAGTAATTTTTATTTTGAGTTCATGCTGAATAGTTTCAGACATCCCTGATACGGTATCCCTAAATAGGAATACTGTATTTCCTCTGGAGAGAGTATGCTTAGATTAAGTCATTTAATTGGACAGAAGGTCTTCATATGTGATAACTTAAGTTAGGGAAGGAGGGGAGCTACATTTTGAGTGTTGACAACAGTTGTAGTTTGTAATCTGAAACAGGAATCTCACCAGCCCCTTGCAATCTCAACGGAGGGAGTGTGTGATGTCACTGAAGTTGCATGTCCTGTTATCTCATTGAGTTCTTTGTTAGCTTGCTTATCCGGTAGCTCTTAGCAAGGGCTCATTGAAAAAGTTGCAGTGCACATGTTGATGACTGTCGATTGCTTTGACCAGTCAGAGGGGACAACTACCACTGGCCGTTCATCTTGCAGTTTGTGTTGGATTTGGCACAGATAAAATTGAATTAAAACTGGTGACAGCACAGTGAAAAGCTTGATACAGCAAAGCCCAACGGGAACTCACTCATCTCTTTTCAGCGAGGAATCATCTCTTTTTGTTCAGTTGGCCGGATGACTTACTTTTGAGCCTTTTCACACGACCCCTAAACTCCGGGGCAAATAGCTCCCAGCTCCGGAGCTTAAAATTGTTTCCCCACCAGCTCCGGAGTTTACAGGAAATTAAGTGCGACCACGCCCACCTAAGCACGACCCAGTGCACTTTTCAGGTACCTGCTGTCCGGGGGTGAAAATCCCTGATGCGCATGTAAAGGAGTGAGTGCCGGGCTCTCCTCGCATCTGTTTGTTGTTGTTTTTGCCCCCCGCCCCTTTAAGAGACAGGAATCAGGACGACGACGGGGCTCGGGGCGGCTTCCACTGGCAGACGGCGGTGAGCCTGCATTTTTCCTCTCTTTTTTTCTTCTCCCTCACCTCACGCAGACAGGAGCAAGGAAGTGCGGAGGGGGTGGGAACACAGGAAGAGCAACGAACCCCCAAGATCTCTGGTCCGAATTTAAGTGGCCAGCGGATCTTAGGGGTCGTGTGAAAAGGCTCATTTGGCTGGCATCACTTTTCTCCACTTCCTGCCTGGGGTGATCATCACCTGATCTAATGCAAAGGAGTGGTCATGGGAGTGTCAGCTCCCCTCAACGGAATGCTTGTTGTCTCCAAATGGTGTTTATTTATTTTCTTTCTGAAATTGCTTTCCAAAATTAGTGCTGGTTTAGATGTGTTATGTCAAGCTCGGGGGGGGGGGGAAGAGGTGAAAGAAAGGAGTGGAAATTGCCACTGGAAATGACAGCCTTTCCCCCCAGCTTTCTGCCTTTGCCCGTAATGACTCCTGCAACATAGTAGATGTTCAAAGTCTAGAGGGCTTCAGTGATTTTATTTGCAGAAACCACCAATTTTGAAAACTGGTGTATTAAAGCTGGTTTTCCTACTACGTGATTGCATGCAAAACCTCTGTCTTTTTATTTTCATTGTCTTAATTCATCTCAGCCTCAATCTTTTTACTTGTTGCTGAACTTAGCATTCTGGGCAATGCCTTTATTGGAAAATATCACTTCCATATTCTGAAGACTAAAAATGTGTGTTTTTGTTTACATGAATGCAAAACAAGTGTAACAAGAATTTTAACAATATTAACAATGTTAAAAGATATCTGACACTCAACACAATGTTTGCATGTTTATTACTCTTTAAAGCTAGCCGACCCCCGTGTAAAAATTTACCGACATAAATCATAGTCAGCGTAAACAGAAGCTGACTACTAGGGGAAATGAAGCAAGGGGATGTACGTACATGGAAGGTAAGGAAAATAGGCCGAGGGCACCCAGAAGGCAAAGAATAGGCTGGGGACACCCAAAAGGTAATTGAGGCTCTCTTTTCACCTTAGCTGTGGACAGGCAGAAATGCATCCATGAGCTCACTTTAGGACTGCAGTCCCTAGAAGGATAAATGCCCCTGTCTTCGTTGAAGATCACACTGTGGTCTTTGCCGTTAATGCTTCCTTCCACATTCAGGAAAGCCCCAAAGTGTAGTTCAGACTTGTTTGTCTTCCACTTGGGGACAAAACAAGAAAGAGCAGAGCAGCACCAGGCACCGCTTTTCTTAATCCCTAGAACTTGACCTCCAATTTGCTCTGATAGCACGAGCATACGGCCCTGCGTTTGTGTTTAGACATGACTTGCTGATGTTAGAAGCTTTGAAAAATATTATTTAATTAAAAAAAAGAATGTATTCTGATATTAATGATCACAGAATGTATATCAGGAAGGGTAAAACTTTTTTTTTCTTCCTCGTAGATTCTCAGCAGGGGGTTGGGGCAGAGAAGGACTTGTAGGAAGCTGTCTCTGTGTGAGCCTGCTTGGTTTTCATCAGGTGGGCCCACAGGTTCCTGCCACCTTAATCTGATTAGAGGGAGAAAATCCTCCCTGTCATATTTGGTGAGCTGGGTTCAAAACTGTGACTGTTACTATTTGGCACTAATGAGGTGGGCTGATTAGTTATGGTGGCTCAAACAATGGCTTTAGATATATCATGAGGCCTATCTGAGAGAGTAATTCCAAGAATGTTATGTGGAGACACCTTGAAATATGCAATCAACTGGCTTGCTGTTGATCGCATATGGACTGTGTGTTTAAGGAACAGTAAGTCATTTAAGAAATAATCAATTTTGCCACAAATTCTAAGTCTTTAAGGCAGTCTGTCTACTCTTCTGGTATACATATTGTACCTACTAGTACATCTCTAGCCTCGGTTTGGTTTTATTTTAAAATTGCATGCTGTGCCATGTCATCCTTCCTACCTGTGTAGCAAATCGTCACCCCTCAGTTCATCATATACCCATGGTTCCTAACCTTGGGTAACCCAGGTGTTCTTGGACTGCAGCTCCCAGAAACCCTAGCAAGCACAGCTGGTGGTGAAGTCTTCTGGGAATTGCAGTCCAAGAACACCTGGGTTACTCAAGATTGAAAACCACTACATTATTTTTTGCTTGTAACCCAGAATTTGGATTTGTTCCCCACCAAAGAGAAGGTGCATCTCCTGTTATATCTTCTGTTCACTATTCTTAGACAATCACTTGTTCTTGTGCTTTTATAAGAAGTAAACAGTAGTTTATCACTGAAAGGTGGCAATGTTAACTCTTCACCTATTTCATTCCTAGTCTTCTTAAGTGTCATTCTTGCAGGTGAGAAGGACAAATTTCAGATATTTTCTTCTGACTACATGAATTGAAGATAGTTCATGTGTTTTTCACATTTTACAACATTTCTTAAAAATTAGCAAGTGTTTTGAAAAAGTTTATATTTTATACAGAAAAGATTGTATGAGTAATCCACAAATTATAAATTTGTTTTATATCTTTACTGCCGCATATTGCGATGGTACACAGAGGAAAAATAGTGACACAGAGACCAATTGGATTTGTAATGCTGCTTAACTTATTTTGAACACTCAGTAAATCATCAGCATGTTCATTCAGCTGCACACACATGCTGATGCTTTCCACTGTCTAGATCAGTGGTTCTCAACCTGTGGGTCCCCAGATGTTCCTGGACTGCAACTCCCAGAAGCATCCACCACTTGCTGTGCTGGGAGGGGTTTCTGGGAGTTGCAGTCCAGGAAGATCTAGGGACCCACAGGTTGAGAACCACTGGTCTAGATAGTGGTTAGGCCAGATAAGAGAATGGTGGAAAAGATGGGGTGCTATCATTGTCCTTGTAGGCCAGGGTATCTCTTGAAGTGAGGGCTGCATCTCTTTACTGTTTGCAATTTTGGGGAGCTTTCACATGAAGCTGCCTTGTCATCACTTCCACATCACTGTCCTCTTCACATGTTGTATTCTAATACTGCTGGGTTTTTTTCATCATTGTTTATCACATCTTTGTTGTTCAATTTGCAATTGGTAAAATTTTCTACTTTCTCATGACCTTTTTATAGAGTGTGGGCTTCTCAGAGGTATATCTTGTCTAATCCAGACCATTCATCGTTTGCACACTTACTGTTCCTTACTGATCCCGATTTTATTGTATAATGTCCACAGAGTCCCTGCATTTATAAAATGTAAAACAAAAGAGCTCATATGTAATCCTACCTACTGAGTAAAAAAACAGATACATTGGTTGGATCCGATTTTAATCCATAATTTGAGATGTGAAACAATCAAAATGGATTGTTTCTCATCTCAGATTCCTCTTCTTTAGAACAAGGTTCCTAAATTATCCATAGATGAGACCATAGAATATGGACAATGAAGGTAGATGTAAGAAGAAATAGCATTAGAATCATTATAAGCAATCTATCTACAAAGCTATCCTCTACTCTCAATATCTTAATAAATGAAATCACTGCTAATTTGTAGCGGGTCATATCTTTTTGTGGGCATAACAGAATCCTAGAATCCTAGAATCCTAGAGTTGGAAGAGACCTCAAGGGCCATCCAGTCCAACCCCCTGCCATGCAGGAACCCCCATCAAAGTACTCCCGACAGATGGCCATCCAGCCTCTGCTTAAAAACCTCCAAAGAAGGAGACTCCCCCCCACCCGTGGCAGCATATTCCACTCCCGAACAGCTCTAACTGTCATGAAGTTCTTCATAATGTTCAATTAGAATATCTTTTCCTGCTGTTTGAAACCATTGCCCCGAGTCCTAGTCTCTGAAGCCTTGGAAAACAAGCCTGTTGGCTCTTCAATATGACATCCATTCAGATATTTAAACATGGCTATCATATCCCCCCCCCTCAGTCTTCTTTTTTGAAAGGCTAAACTTTCCCAGTTCCCTATGTTTCACAAATTCACACATCTCTTTCAATATTATTCAAATTTCTAGGAGGAGATTCATTACCGAACTCTCTTACTCTTTAGATTATCCACAGTTTTTATAATCTGGCAGGTTGTTATCCTGTGATTTTTTTAATGCTTTTATTTATTTATTTATTTATTTATTTATTTATTTATTTACCTGCTGCCTATCTGACTTCAGGGCCACTCTGGGAAGTTTATAATAACAAACAATGCAATTACAAACAAATAATACAAAGGACAAACAATTGATTTTTAGCAAAATAAAATCATGATTCATTATTTTCTTCCGTTCAAAATAGGGAGTATACGATCAGCAATGTAGTAGTAAATTTGGAGGTGCTCATCAGGACAGCCCCCATACCAACAACTTCCTGTATGAACGCTCTACAACCAAGGAGCAGGTCTTTTCTCAAAATAATGGCTCTGAATTGCCCATTCAAGACAGGACCACAGATACTTTGCATTACAACAGGGATATCATGCAACAATATATTGTCCATGGAAAAATCATTTTCTTTCCCAGCTAGTGAGAATATCATAATTAAAAATCATAGCTATACAGTATTCAAAGGGGACATGATGTCATGCCGTAATCCTTGCTACTCAAATAATTCCAGGGTTTCAATCCTTCAGGTTTTAGTTTTGCTATACCAATGTATATGATAAGTTCCTTAAGGTGTTTCTGACACATATTCTTCCTCCTCACATATCCCGTCCAATGTTACCTCTGTGCTATGCAGATGTGTGGCTGTGTAGTGTTGTACTGGTGCTGTACATCCACAGTTACTGCTGCTGTTCATTTGGTTCTGGTTACAGCCCCAGCTTTGCGTGCAAGGGACAGGGTTTCCGCTCATTGCTGTGGAAAATTAGAGGGATCGTTGATATCACCCTAATATTCTTCAAAACAAAAGGCCTTCTTAAATAAAGTTATGTTTATTTCTCCATAGTTTTCTTATACCCCATGGAATATACTGTATACGGGGTATAGTGTATGACCAGATTAATAATCATGCCTATCACATTGAACTTGTTTAAGATAAAATGATAGCTGCCTAGATGCCATAAGCACATCCGATCTTGCCTGATTTCGGAAGCTAAGCAGGGTCGGCCCTGGTTAGTACTTGGATGGGAGACCACCAGGGAATACCAGGTGCTTTAGGCACCTGGAGTTGGAGCTGGCAAACCACCCCAGTATTCCTGCCAAGAAAACTCCATGGATATGGAGTCACGAAGAGTCGGTCATGACTGTAATGACACAACACACACAAGATAAAATGATACTTTCTGTTCCTTTCCTTTATGGGAGGGACAAGCAGGCTGGCTGAACAATCAGGTAGACTTTGGAGTGGGTGCTAGTTAGGAGGACTTCCATTTTTCCTTCCCAAAGATGATAGTTTGATGCTGTGTCCCAATTTAATGCTGAAGAGATTTGCCTTCTCCAGAGAAGAGAAAAGCTGACTGTAAGCCAACCCCCCCCCCAAGAGCATTTGGTCTCTTTCTCTTTTCTCTGTGCGTGAGAAGGCATGGAAAAACAAGCAAGAACACTTGAAAAAATTCAGTTAATGCAGGCAAGAAAGCAAAGTAAGCCCTCCCTGAAATTTCTGGGGTATTTCCTGACTCCGCCTCTATCCTAATTTTGTTGCCAAAAAGTGTCATGTTTAGGTACAAAATAGCTTGATCTGAATTATTTTGACCTACCCCCATGCTTGAAAATTGAGAAGCAGCAATTGGACGACTCTAGGATTGGTTTCAGAGGGTTGCTTTAAGTAAAAGAAGATGCTCCTGGAATGAAGCATCCTGATTTATGTTAAAAATGCAACTTAATCCCAAAGCTAGTGATATTTTCCAGGCACGGAACACTCTCTGCATGATGTGCGGCACAAGACCTCATTTGGCAGAGAACACACTTGGGCTGCCACAGTGGAGATGAAATAGCTGATGCCAAAGGAAGACAGGAAGACATCCCAAGTGTGTTGTTGGTGTTGGTGTTCCGTCTTTTATGTATTTAAAATGAGCAAGGATGGCTTGTGCACATAGATTATACTGTTGGGCTTTTTTATATACCAAGGTTTTTCTCAGATATATACTTTATGATTCCCCTCTTCTGGGGGGCATTCTGGAATGGTGCAGCTTGCCCAGTGCTGCACAGGCAGGTTGTTCTCCCATGATGCTCTGGGGAGAATCAAATTTCCAATCTTAGGCTGGTTGGTACTCAGCCAACCAGCTTGTGGGATTGGGTGGTGGTGAATTGTTTAAAGCATTCTCATAGGAACTTTGGGACATTGCAGCTCTTCAGATTTCATATTCTTATAGCCATTCCTATCAACCCTAGTTGCATCATAAATAGTGAGTGGTACTGGGAACTGCTGCCCAATAGCAACTGGTGGGCGACAGTTCTCCTCTCTGTTTAGTTACATGTATATACTCTCCCTTAGCTACTTGCTTTCTCAGGAGAGGGAGAAATAAGAATAAAGAGGGGTAGGAAAGGATATATATTTATATGGGAAGATTAGTCATAGATGGAAGTGTTATTTCTTTTTTTAAGTATTTTTTAATTCCCCAAGAATGTTTAGTCACATGAGTGGGAAGATTTCTTATAATAACATAACTGGAGCAAGTCATAAAATAGTGGCTTAAATTCTGCTGTTCTTGTGTAGTAAGTCACACTAGAGTAGGAGTTGAGGATGCAATTCCTGTATGAATTCCATTGGTTCAAATGGGCCTATTCTGGTTGCAATTTATTAAGCTCAAGTAAATTGCAGTGAGTAGGTTCACTTTAACCAATAGATCTCACAGAGAAAATGATTTGCCAAATCCCCACTGATTCATTGCTCCTACTTTAGTGGAACTTACTACACCAAGTAATAGGATTACAGCCAATGTATGTAGCCTTGACAGTGGGCAATCTCCTGTTCACTAGTAGAGTCTTTGATTATATTTGAGCATTTTGGTCTTTCCCTCCTCATCATTTTCCAGACATTATTGAGAGGTTGATATTTTATCCTGAGGGCAAGGAAACCAAAAACTGCTCTTGACAAAAGAAAGGCTAGAGGGTTCAATGAAACTGATCTAGCTGCAGATATCTCCTTTGGCAAGAGATATCCGATCAGAACAGTTAAATTTTGGAGTATAGCCCTCAAAAACACCCATTGGCCATGCTGATTGGGCCAATCAGTAAGATTTAGTGACTAAATCTTACTGAATTTAGTCCAAACGGGCAATGTTTTCATCTTCTGCTTATATTTTCCAAGCAGTTCTTGGAAGATTGTTTTAAGATCTCTTTTAAGATGACATAGTAAGGATTACACTTTTTAAGTATTTTTACTCTTCGTTTGACACAAAAGTAATGGCTTTTCACTGAATGTGTTCAATGTAAGCCACTAATCCTTTAACCCTTATCTAGCGAAACAACTTGCCTTTTGATTTTTGTTAGCTAATCATTACAACGATGATTATGATGATAATGCTATCAAATCAGTTCTGGCTTATGTTGATCCTTTAGTAATAAGTATTAACTACCGGTACTTCATTATTTAAATGCAAAATTGTATTTATTAATTTATAAATTAATGCAGGCCTATTAATAGATGTTTATTCAATTTATATGATCCCACCTTGTTATATTAAAAGGAAAATGCCCAAGGTAGGTATTAACTCTAGTTTGATCTATTTATGTAACTGTTTTTTTTAACATATTCCATAGAAAGAAGCTGCTATTTAATGCTTAAGTGTTTTATATCTTTGAGATTGATCAGACCTTTCTCATCTTACTCAAAGAGTAGATTAAGGCTTCACCGGCTCTGGAGTATAATACCCGTCCCACCCTTCTATGACCTCCACTTGACCTAATCATGTAAAAATAACCTAACATGTACCCTTACCTTAGAATGATGTGCCACAGAGGTGAAAAAGCCTCTTCATCTTTTGCAATGTTCTGTGTGTGCCCAGTTACAGTATTGTCAAAGATACTGTGTTCTCCATTATCATAGGAGTAAAGGCCTATTGGATCAATTGTATCTGGCTGCAAAGCAACAGGTTGGGAGTTCAATTCCCCACTGCACCTCCTTCACTGAGGATGGACTCAATGGTCCATAATGTGCCTTCCAGCTCCGTAGTTCTAAGAATGCGATTCCTAGTGCTCTTACTATTCCTATTATGTTCTGTGAATGGTGTTTTGTAGGGATGGGCACAAAATGAAAAACAAAATGCTGTTACATTTTTACAAATTATGTCGTTCAAAATGATGAAGCAGCATTTCGTTACAGACTAAACAAATGGTCACACACCCCCAGTTAAAATGAACCATTTTGTTTCCTCTGTAAAACGTCGCCACGGGTAAAAAACAAAAAGCGCTGACCCAGCCCACGGGCCAGCTGGTCGGTGCGAGATAAGAAAAATTATTTTAAAAAACAACAACGCGACAACCAGCCCGTGGGCCAGCTGGTCGGCGCGAGATTTAAAAATATATAAATATATATATATATATATATATAAATGCCGACCCAGCCCGCAGGCCAGCTGATCAGTGTGAGAAAAAACGCACAAAAGGAAACAAATGAAATACAAAACATTTTTTTATAAAAAATCATTTTGTAATAAACAAAATGAAACGGGAGGGGGAGAAGCAAAAAAACGAAATGAATTTTGGTGTTTTGTGCCCATTCCTAGTGTTTTGTATAGTGTTGGACTAAATGCTGGACTAAATATTGGTTTGGCTGATCTAGTCTAGCTCTTAATTGGCTTTTGGTAGGTTCAGAATTTTTTTCCCCTCATGGACACTTTTCAGGTGTGTCCCTGCCTGATGTTGTTGACATCATACATTACTAGTGAAAACTAGACCTGTGAAGCAGGTTGTTGCAGGCAACATGGTGTTGTACTGTAAGGGAATAAGCATACTATGTTTTTGGTATGGAAAGAACTAGAATTCCTTGTCCTTTATTCCTCCTCTACCCACTAAATATGGCAGGCTGGCTGCTAGATACAAAACACCCATGAAAAATTACTGACTTGTAAGTGTCAGGATTGTTTTGAGTTTCAGGTCTTGCAGCTTTTAGGATGGCATGGAGTCATATCTTTTCAGTCAAGCTGCATGCCATTCATTAGATTTGCCTAGTGGAGTGTAATACCTTCTATTTTGAGAAGTAGTAAACAATTCATGAAAATAATATTCTAGGAATAGACTGCAACCTATTAATCTTCTCATTGTGTTTTCTCATTGTTATGAGACATCAAACATGGCTAGCAGACTTTCCCATAATCATAACTGACAATGTAGAATCTATTAATGTCTTCCTGTTTTGAGTTACCAGGGTAACCCAGTGCTAACTTAGTTCTCCCAAGTGAGAAAAACATGCATCCCAGTCATTTTTAATCAAGTTTTAGCTCAATGGAATCTTCCTGAACATATACTAAAGGCCAAACTATTAATGCCACATCAATAAAGTTAAGTATGGTGCGGGACTGTTTTAGACAGGATCTCACAGTACGTGGCTTAAGCATCCTTCTCCCCACTCCACACTTGTGATCTGGCTCAACCTCTTTCCCTGCAGTATTTTTATATTTTTTAAAAAAATAGTATCAGTGCTTCCTTAGTTGTGAATTGATTAGTGCAGAAGCAACAACTAATACTGTAGTGGTTAATGCAATCTCATTTCAAGCCAAGCATGTTTTAAGTCTATAATCATATTTTAGGTATCTAGTATCACATTCATTGTTATGTTCAAATGGGGTCTAATCAACAACACAACTTTCAAGGCAGATTTTAGGGTCAGAGGAATTAATAATGCATATCGGTTTCCCTCAGAATGTTCTAAATGTTCCTGTCACACTTCTTTCTGAGAGACTCACCTATGAATTTCAGTCCCTCAGCCTTTCCTGATGTAACATCCTGCTTGTCATTTCCTGGGAGTTCCATTGGTGGTTCTCAGTCTATTCCCCCTTCCCCTTATTTATTTTTCATGGTGCTTAAATCTTGATTAAAAATTAGCAATAGAAAGGGTTTTCTGTGTCTTCGAGAAACCCCAGTTCTGTTGCCAGGAGCTTAAAAGGGTTGGCCACGTGGGTTGCCCCATAAGTCTGAGAGGGAGCCATGTGCACTGTCTGTTTCCAACTTTCCATACAGTCTGGCCCCATTTAAAAAGCATTCATGGAACAGTTGTTTGTGGTGTGCAGATGTTGACTTGCTCACTGTATCGACTCAGAGCGAAATTCTCCCCTCCCAGCTCTGAAAATATCCCTTGGGCTGCCTACGAACAAGTGTACATCTTTTTGCTGCCAATAGTAACAGCTCGGCTCTTCCACGTAGAGCCAGCTTCTTGACCACACTCCAGGTTGCTTTCCTCTGAGTGTAACTCTATCTACTCCATTAACTGCGGGGGGGAGGAAAGAAGGGCATCATAGCATCTCTTGCTGAGGGCAAGGAGCCAAAGCTTTCTTCGGCCGACCCCATCAGCTTCAGACTGAACTCAGATCATATGCATGTCCAGCAGATGCTTAAAATCCCCTTGGAGGTGTGGAGAGAGAAGGGAAGGAATTTATTCAACAATGCAGAGTGAAGCAAAAGGCTGCTACTGCTTGGCAGCTAGCTTTTTGTTTGCTTAGCTCAGAGGCTGAAGGCACATAGTTTTGGTGTCTCTCCTGGATTCCCTCTCATTCTCTTTCGTTTTTCTTTACTCAGATTGAGGCCAACCAGCTTGAAGTTTTGTTTGCCGTGTACCAAAGCCATTTAAAGGCATCTCAGGTCAGGCCCGCTGGGTTCAAAGAAGAACCAGTATGCTCTAGCCAAATTCCACTCTTCTTCCCAGTCTATTGACTGATCTCCTGTGCACTTCCAAGGCAGGGAGATAGTTTCTCTGCCCTTCCTGTTACATGGAGGATTGTAAGCAGACTCATTGTATTAAAACGTCTTCTTTCTTTTCCTATGTGGGTGCCTGGTGTTATTCATCTGGAAATTATAATTAGTTATTTTGATTACAGTCAGGATAGTATAGGATATGTACTGAGAGATTCAAATGCCTTACGAAATTTCTCCTTCTGGCATTTTGTTGCAACTTCTTGTTCTTACTCAAAGGGGTCTGTACACAGCTGTCAACTACCCAGAAATATGTTGGAATGCATTTACTAGCAATGATTCTGTAATGGGCCAGTTCAGTTTTTTGTCTGGAGGGAGAAGAGAGATAGATTCAGGCCCTCTTTCCAAACAGTTGAATATCTTGGCTTTCTGTTTTGGAGCTGCACACCCAGCTCATTTGTGGTAGAAATCCAGTACTGGAGATTCTGCATGCATCTCCACCTTGCACATTGATTTCCCAGTTTAGTAAGCAAGGGGAGTGTGAGAGCCTGCTTCTGCATGTACGACATCTTCTCTGGATCTTTGCATCAGCAATTTTCTGTGTGACTCTGATGGTTTGATTGAATGCTGTCTGTACATCTGCAGATTATAATGGCTTGAAGTGCATGACATGTGATGCTCTTGTTAGAGTCTTCCTGGCTTTGGAACAAGTTTTCTTAACAGATCTGTTAAAGTGGTGCCTTCATTGTAGATTATCTGTATCAGAGAAAGGAATGTATGGCCCTGCAGAAGCTGTTGTGTTTCAATTCCCTCCAGTTCCTCAATACTAACTCTGTTGCACGGAGCTTTTTGTTGACTGCTGTGGAACAAATCTGGAAGGCCCTAAGTGGACAATGTGGACAATATATGATCCAATATATTTGCTTACTAGTTGTGAGGCTTGTCTTCTTTCCAGAAACAAAGCTGATTTCTAATTCACACATTGTCATCCTTTGTTTCACTTGCCCTCTCCATTGACCCAAAGACAGCTGCTATTTGCCCTCCCCCATGGTGGACAGTGGGGGTTTGGTGGGCTTTAACTGAATTAAAAGAGTTCGTGGGCACTCCTTGATGCAGCTGGCATGGTAGGGAAAGCTCTTCTGTGTCTTGACCATCATCAGCTGCCTAAGAAAAAGAGCAATAGAAAAATATGGTTGGTAATCAGGTTTCCACTGAAACCAGGTTTACTAACCAGTTGCATACTATGGTTTAGGGAAGGCTGTCCCACTAAATGGCATACTGTAATAGACATTCTGTAAGGGTTCGTTAAAATTAATTAATGGCTCAGACGCAGAAAATATTCGTGAGGCTTGAACCAAACGAAAATCAAATAAATTTTTATTGGAAGTTTCACAAAGTTGTTTCTTTCTTTCTTGTATATTGTCATAGTTTCGATGCGGGGTTAAAACAGGTATATTTAAACTCGGATCGGAACTTTTAGATAAACTTTCTCCACTCTCGAAAAAGGGATTCTTGCTTACTTTGAATTGTTTGTTGGTGTTTTCTTCCATGTGCCACCAACTATATTCTTTGAGATTGGAAGGGGTGCTCGAAGGGGGTGTTCCCATCCCCAACCTGGAATCCATCCAGGTGGATTCGGATCGAGTCTTGTTCCCCGAAATCCCCTAAAGGGTTGATTTCCGCTTAATCCAAGCCCAGTAACCCCTATAGGGATTGAGGAGATTAAGCTTGATCTTCCTTCATCTCTTAACTCTCCTCCCGTCTGACTCCCCCGCTCATGGAAAATCGTTATTCCCCTAACCGTCTCTTTTCCTCGTGCTATCTCTCGTTCCTCCCCCCTCCTCTTCCATTTCTCCTCGCGCTCTTCTGTCTGCACTCCCTCATCTATGAATACCTGATTCTTCTTTCTATCTTCCACTTGAATCCCAATTGCCTTAGTTATTTTGTCTTGGTCCAGCTTAACTTGAACTCCGATGTGCCATGCCTTCCCCACCACATGTTTATGTTTTATTTCCTCTACCTGAATTCCTTGAGATTTGACTTCTCTTTCCTTAATATTATCGGTCTGTGTGGCATTGGATCTACTATCTTTTAGTCCTTTTCCTACTTGTATTCCCTTTCTCTCAGCCATTCTCTCCTCTTTCTCATCAGTTTGTGTCCCTGTATTCTTTATCTCTACGCTAATAGTATGTAGTTCTGAATATATATCTTCCCATAATTTCACCTCTTTTACTATAGCCATGTAACTTTCCTTGAATTTGTCCTTAGATTCCTCTCTCTCTATTTTCTTAATGGGATCACTGTCTACCTGTTCTTATTTACTAAAAAATAGTTTTCCTGGCATTTCTCCCTCCTCTCTATCAACCTTTAATTCTTTTTTCATTCATCTTATATTTAAATGGGTCTCCACTTCTGACAGCGGATGACCCAACAACCTTTATTGGATTTTCCTCAATCTCTGTCTCACACTTTCCCTTTCTCTTTAAGATTGCAAAGGTATTGAGAAATGAAAAGTCTTTTGCTGGGTGAATTTCATCCACTCCTTGGACATAGCATCTGTTAAATTCTTCCAGGACATGACATAAATCCCCTATGGGAAATCCTGCTGTTCTCAGTTCCTTCGGTGATATCATCACCTAGCCTTGTGACCTTGTATGTGCATTTTGTTTATCCAATATTGATCTGTGTTTTTTAAGGGAAGATATTCCTTCAGCACCTGGCACAATAGGGAAGACATAAGAAGAAAAAGGAAAGGAAGGGAAACTTTCCCTAGTAACATTGACACATTGCCACTGGAAATACTTCTGAGGTGTTTAGAAACGGGATGTTTGGGAGGTATACCAGCCTAAATCTGATTGGTAATCCCTACTAGAGTAGATGCACTGGATCAACTGTTTCATGATGAGTCCACATGTAGATAAAACCCACTGACTCAATATGTCTAGTCTAGTTGAGACTATCATTTGCATTCGAGCCTTATTATGCTGTTAAATATTAAAGTCTTTCTGCAGATCGCAACAATCATTACACTATCCTTCAGATATAAAAAAAGTGTTCAAGGACGTTTTCTGACTGGCACCGAAACGGTGAAGACAATGTAGTCTTCTTAAACAATGCAGTTCATTTTGGTCTTAAATATCTCTCCCCCACCCCCACTTCCCCACTGAAGCTAATGGAATATTGTTTTAATTTTGGATTATTCTCAGGTTCTATATCACATAGGAGGTGTCTACCGCATAGTAGTGGGTTTTATTGGAGACATTTTGAATGCATGATGCCATGAAAGGAAGGTTAAAGGGATTTGAGGGAAGGGGGAATAAGTGGAAGAAGGACAAGAACTTGAAAGAGGATTTAAAAATAAAATACAAACAAGACATTCAGCATTTTGTTCATCTTTGGATTCAGCATTGAGCATAGACGTCTGCTTGTATTTGTGATGTCTGTGTATTTGCCCCGTATATTCCTGCTCTGAATGTCACAGTCACTCTCCTTAAAACAAAAGTCAGATCAGGTTGAGCTTCTAGCTCATGATGGATCCTTGGGTAGACCATAGGGTCCTTCTCTTGTTTGACAGAAATGGAACTGAGAATAGTGGAAGAATGAAACATTTGGAATTTGGAATCACAAATCTGCTGTGTAAATAGTTTCAACCTATAATTTAAATTAATACTCATTTCAGCCTTGTGTGTGTGTTTTCATTTCAGGTAGATGAAATTTATCATGATGAATCACTGGGGGTTCACATCAACATTGTCCTGGTTAGAATGATTATGGTGGGATACAGACAGGTAAAGATGGCAAGCAGTGTAATGTGATGAGATGTAATGAAATGAAATGCATGTGCATGCCTGTGTTTGGGGCAGAACAGACAGGGTTTCATGCAGGTCTGCACTAGTAGAAAACCATGTTTCTGTAGCAGCTAAATTCTTTGCTTTATAGTCCAAAACCAGAATCCAGTTTGCCTAGTCCTTGCTTACAACCTCATGTTGCCTATATGGTTGGGTTTTTTCCATTGCATCAAGGAGTGCCCATTACATAGTGGCATAGCATGGGTTGATAGCACCTGAGGCAAGGCAAATTTTGCAAACACCCCTGACCCAAGGATGGGAATGGCACAGGTGGTGTTTGCATGCAGGCAGGTGGATAAAGCCCAAACTACAGAGAGGGCTATCTTGCCCCCATTGCTCCACCTTCTTCGGGTTCCCATAGGCCACCGTGCCTGCAACAACCACCCCCCAACTGACCAGCCCCCATGCTGAAGGCTCTGGAGGCAGCTGGAAGGGGTTAGGGAGAGAAGCGCAAAGCAGCAGCAAAACCTTGCCCCAATATGAAAAAGCAGGCGGGACTTCTCTGCCTTGCCAAGGCAGGGCTGCAGCAGTGGAACAGGAAGGACAGGTGAACTGTCTTCATTATTGGACCGGGGAGCCCTCCTTCCACCACAGGAGTCACAACATGTTTGAGGCAAAGCTGCAGAAAAGAGCTCGAAAGAGGTTTAGGGACTGAGGCCTTGCACAATTTGGGCAGGGGCTCAAATTTTTCAGGAGAACACCTTTCTCTATGTTTGTACTTGTATCCAAAACAGTTGCAATACGTATAGAATAATCAGAGCTATATGGCCATGCTATCTAGGGATTTTGGGAGTTGTAGTCCAAAAAAGTAACATTTCGAATTTGTGGGTAGAACCTGACCGGGGGGCAGGGGAATGGGAGATTACACAGTCTTTTAAAAGGGTATGACTTTGAACCAGGCTCAGTTTAAACAGTAGGTCCTTGTTATGGAACTGAACTCTCTTCTTCTCCCATCTTGTGCAGTCTATCAGTTTGATAGAGCGCGGAAACCCATCCCGGAGCTTGGAGCAGGTCTGCCGTTGGGCCCATTCTCAGCAGCGCTCAGATCCTGAACATGCTGAATACCACGACCACGCTGTGTTTCTCACCAGGCAAGATTTTGGTCCCGCAGGTATGCAAGGTACTGTATTTATCTCAACCAGCAGTTTGGCAGCTTGATGGACACAGAGGAAGGCCATCACTTGGAAAGCATGGCTCACTTACCCTTTCTGTGGGATTATGGAGAACTGATTCTCCATAAAACTTATGGAGCTGGAATTTTAGTTTGTAGTATGGAAGAGAGAAATAACCGTGTGAACGTTACGTTCCCCCTACATAATTTGTGATCCACTGTGGCAATGCAGCTGCTAGTCAAGTACTGTGGCCTTTCCTTGTGGCTCAATGAAGTCCTATTTTTGCAGACATTTTGCTGCTAGATGTAAAGATAGCACTCTCCCAATTCCATGCTCAGAAGGTAAGCCGATGGCCAGTTAAATCCTGCATGGACACTCTCAATGAGATGGCATTCTCTATTACACCTTAGGGCAGCGGGCTGTTTTATGGGATGCAGAAAAGTCAAGTGGCATACAAAACATGTATAACTTCCTACTTAACACTGTTTGCCCTCCAGCATCTGTTCTTACCCCACCATCCCCTGCTGCCTGGTCTTGAATCTGGAGAGGGGGCAGTGAAGCTTTGTTTTGTTTTAATGCCATGGAGATGAATGGAATAGAGAACTTCAAAGAGGGAAGGGATTAAGCTCCCTTGCAAGATTCTCCCATACACTTGTACCGAAACTGAATTAGTATTATGGGAGGGAAAATGGGAGTTGCGAGGCCCAAGTTGTAGTTTTCCCCAATAGGCCATTGGAAGAACCAGGGTGTCCATGCCATGCACACCTCCAGGCTTGATAAACATTCATCCGCATGTGATTTCCATGTTCCAGTAATAATCAGATGAGTTTCTATATGAAGGCACGGTAACTTCTTCTGTTGTATTTGCAATCGTGTGGTCTGAGATTTCTTGGGGGTGGTTGCTAAGGGAAGGAGAAAAGTTCTTTGGCAAAAAGAAGCAACTGAACTTTCGGCTTGCAAAGAATTCATTTTGGCTGGCTTTTGCTGTAAGCGAAAGAGGTGAGGTATTTGAAAAGAATCCTAAGCATTAGCCTGGCTTCTTGCTTTCCCCTCACTTGGAGGAACAGATTTCTTATGACTAATAACAAGTTAGTATTTTTTTTCCTTGTTCACTCTTGTTTTCCAGCCCAAAGCAATGTCTTGGAGTCTCTCAAACAATGCTAACTTGCACTTTGTTCTCTTTGTAGAAACTATTTCTTATACTGTACAACAGTCCAAGGAATTCATAGTATTTGTTTTAGCCACAATAATAGCGAAATGATTTTCCAATTTAAATGGATACAAATGGGAGTTTGGGAAACAGTTGACTCTCCAGATGTTGTTGTATTTGAATTTTCCAGTACGCGACGCATTAGCTAAAAGAACGTCGTCTGGGTTCTTGCCTAGTAACTAAATGTGCACTATATATATATTCCCTCTATGAATAAAATTGCACTTGGAAGCACCCCCCAGTTTGAGACATTCCAATGTTTATTTCATAGCCTATTCTAAAACAGTGACAAATTCAGTGGTGTGCTTCCGTAATGTTTCTATGTATATGCCTTCCATCTGTCATTTTATTCAAGAGAACATAAAATGTAAATATTAGGAGGACAATAATATCACTGGAATTCTCAATAAGGGTTTCCAGCCTAAGGATTGGAAATTCCTAATTTACCAAAGTCAAACTGCTAGTTTCCTTCTGAATGCCAAGGGAGGTACAAAACATTTGGAAGGGAATCTGGAAGTTGAGTCATGGCTACTGGACTTATTTTTGAGAGATAGAAATGTTTTGCTGCTCTTCCAAATAGCTTCATCAGTCTGAATGCAGCTAGTGCGAGTCCTCCATTTTATAGTCAGTCAGCTTTGACCTCTTGTCACCCTGGTCTGAATTAGGCTCATAAGATGAACAATGGCCTGAATAGGCTCGTCAGGGAGACAATAGTATCCATAGCCTTAAGGTGAACAATGGCCTAAGGTGCTGAAATCTATCAAGAATGGGTCCTTAGCTATGGCCTTGGTGGTGAAGGCTTTTCTGATTTGTCTGGGTACTTTAGAAAGCACACCCTGATAGGAAGCAGATAGACTATACCTGAGTCCGCCACCTCTGTTGAGGGAGGGGGTTTCGATGCTCACATGAATGGCTTCCCTTACTCCTCTCTCAAACCACCTATCTTCTTTATGTAATATGTGTACATCCTCATCTTTGAAAGAGTGCCCTTTGTCCTTCAAATGGAGGTGTACTGCTGATTCTGGTCCTGAGCTGTTACCCCTCCTATTTCAAAGCTGACTGACTATAAAATGGAGGACTCGCACTAGCTGTATTCAGACTGATGAAGCTGTTTGGATGAGCAGCGAAACGTTTCTCTCTCTCAAAAAGAAGTCCAGTAGCCATGACTCAACTTCCAGATAAACCCACCTGGATGACTGAGAATCTTCACAGACATTTGGAAGGGAAGTGACTAGAGATGGGCACGACTTGAAAAAAAATTTTTTCGAGTTGTCGTTAGTCGGGCCGGTTCCGTTTCGGCTCGTTTCCGTTTTTCGCGAAAATTTGCAAAAATTAGTCGGTTCGTTTTTTCGTTGTCGTTAGTACTGGTTTGGGGAGGGGGTAGCGGGCTCCTGGAGGGAGCTGCAGGAGTCAGCCAGAGCCACAAGTGACGGACTGGCAGACTCTTTGCACCCGCTGTGTCTCACGTACTTGCATGTAGTGCAATGCAAGTAGATCTGGCTTAGGGTTAAGACGGGTTAGCGCAAGGGCTAGGGTTAGGCTAGTTACGGGTGAGGTTAGGGTGAGTATTGGGGTGCACCTCTGGGTGCCTCTCTGACCCACTTAGAAGGACAGTGTACTGGCGTATGGGTTAGGCTTAGGGTTTGGGTTTGGGCTACGATTAGTTCACTGTTTATGCCCGATTAGCACATCCCAGAAGTCTCTGTGGTCAACCTGGCCAAGTGGCCATGCGATTGGTGGAAAATTTGCATGGTCTACTCCCATGGGCGAGCCCATCATTGCAAATGTGCAGGTGTAAAAACATAAAATAAAATAAAATAAAATCAACGGAGACTTTTTTTTGCAAGAAAAACCCACTGCTGCTACTGTAAAAATTCAAGCATTTAAAATAGCTAATTTTCGCATGTTTCTGTGGTGCTTTGGTGGGGTTTTGGGCAACGATTTCAAAAAAAAATTGCGGTTGCCATTTTGGATCCCCCGCACTGCATGGCAAATGGATGCGCCCTCCCAGCCTGGTACCAGCAGCGCAGCAGTAGCAATAGCCAAGGAGAGGGGGGCGGGGAACCCCCCCCCCCAAATAAAACACCCTTCTGGCCTGGTAGGTGCCCTCAGACAGTTTTCGCCTACTTTTAGGGCCGGGAATCGGGTTTTTTTTTAACTTTTAAAAACTTTTTTTCTGTGCCACTTGGCATTGCGCGATGCAAGTAACGAGCACGACAAATCAGACCAAATTGTTCATTCGTCGGTTCGAGCTCGAAGTCTGGTGGAGTAATTCCCGTTTCCGTTTCCGTAGAGTAACGGATACGAGTAACGGAAACGGAAACGGGAATACCGCTAAGTCGTGCCCATCTCTAGAAGTGACAGAAGCAAATATCCACACCCAAATCTCTCCGAAGTAGGCATTTTATTTGTTTTATTATATTTGTGTCCTATCCATCTGGTCAAATGTCCAGTCTGGGTATGCCAAGAACGTTCAAAGACAATACACAAACGAAAAAACATTTAAATACATCACAGTAAATAATCATAAATTAAGATACAGGGACAGAATTACAATGAAACATTACAATTAAAAGAATTGTGGGCAAGATATTTTTGGCTACACATTTGTTGTTACAGTGGTGCTGGCTCTAGGTCAGCCTGCCTAAAGAACCTAGTTTTTAATAATCTTTTAAAGGCTTCCAGGGATGGGGCCAGTCTAATCTCAGGTGGGAGGTTGTTCCATAAGGTTGGTGCAATCATTGAGGTTGTTGTGATTCCTCATTCTCTTTCCACATTGCACTCAGTGTTAAAGACCTTAATCATCTGGTTTAACATGGGCTGATCCTTGAGGAGAAGACATTCTGACAGGTAGCGAGGTCCCAAACCATTTGGGCTTTGTATGTTAGAGTCATAACCTTGAAACTGGCATGACAGACAACCAGTGCAAGGCATCCAAGATAGGGGAGATATGGTCATATCTTCTCATCCCAGTTAGTAGTCTGGCTGCTGTACCTTCTTCATCAGCCTCATAGGCCCCATGTAGAGGGCATTGGAGTAGTCTAGCCTTGAGACACCCAGTTCATGAACTGAGGTGGTGAGGCCCCCAGGTGTCCAATAGGGACTCAGCTGGGCAATCCGCCTAAGATGGAAAAAGGCTGATCGGACCACAGATGCCACCTGGGACTCCATGGATCGCATCGGGTCCAGCAGGATGAGGTTCGCTTAAATTTCCTGGGGCTCTGCACTGGGTGTTAATTCCTGGCATACAGTTGCAATGGAATGATGCAGCAACTTGGGTTTGGGAAGGCTTCACTGGAAAAATGTCATATTTCTACGTCAGATTACTTTATTTTTAGTCATTGCAGCTCCACCCAGCCATATATTTTATAATATGTTTCGCTATGATCACATTTGTGCTCATAAAACCCAGTGCCTGATTCATGCATATTTGTTTTGCTGCTTCCAAAGGGTACCTGTGGAATGAGCAGCGGGGTCAGGGCAAGTCCCAAGCTCCTTGGAGGTGGGGAGGAATGCTGCAGCTCCACAATGTTTGGGCTCCATCAGCACAGGGATGCCAGCCAAGGGAGGTAGTCAGCAAAACTGAAATGGTAATTAGAGCACGCAGGCTGGTGCTTGGCTTTCTCAAAAAGGGCCCAGGGTTGATCCTGCTAAAACCATTTACTTTAATAGAAAGCCCTCTAGGCTTTTAAACCCAGCAGCTATGCAGCGCATTGTAAAAGAAAGATCAAAGTTACAAAGGTGGCCATTCAGGGCTTTGGCGGGGTTCCCTGACTTTCCAGTTCCATTTGGCAAGCCTGCCCGCTTTAAAATGCTGAGGCTTCTGTTTATGTGGAATGCGGTGTTTGGAGTTGTGTGTGAGAGTGGAGCTCATCATGGGAAAGGGAGAAGGCTAATTTCTCTTTGCTTTCTCTGCCCATCTAGCTGTTTATCTGAATTCTTCTGTTCTGCCACAATGAGGTGGGAAGCTAGCTAATTCTCTCTCCTGCAACCTTCTTCCTGGTAGTTTTACCCCCTGAAAATTGCACCACTCACCATGCTAACATCATTCCCTCTGATACTGCTAACTCAGCTATTGATTCTTCCTTCATGTTCAGGCCCTGGTCAATTGTCATTAATATGTAACTGTCAGACTGAAGTACTGTACTATGATGAGATTGAAGGTTGTCTTGCTGCTATGTTTACTGTAGGATGCAACAGTTAATACCCCATATATACTCGAGTATAAGTCAACCCGAGTATAAGTCGGGGCCCCTAATTTAAACCCCAAAAAACTGGGAAAATTTATTGACTCAAGTATAAGCCTAGGGTGGGAAATGCAGCAGGGCCTGGCAGCTCCTCCTTTGTGAGCTGGGTGTGTGTGTGATGTTTAAAATGACTTTTAGCCACCGAGGCAAGTGCTTGAGTTGGTGGCTAAAAGTCATTTTAAACATTGTTTTAAAATGACTTTTTAAAAAGTCATTTTAAACATGGGGGGGTCATGAGAAGTGGCACACAATGTTTAAAATTACTTTTAGCCACCGACCCAAACTTGCCTCAGTGGCTAAAAGTATTGACCCGAATATAAGCCGAGGACCCCTTTTTTCAGCCCAAAATTAGAGCTGAAAAACTAGGCTTATATTCGAGTATATACAGTATTTGGTTTAGGATTGCAGCAGCTTTCATTTATTTGCATTGGCTTCTAATCTGTTTCTAAGCTCAGTTCTAAGTACCAGTATTAATGATTGCCTTCTGAAGCCATTGGATGTAGCATCACTTAGAGCAGGTGTGGACATTTTAATGCCTTCCAGGTATTTTCAGCCACAGCTTCCATAATTATTGAACAATAGCTGTGTTGACAGGGCCTGGTGGAGTTGTAGTTAAAAAAATCTGAATAACACCTAATTGCTTACCCTTGCTTTAAACAATGTCTGTACTTGCATGTAGGTTTCTTTGTTTTTAATATATTTAGATTTGCATAGCTTGTTTTCTCAGTCTAGTAAGCAGGCAATCAATTAGCAACACAAAATCATAGAATGCAAAACCAAAATAAACCAACAATAACAAAGCAAAAAACACAAAAAAATCCCCACGCAAATTAAACATGAACAGTATTGATAAAAACAGTTAAATGAAGGAAAGAACAGCTTCATTCTGTCTTTGGCAGCTCCAAGTTCTTTTTAAATAAATCAGATCTTCTTAAATAAATCTTAACTATTCTTGATGCATCTCTGGAGATAAAAGTTTCTGAGAGGAAAGGGTCATCCCCATCTCAACTGCAGTGCCACAAATGAAGGCATGCAAAGACCAGCTTTATCCAAATACCTCAGAGCAAGATGGGCAGCTTAGAGCACCCATCCATATAGACTTCGTGATTCTCCCATGCCTCCCTATTCACCATGGGTAGATCTGTGAAATCACCATGTGAAATGTGAAATTGTGTGCAGCAGGGTTTTTTTTGGTAGTACCCATATATGGAAAACCTTGCTCAGAAAAATCTACCAGGGGACTTCTTGGTTTTATTGTTAGCAACTGAAAATGGTGCATCTATTTACAAGCTAATAGGATTTTTTTTATTTTGTGGGTCACTTTTAGGAGATTTCTATTTTTTAATCCTCCCCCTTCCTGTTCATCTTGTATTTCCCTCCAAAATCATTTGGTGTCCATGTCTGCATTGGAAAGTGACTAATTTTTAAGTGGCTGATTATGGTAGTAAATAATAAGGAAAGGTGATGTCCTTTTGTGAGCTCCCACTTAGAGAAATGTCTTGTTCCATCAGAAATGTCACTGCACTGAAGGGAGGAAGTGATTTTTTAAAAAGACCAACTCACCCTTTCTCCATCAGGCTCCCTTCTCATGGTCCTTGCCACAAAAGTATTCTTGCTCCCTAAAGCAAATGGAGGCATGAGGGCTTCAGAACATGTAAATTGATCAACATTTTCTCCACTCTTGGAAGGTTCCATTGAATCAAAGAGAGAGGCATCAAAGTTGGCTACAAGTATTAACAACAATAAGTTCCACGCTATGAGTAGCAGCACCTATCCTCAGAGAGATGAAGCACTGATATGATACTGTATGTCACTTCCCTTCTTGTTGATGTCATTTCACTCATTAAAAGTGTCAGAATTAGACCCTAGCAGTCTCTGACTGTACCACTGATATTTTGGCATTGTAGTGTGTGTGTGTGTGTGTGTGTGTGTGTGTGTGTGTTTATACACACACACACACACACATATACACACACACACACATATTATTGGTCATTTGACATGAGCTTATAAAACACAGTCATAAAAGATAAAAGATTGTACATTTTTTCTTACTGGTTTACAAAGGAGATAAGCTAGAAAATGAATAATAGTGATTCTTGAATATTATACCCTGAGTGCTCCGTCAAGAGGTATTTCCATTCAAACCTGGAAAAAGTGAGGAATGCAGAGCGTAATGTAGGTTTAATCCTATTCTTGGCAATGAAAGCCAGGATTACTTCACAGGAAATGGAGGCTTCTTTACCCTCCCTGGCTGATCTCCAAATGTTCCACAGCTCAGGCACTTTGGAAGGGCCTTGGTTAATGTGTCCTCCTTGGTAGTACTTGTTTTCACTTCTTCCAGTGGTGTATGTGAGGTGCAGTGGTTAAAATGATGGACTAGGAGTCAGGGGATTTGGACTCACTGGTGGGAGGGTAGCAGCAGCAAAAATCATTCCTCGTGTATCAAACTTTGAAAACTCCTGTAGCACCTACTGTAAGTCAGATGTGACTTCACAGCTTACCTTTCCATTACCTGCTAGCATTTTTCAGAGCCTCCCTCCCCTGATTCTACTGCTCTTTGTAGTACTTCAAATGGTGTTAAAATTCAGTTCAGAGTAAGGAAGGTGATTATTTCCAGTGATTTAGACAATTGCCTAATCCTCCAAATTGTACCTGTCATATCCTAGTAGAATCAGCAGTACTACTGGCTGAGATTCCGATAATTTCACTCAATCTTGGACAGACTTCAGATTTCTGAAATCGATTTTTCTCACTTATTTTAAGCCAAAATATCTGTTTGCTGAATACAGTGACAGGATGATGGCTATGGGCAGATCCTGTCACAAAATAATTAAATACCGGTACTCATATTTCAGCATCTCAAAAATATATCTCTGGAAAAATTCTGACCAAAGGTTTCATATTTCACAAATAATACTTTTTATTAAAGTGACTAATCAGTAGAGGGATAGCAGTACTTTGTACAAGAAAATTAACAACAAAACTGCAAATCAGCATTTCCTAAATATTTGCAAGCCGCCTAAATACTTTTCTTTTTTTAGAGAGTGTCAAAATCACACAACAATGAAGTGTTCATAATGGATTCGCATACAGTACCATGCTTGACAATGGTTTGTTTCAATTTGAAAAATGGCAACATTTTAATAGTGTTTGAATAGCAGTCTTGTTACAGTGAGTGCACAAATACACATCATAGTATATTGGAGAATTCGGTTTCTGAGTGGCACTTTTTAGTTACGATAATGGTTAAAGACGAAAGTATCTTCCGTGACTGGGTAAATGTGTGATAATTTGAATGTTGCTAAGAGTATATGATTTCTTTTAGGTAGTATTTCAGTTCTGTCTCTTTTCTATACATTATTTTCTTTCCTTATATGATGTGTAACTTATATTCTTTTTAAACATAATAAACAAACAAGAAGAGGTACCCTTTTTAAAAATAAGGTGTTTATTAACCTCACATTGGCCTTAATTGCTATAAGTGAGTGATTTTGAATTGTTATTCCATGGAGCATGCAGTGCGGGTTCAAGATCCCTAAACACTTGTTCTTGTACTTTTGATTTGTTTGTTTGTGACCTGCACAGCCAACAATGTGTGGATATGTTTCGTGCTCCAGTTCTGTTTCTGGGGTATCTCCTTGCTGACATGCTTACTCTTGGCTGTTTGGTCAAAGAGTCGTTCCTTCTCCTTGTATAGACTGTGAACCCCTTTTCTGGAGGATAATGTGTGCTTGTGTGTGTCCTGTGTGCTTATCCTCTCACAAAAGTTCACAGATGTCAAGTATCAGGAATGGGTCCTCTTGACACATGATGACAACTATTTCAGGAAGCTGATCTCCCCCACCTCACTCCACTTATTTCAGGGATGGCCACTGAAAAAGTTTAACATCAGTCAGTCTATTTTTCTGTCTCAACTCCTGGCCTATATATTATTTTACTTCCATCTCCTTCCCTGTAGAACTCCCTGCCGCAGGAGGTGGTGATGGCATCTGGCCTGGATGCCTTCTAAAGGGGACTGGACAGATTCCTGGAGGAAAAGTCCATCACAGGTTACAAGCCATGATGGAGATGTGTCATCTCCAGGCTTAAAACCAAGGTACTCCAAAGGCCAGATGCAGGGGAGTGGTATCAGGAGACAGATATCTAGTCTCATGTGCTCCTAGAAGCATTTGGTAGGGCCACTGTGAGATACAGAGAGCTGGACTAGATGGGTGTGAAATATGACTGAAACATCTCCAACTTGTGGCTTCTTCTTTCTAATGTGCCCTTTCTGCTCTCTTCTCTCTCACCCCTGTCTCTCTGTTTCTCTTTTTTACCTTGCTCTTTGTTTTATTCATCTACTTTATTCCAGGGTATGCTCCCGTCACAGGCATGTGCCATCCCTTGCGCAGTTGCACCCTCAATCATGAAGATGGATTCTCCTCTGCCTTTGTGGTTGCCCATGAGACTGGACATGTGTAAGTGGTTGTCCATTGGGGTGTGGGGGGGTAGGGGTGAATATCCCATACATTTGCTGGGTGTATTGTTACTTAGAGGACGTAGGATAGCTTTGGCAGGACATTTTGTGTGCTTCACTCCAGCTGCTCCTAAAAATTGTTGGCTAAAGGAGAACTTCGAATTCCAGGCTTGTTTTTGAAGAACAAGAACACAGCTTCTGATGTTGATTTCCTGGCCTTGTAGCATTAGTCTCTTCACTCATTCACCAGTTTGAGGTGAAGAGTGGTAAGGACCTGGCCTGGGCCAGTCCAATTTCTGCCATGGGCTCAAAACCAGGAGAGGAAATTGCACTTCTCTGATCTTATATTAAGGCTTCCATGCCATTGACCACGGGTTGTGGCTGATTCAGCTGTGGAACCTGATAGGTGACTTCGGAATTCATTCTTGGCAGAGTAACCACAGAGGATGGTCTTGGATTGTTCTCCATCCTATAAAATGAGGCTTCTCTGGGATTATTTTTTTTGCAATAATAACATCTGGACCACTGTATTCAATGCATGGATGGAGGTTCTTGGAGAGATGGTGTCAAGTGTGGTATTCCCATTGTTACCAATTTACTGTGACCCACGGAAGGGTGGACACCTATCAGTAAAGGCTCTTTGTGGGTCTCTAACCTTGAAAGTGGCCTTATACAATGGTACCTCTTGTAGTCTCTGGGCGGTTTACAGTTTTAATGACGGTATGCAGGCTATACATTAAATTAAAAATAAATAAAATAAATTGAAAAAATTAAAAAATATATAAGAAGAGCAGACTGCATCTAAAATTTGTAAGGCAGCAGTTAAAACGCCAATAGTTTTCCACTCGTAAGTCGAATTGCTCATAAGTATAGCTGCTCGTAAGTATTTAGTTACTTTAAAAACCTGGCCACATACAGTGACAAGCAAGTGAGAGCATAGTAGCAGTGGTATATCAGTGCTGTTTTATTATTTACTGTTTCATGTATGTTGAGAAACACCACTTAAGGGCTTTTTTAACAGGTTAGGTATGGAACATGATGGCCAAGGTAACCGATGTGCTGATGAAACCAGCATGGGGAGCATTATGGCGCCACTGGTCCAAGCTGCATTCCATCGCTATCACTGGTCCCGATGCAGTAAGCAAGAGCTGAATCGTTACATACAGTGAGTCTACTTGATTTAAAAAAAAAATTGGCCTGTGTAGAACAAAAGGAGAAACATAGCATGCATTTTCTTTGTTTTTGTTTTGTTTGCAGCTCTTATGATTGCCTCTTAGATGATCCTTTTGAGCACAACTGGCCCAAGTTGCCAGAGCTGCCAGGAATCAATTACTCCATGGATGAGCAATGTCGATTTGACTTTGGTGTGGGCTACAAAACATGCACAGCTGTGAGTACAGAAACCCTCTTGGTAGGGTCCACTTGTTCTTTGCTTTGCCTGTTTTTAGCATAAAGCAATTTCCCTTAGGGCTGATTCATATTCTGGGTTACATCCAAAGACACCAATCTTCTCTCTCTACAGCCTTCCATTTTGTACTTCATTCTTTTACGAAGGGCTAAGGTTCCCATCACTGAGGTATACAGGGGAGGCTACCTGTAGAAAATATCCATAACTTTCATCTGGTCCCAAATGATCTTGCCCTATGGCTGACTGAAGCTAGTTTCAGAGAGTCTGTAGTTTACTTAGTTACTGTTCTGTTTCTGGGCACAATTCAAGATGCTGGTAGTTCCAGAAAGTTCTATACAACTTGGGAGCAGGCTGTTTGGAACTTATTTCATTTGTGAGCTACGAGGCAGGCCATGTGCACAGACAGCCTGCATGCAGGAGCCGACTGCCTCTTAAGATGGTAGCAATAGCAGGAAAAGTTAAGGAGGCAACAGGGGCAGTGGGAAAAGGGGACAAACTAGGAAGCTCATTCACTACATTGTAAAAAACTTTGTCGATTTGGGAAAGTTTAGGTTCTCTATTTGAACAAACCTGAGCTGACACAAACCAATGAACCAGCAGTGTTTGACAAACTCCACTTTTTGTTTCGTGCCCACCTCTATTCCCAAGACATCATTCTTCCAGAGATAGAAAAAGAAAGGAATACTGACTGTACATGGGATGCTGTACACACACACTGCAGGAAGGACTTTTATGTTCCACTTTAAATATGCAGCACCTTTAAGAAAATCTCTCTGATTATTCACAAAACTTATTTGAGCTTTTTAAAAGGGCCTCTAGTTTGATCTTTGTGATTGATCCAGAGAATTGTAGAAACACTGGCTTGTCGGTCCTTACCTGCTGGAACCAAGAGATAGTCTTTAAGCATATGTAGGTATAATGCACAAAGGCCATGGCAAATTCAGTTGCTTATGTTATGGCTATTCTTCAAGTGGTCATCTGTGCATTCACATGGCCTACCTTACCTCCCTTCTTGCCCATGAAGTTGATTGAGATTCTGCAATATGCAGAGTAGGGAGGAGGGCCTGGGTCACAGCAAGGACTCTTTCTATCCACAAGGTTCCTAGCTGCTATAGGCTCAGGTCCCATAAATTTGAATGCACAACTGACCACTAGAAGAAGAAACCTTTTGCATGGAAGCAACTGTTCCCCCCTTCTCTGTTGTCCTTTTGTTGGCTGCTGGAGACTTTTTACCAACACAGATTTAAAGAACAGAAGTAACTGAAAGTATTCGGGCATTTAAGCTCAACCTGATGTGCTGCTACGGGCTGGAAGCATTTCATGTGGGAGTCTGATTTGTTTATGAAGGCAGTTGGATTAAAGTCAAAGAAATACAACAGCACCAGAAGGTTTCTGAATGCTGGCATGAAAGGATTTCTAAAATTGTGTGCAATGATGTTACCTCATTGTTTAACATTTTTAATTTCATGGTCCCAAATCCTGTGCAATTAAGTGGCAATTATAAGTTGATTATTCAAAGGTTTTAGT
The DNA here is from genome assembly GCA_037367245.1 of Phrynocephalus guinanensis. Taxonomy (NCBI): domain Eukaryota; kingdom Metazoa; phylum Chordata; class Lepidosauria; order Squamata; family Agamidae; genus Phrynocephalus; species Phrynocephalus guinanensis. The sequence continues at coordinate 40,600,018 of CM074735.1, read as the reverse complement.
GTGCATTGTTTATCTGCAATAAGCATGCTTTTTGAAGGTATACGCGTCATACCAGGTAGCAAACTAAAGAGAAAAGAGAGTATCTTCATAAGCCATCCAGAAATCTAGTATGGTGTATAAATATTTTTTAAGAGGATGAATAAATAATAAACTCACCTAGTCAAGATTTGCATAAATTACAAATAATCAGGAACTTTTGTGCTTTCAACAGGAATTTGGCATGCAGTATGAAGCAGCTGAAGCTTTTCTTGGAACATAACATAATATAATCAGAATGTTTTACTCACTGGAGTCCAACATTTTAAATTTCCTTACGGACATGGGAATAGATCTGATGCAAAATGTGGCAACAGGAGCCAGGACACTTTTTTTTTTAAAAAAAGGCAGTTCTTTGGTGCTTAATATTTCAAGTCGAATCCAATGTTAGTATGAAAAAGAGTTAGACGTGTTGACGGGAGGGGAGAGTCACTACTTGCGTAAATCCCACCAGCGTCAATGGATTTACTCTTGTGGGACTAGCATTGAAGTTATCACATGCACCCCTTTAAAATGGGTGCAAATAAATAAATAAATAAATAAATAAATAAAATAAATAAATAAATAAATAAATAAATAAATAAATAAATGGTATGGAATTCTAAACCGTAGTCACACAGGTGGAGTGCTAGTATGACCAACCTGCCTATATGTTTTGCTATCTTCAACATTACCAACATTAAATTGGTGTGTGTTGTTTTTCCTTTTCACAGTTCAGGACATTTGACCCTTGTAAGCAACTGTGGTGTAGCCATCCGGACAACCCTTATTTCTGTAAAACAAAGAAAGGACCACCTTTAGATGGAACTGAGTGTGCTTCAGGCAAGGTACCTATGCCGTTGAACTGAAAATAATATGGTCTGTTTTATTTTATTTTTATCAGGAAAGTGGCATTTTATTTTGTTGTACAAAAGTACAATGACAGTAAACTTTATCTTATCTTAGCTGATGTTTCATGCAGAGGCCAAACACCTTGGCACCCACATGTGAGTGCACACTCAAACTGCACCATACGATATAACTGTTTATTGACTAGCATGTTCCTGTTATTGCTGGCTGGACAGCTCAGTGGTTTAGGTCAGGAACTTAGTTCCCCATTGTGCCTTCTGTGAGTACAGCCAGCATGGGTGGCCTTGGGTGTGCTGCACAGTCCCAGGGCACCTCTGGAAGGGAATGAGAAGTCTCTTCCTGGAGAACCATGGAAAGGGTCACCATAAGGCAGAATTACTTTATTTATTTATTTATTTATTTATTTATTTATTTTAGAGTATTTTTACCCTGCCTTTCTCCTTGGAAAAGGACCCAAGGTGGCTTACAGTAATGAGGGACAATATACAGTCCAATACAATTAAGACATGTTCAAGTACTTTGATGGTATGTTGTTATTATTATGTGCTTGTTATGGAAATTTTGGGTTGTAACCTTTTATTGTTTTACAACATTCACAAGCCTTGTGCATGGATATATACTCCTGGGGGGTGGGGGGCTGTTGCTCGTACCACGGCCACCTGATATGAGATTATCATGAGAAGCCGAGCTTCTTCCAGTTCTCTTGCCCTCATTAAGATTCACTAGAGGTGTTCTGGGAAGTCCTTCAACATCTAGGACAGTAGTGGCGAACCTATGGCACGGGTGCCAAAGGTGACACTCGGAGCCCGTTCTGTGGGCACTCGACATCGCCCCTTCAAAGCCACCTGTATACCGGTTCGATTACTGTACTGGCACTTTGCAAAAAAAAAAAATAGTGGGTTTTGAATTGCAGTTTGGGCATTCGGTCTCTAAAAGGTTCGTCATCCCTGATCTAGGATAAGCAAACCTATTTTGCTTATTCTAAAGATATCACTTATGGGCTTCCCCCCTCAAAATGTTTTGATTTTGTCCTATATTGACAGATGTTGCCTTGCAAAAGAAGTGGTTTCAAACTGCAGTGTTTCCTGTTCCATGATTATTTAATGCTTTCTTTTAAAATGTTTTTGGCATCAATTGAAATTAAAGCTAAGTAAATAAATCTAATACTACTAATATTTTATCCAACCACTACCGTTTCTTATGCTGTTATTTGTGACTGCTTGATGATTGTGTTTGTCAGTTTTTGGCTAGGCTGCTCTTACTCTGGAGCTCCCCACAGCAAAGTACTTATTAATTTTATCGATTAATTATATAGCGTTCTTTAAAACACTCAGAGACAAGGCAGCATATCCAAATTGTGGAAACCTGTTAAGTTTTAGGGCCAAACAATATGTTACAAATAACCTGGCATTCGAAGGAGGAGTTTCTTAAGTACCAACAACAATTTATGAGTGTCACACAGCAGATTTTCTGATGTCTCATAGTTTGCAAATTAGCTTTTTATGTGTGTGGGGGTGTGTTTTGGTTTTCAGGACATGAGCACATTCTTTGCTTGCAGTTCTCATTCCTCAGACATGAAAATGGGCTTTGGTCACCTCTATGGAACACTAATGAGATTCAGCTCTGATAAAGGGTTTTCTGCAACATCTAGTTGAGTCCTACATAGAGGTGTGTAGATTTGTGGTTTTGGACTATGTTCAACTCTCAGAAAATTCGCCAAACAGCATGGATGACACAGATCTGCATCCCCCTGTCCTGAGTAAATACCCAGGGAATCCTGATTAACAGTAGTTCCTCGGAGCGTGTTGTTCACCTGATTTTTAGTAGTGACCATTTGTTATTTGTGCTTTGAGTTTGCTGCCCACATGACAAACAGAATGGCAGATTTATTCTGTACCTTCCCAGTCTGTTCTTTCAGCAGTTCCAAGTAAACAGATCAAACATTTCACATTGGATGCAGGGGGGTGGGGGGGGGAAATAAGGTCAAGGGTGGAAGTTACCACTTCACTGCTGTTTCAGTTTGTGGCAGGATATAAATTTAGTGCTGCAGAGGTGACGGGCTTTTTTTCATGAATTCGCTGTGCCACCCAGGCCCCCTGAGACCTTTCTCTATTACTTTAAGGTTTCGTGACTTCACAGCCGTCCCTGTCCGACCTGACCAATGAGAGTGGGAGAAACAGATTCCGAACCCAATTGTGAAGCCGGGGGGGCTTCCGTGGCTGTAAAACTGCTCTCCTCACTAACACTGGACAGTTATGAAGAGGCAGGTGCGTTCAGGTAACCCCTGTTTCTTCTCCTGTTCCAGTGGTGTTTCAAGGGTCACTGCATCTGGAAGACTTCAGAACAACCTTACAGCCAGGATGGCAGCTGGAGTTCCTGGTCCAAATTTGGTTCCTGCTCCAGGACTTGTGGGGGTGGGGTGCGCTCCCGCAGTAGGAACTGCAACAACCCACCGTAAGTTTGGCCTTCTGTGGATTAAGGGGGTCATTCAGCAAAGAGTCCAATGAGTCAGAAGGTGGGGGAGGGCTCTTCCTCTCCAGTGTGTAGCAAGCAAAAAAGAGTGTGTTGCCAATTCTTAGGCTGAGGAAAATGGGAACAATCCATAGATGATAGGACACTGTAGGGAAAGAGGTCGCGTGGTCCTTGTACACAATTTAATGAGTTACACAACAAATCACATTTAACCTCCAAATCTCTATCTCCTTCTTGATCAGTGGATCCCTTTGGCTGATCCATGATGGCTGCAAGCCACCTTTCGAAGGTTCTCTCTATGTCCCTGAGCAGCTGATGTTCCAGGAGGTTGTGTCCTGGACACTGCAAACTCACGGACATTCTGTGTAAACCAGGGATAGGCTTACATTTTTTTTTGTACAGTGTCTGTAATTTTTTCTGGGTCATAGGGCCCTTGGCAGTCTTCCAAGGGGTTGACTGGTGGCACCAGGATTGTACTTCTGCCTGGCAATACAGAGCAATTTATAGGATGTTTGAAATCTCTAATGCACAAGTACATATACAGTGTTACCTCTACTTACAAGTTTAATCCGTTCTGAATGCATGCTGATAAGTCGAACAACTCATACGTAGAGCAGCCGTATCTAAAAAAAAATAAAATAAAAAATAAAAAATAAAAATACAATAAAATAAAAGTAGAGATTACCGCATCTAAAATTTGTAAGGCAGCAGTTAAAACACTGACGGTTTTCTGCTCTTAAGTCGAATTGCTCATAAGTAGAGCCGCTCATAAGTGGAATATACAATACACCATCTTTACTTTGAAGTGGTGCTTCAGTTGCTGAAGGTTACCACTTTCCTTTGCAGGTGGGAGATAGGAAAGGTTTCATGGGTAAAAAAAAATCCATGCAAGATACATGCATATGTAGGTTGTGAGGATGCTACATTTACAAGGAACCTTGGTGGCATGCCATTGTATTCTTTGTTATTTAAAGAAACTTCCCAGGTTCTGTCCAGAAAGAGCTCTGTAGCAGTTTGTTGCATGGGAGTATGCAGTCCTGATCATGTGGAGGGGCCCAAACCCTTCTCTTTCAAAACGTTGCTGAAGAAAGCCTGCGAGAAATGAAATGTCCATGACTGAAAAGAATCAAATGAAACCCAAACACAATTCATGTTTGTAGCTGCTTATGGAATATGAATGCAGTGCTTCCTAACCACATTTTCATTCGTTTTCCAGCCCGGCCTATGGAGGGCGACACTGCCCAGGTGCCACATATGAGTACCAGGTCTGCAATACGGAAGAGTGTCGAGGTCCCTTTGAGGATTTTCGTGCCCAACAGTGCTCCAAGCGAAACTCATATTATACCCACCAAAACTCTAAACACACTTGGCTTCCCTATGAACACCAAGAGGGTATGTTCTAGATACCCTATGAGCACATGATTCTTCAAATGTGTCTGGGGGGGCATAGTTAGTTGTTCTTATTATATGCCCTAATACATGCAGTGTGGCTCTTCGGTTGTTGTTGGTCCCTGTTTCTCATCATCTCCCATCAGCTTGACCACTGGGCAAGCATGAGAGGAGCAGTAGTCTAGCAACATCTGGAAGGTCATAGCATTTTTGTATCTTTTCCAAGATGGCAGGCCCCAAAAATATAATCCCAAATTTTAAAGATATATCAGGGTTGTTATGATTATAAATTTGACCTTTGAATGTCTTTCAATAATTATCTAGAACAGAAGCCATGAGACTCTAGTGGGTGAGTGGGTGTAGGATGAACGCTGAATATGTCATTGCAACTGTTTGGCAAGGCTGTTGTCATAGGCTGGTCACTCAACTGGCATTTGAAAGGCACTTGGCCGCACAGCCAGGACCGCTTTTACATCTTCAATTCCGTGCGTGTTAACTTGCAACAGGGTAGTGATGAGGGAAGTTTGCTTCTCTTTAGAGGCAACATCCAGCACAGTAGTGAACCAATCTATTGATGATATGAAATGTAGAGCTTTATTTATTTATTAAATTTGAGATTTCCATTGCTCTGCTGGATTCTGGTGCCTCTTTTGGATAGGAGTGGAGATTGCTGGACTCTCTCTCTCTCTCTCTCTCTCCTCCCCTCATCTCTCCTCCTCCTCCTCCTCCTCTTCCTCCTCCCCCTTCTCCTCCTCCTCTCTGTCACAAGAATGCAAGTTATTTATTTCCTTGTCATTGATTTTGATGTCCCTTATCAAATATCACAACAGCACTGTGCAGTAAAATAGCATACACATGAAATCAATACATGAGCACAGAGAAGGGTCCTGTCTTTTAGCTGCACTCCTGAAAGCACGGAGTCCTGTTCCTGTCAAAGTTAGGAGAAGCTCTGGGCATAGCATTTTCCATGCATAGGCCTCCTACTTCCAAATATCTGTGCTGAGTGCTTGGAAATGGGATTGATGTGGCAGGCACATACAGTGGCTTGCAAACATTATCAGTAGTACTGATGTGCGAACATTAAATCATTAAGGGGTGGTTTTAATCCTGAAGTGCTAAGATGTTTAATGTTGGGGTTGGTTTGCTCTTGTTCTCTCCCCCCCCCTTCCTTCCCCTCCCCTTCCCTCTCTCTGTCTGGGTGCTATCTCAGTTGCTGAGGCTGGCTTCCATCCATGGCATATCTCCACCAACCTCTCACTGTACGGATTAGCTCTTCTTTATTAAAAACCCGCCCGGTCTCTGATGTAATAATCCAAGAAATCCACCTTCTATTTCTTCCATGTTGATTCTCTTATCTTCTTTTCAATGCTACACTGTGTTATATTTGTCATGATGGATTATGTGTCCAAATGTAAGAGCTCGTGCTTCTTAATAAACAGGTCAATGTATTAGATTCAGAAATGTTGAATATCATGTAGAATGAATTAGGCTAGTTAAATCTTTCCATGCTCTGTGCATGTGACATCAAGAGTGTAGCTAAGGGGGTGTGGGTCCTCTCACAACCTATACACAGACTTCAGTGCATCACTGTTGTTCTGAAATAGCTAATGGGATGATGCAAACATATGTTGCTGTTTTTAAACTGCTTTTTAAGTGCCTGAAAGCCTATGAAATAGCAACCCATTTAACTGAATCATTAGTACTTTAATTCAGCATCTTTTGGTGTGTTTATGTAATTATTCTTCAGTGGTTTAAAAGCAAAAGCAAAGCAAAGTGATCTGCTTAGATACCACCCCATACCACTTCAAGTAGTTTCTGGGTGGTTTACAGTTTAATTACAGTATGCAGGCTACACATTGCCCCCCAGCAAGCTTAAGTTTTCAAGTAGTTGGAGACTACAGTGATTATTTTATTTCTATAGATTAGGTGAATTGATAGAAGGAAGAGACAAGCCTGGAACCTCATAAAGACGTTCCTTTAAAACCTGTGAACCTGTGAAAACCAAATATGAACAAAGCTTTGATTCGCATAAAACTAAATTAAAAATTGTGGGTGCTATTTTTTTTCTCAGATGTCTGCACATCATGTGGAATTGTTCTATCTCTTTGTTTTTCTGCAGATGCCCAGAAGTGTGAGCTGATTTGCCAGTCTGAGGAAACTGGAGATGTGGTGTTTATGAATCAGGTTGTTCATGATGGCACCAGATGCAGCTATAGAGATTTGTACAGTGTCTGTGTGAGAGGGGAGTGTGTGGTATGTAATCGAATCTCTAAGCTCCTCTATTTACACTTTATGCTTTTTTTTGTGTTCCAAAGAGAGAAAGCAGGTTGAGGGTGTTTCTGTCAGTGATGGGTAATGGTGTGTGTGAGTCGGTGGGGGGCTTGGTAGATATTTCTGAAGCATTGTTTTTTTTTTAAAAAATAGGGCTGTGCAAAATATTTTTAATAGCCATTTTTAAAATAATACACTCAATGTAGCAAAACAGACTGCAGAAAACATTACAAACATTTTTTCAGTTGTTGGGTTTTTTTTGTTTCTCTAGTAGCGACTGCTGCTTGGCACCATTTTTAATGCCTTCATTATTCTCTTGGTGCTTAGCTTCATTTATCCATACTTTTGTTGAATCTGATTGGTTGTAGTGACCCATACAATTTTGTTCAAATTAGCATTGACAGATCATGTGAGCTACTGTGACCAATAAGCTAAGCTGCAGCCTAGACATATGAGACTGAGAAGCCTAGTTTATAATTCCTTTCTAAGTGTTATTTGTTTGATGGAAAATGTTTGACAGCTTGGCCAAACTCTCTCAGAGGAGGCTATATGGACAACAAGAAGGAAAGTCTTCCCCTCGTCCCATAGCATATTATTGAAGTTTGCTTATACCTTCCCCCCCACCCAAAAAAAGCTAATCAAGTTGGAGATAGTCATATGGGTTTGTAGACAGCATGCTTTGAACTGAATGAGCATAGGATTTCATCCTTTCTTGTTCATTCTCACAATTTTATCATCTAGTTTTTGTCTTGTTCTTTTGCAAATAGAGGTGGGGGGAATCTCAGTTAGACTGATGGCCACCCAAAGAGTTAATGGCTGAATGAACAGGCTGATCCTTGCTGTCTTAAACCCCATACTTCAAGCCACCTAACCAAAATGGCTTTTTGTCTGTGGCTGCAATTTGTTTGCACCACACACAGAGCTGCAATTATGGTGTGGCAATGTACCTTTTGGCTTACTAGTTCAATATTTATAGCCAGCTGTTTAGTAATCAGAACTAAATTGCCAGATGCAAAGTGAAACACCGGGTAATTTCTGTTGTTTCCAGGATAATAGGGATATTGTGGTTTTGTTTGTTTTTGGTGCATGATAATCGAGTGTAGTTTGGATACTACTTTCTTCACCCCAACTATCTTCTCAATATGACTACTGAATAATGGGGATCCTGATAAGTTAACGAATGTACATTCCATTGATTCCTTGGTTCTACTTAAGTTAAGAACGGTGGTCGGATTTAGACTGATATAATTAATACTTTTTAAAAATGATTGATTTATAGGACTTTCAAAATTATAAATCAAAAATTACCATAGATGGAATTTATGGACAAGCATAGATTATGTTATGTCCATTTCAGGAATCACTCTTGAAATGGAATTGTCTTAGGAGTAGGTGCTAAACTATGATAGAAGGGTGTTACAGTATTATGCTTTGCATGCCTGTGTATACGGAGAAGAATATTGTGAATTTACTGTTAGGTTGATCAACGTCACTGCTGGATCTATATCATATTAATAAGAGGGTCACATTTGCATCTTTGTACACCATTTCTACTTGTCTTTTTAAATGCTTTCTTCTTATTCTGGTGATAGCATGTTGGGTGTGACAAAGAAATTGGCTCCTTGAAGCAGGATGACAAATGTGGCGTTTGCGGAGGTGATAACTCCCATTGCCGGACAGTGAAGGGAACCTTGGTCAAATCCCCAAAGCAGTCAGGTGAGAATAGACAGATATCATTTAACCTCTTTTTTCCAGAAAGGCAAAAGAGATCCCAAAATGATTCCATGGCTTTTCTACAAGCTACAGACTAAGGGTCATACTATTGAATACAGCATTTGAGTACTGATTGGCTAAGGTATATTTCCCCAAAGTTTGGAGTTACCGCTGCACTTTATCCAGTGAATGCAACCCTATATCCTTTTTGCAGTGGTGAACAGCTTGCATTGGTTGTACCTGAAAGATTTCTCCCTCCCTCACCCCTCACATGCTTCTGCTTTTATCCAACATTGATGGGTATGGGGCAGAGGTGACTAGAAATGGGGAGCATATTGGCTGATAATAGCAGTATATCCCTCAGAATGTTATGTTTTATTAACATGGGAATGATGAACAGATCTATCTATTAGGGCTGCTAATGGAGGACTCTCCATTTTAAGTCAACATTCATGTCTTACTGTCACTGTTGATGCTAAAGTGAATTGATTGTAGTCTACCCATAAATGTCAGTGATGATGGTTTAGCTGTATGAATTCATGTAGAAGGCGCACAAATGAATACAGTGACCCAATACAGTCTTTGCCAACAGAGTTGTTATCCAAACACTTATAGAGGAGCACCTGTCCTGCCCCCTGTCCATCACTGCTTTCTGCATACAAGGAACGATGTATCTGAAGAGGAAATTCCTGTTTGTTTACAGACTAAGATCTAGATCAGTGGTCCACAACCTTGAGTTCCCAGATGTTCTTGGGCTAAAACTTCCTAAAGCTTTCAACAGTAGCAGTTCTGGCCAGGACTGCTGGGAATTATAGTATGGGGGACTATTTGGGGAGCCAATGTTAGGAACCACTGATCTAGATTAAAACAAAAACCTTTGGTTTCAGGCATGTGGTTCTTCATGTGGAGAAAAACCACAAAAGGAAAGGGAACTCCTATTAGCTTTTCTTCAAGCACATTGATAACAGCTGGGACGGCCTGTTAGTAGACTCAGTCTTGCCTATATATGTGAATATATGTACAGTATATATTCTCCATTCAGGTATTGACTAACTGAAACATAGACATGCTTTTTATAAACAGGTATAAATTTGAGTTTGGCCGAAATCCAACTGCTAGTCCCCACTAGAGTGGACTGTCTGAACCAATGGAATTTACCCAAGTGTTTAATTACTGTCCAGCAATTGATTCAAAGTATTTAGTCTAGTGGGGACTGGCAGTCTGTACACAAAGGCATCATTATAATTATCCACTAGCTTGGTAGCTCGGGAAAAGTATTTCAGGGACTAACTCTCTCCGTGATCTGGATTGTGTTACCCGGTGAACAGGAAACATCTCCACGCATCTCAATGCGGTTTGTGCCGGAGGTGTTCCCAAACACTTGTTTAACTAAGTGTAGCAGGAGGAATGCTATTGGTAGCTGTAGGAGGAAAACCAAAGGATATCTTTAAAAAAATAAGTTGTTTCCTCTGAGTGAAGATCCCTGCAGCTTTAGAATCTAACAGGAGTGTTTAATGGAACTTGTATCCGAATGCAGTGCTACCCATTTCAAGAATAGCTTCTTTTCTTTGCTATTTCCAGTGGGTGCTTTGAAAATGTTTGAGATTCCAGCTGGCGCCAGGCATGTGCAGATCGAAGAGATGGAGAGTTCAACCCACACGATTGGTAAGAGCCAAAAAGGGCCATAGGTGGAATAAGAGTCAATCTCGCCGTATAGTGTTTATTCAAAGAGGAATTTTAACCATCTCTACTCCTCAAAAAGAGCTTCCTGCAAATTCAAGTTTAGCCAACATCAAGCACTTTAAAGTCCTCCTTGTCCTAATGAGGCAAGAGGGGAAGAGTGTTATTTCTCACAATGAATTCAGTGAGATTATGAAGTGCTTCATTTAACTTTGGGTGCATCGAAACTGAGTATTTGTTCCACTGTATGTACAGTACCTGATTGTATGTCCATAACATCAATATTTTCCTTGTCAGCCAGTTGATTTAAAGTTTGTACTGGTACCAACAGTGGCAATAGCCCGACTTTCCATTTTCCGCAAACCACCTCCTGTTGGTGTTTCTCCTTTGTTCGCGGCAAAGCGCAAGTAGCAAATGTCTGTTGCATCACACACTTCCAAGTTTAGTGCTAATCTACCGGAAGCAAGCAAAACATACACACAAAGCAAAAGTGGAGTGACTAGCTGACGAGTTTCCAATATTAACTAGGTGTAAATGGTTTGTAATGGAGATCCCAGGAGAAAAGTGCACATAAAAATGCAAAACAGGCTAGCAGTTCTAGAGATAGGGCTCGGCTTTGCTTTCTGGTTGAAATCAAAGCAGAGTCCAGTGACTTATCTAGAAGATAAACAAAAAAGTATTCTTGAAGGCTTTCACAGCAGGGATCTGATAGTTGTTGTGAGTTTTTTGGGCTTCCAGAAAAAAACTTCCAGAACATGGCCAAACAGGCTGAAACACTGACAAGAGTTATCAAAGAAAAAAGTACTTTGACACTCCAAGTCTTCATGTTGCTGCTTTCAGATTTCTTCAAGCAAAAGGGGTATTTCCCATGGCCCGTCTCTTACAGGCTTATCTTAGGTCACTAAGCTCCATGTGCTTTCCCTCTTCCCCAAACCAAGTCACCCCTCAGCTAAACTACCACATGGTTCTCCACTCCTCTCTCAGAAAGCTGCAGAAGGTGAAACATCCAACAGATAAAATGAGAATATTATTTTCAAATTGTTTAAAAGAGGCTGTCTCTCCTCCCCAGTTGGCAGATTCATTGAAGATGTTCAAGAGTTGTGGACAGGAAAGTCCATGCTCCAGTTATGTTTGTGTATGTGTATACAGTATTTATGTAAATATATAACATTCACATGCATTTAATATAAATTAGTATATATATAATAGTGTATATATATATATATATATATATATGAGCAGTCAGATTGGCAACATATAGGTGTGAACGCCGGGGAGGCCCTCGGTTCCCGTTTGTTAAGCTGCGTCTGGCCTGGGCCGGGCCAGGAGGCAAGGATGGCCAGCAAAGATCCGTTGCCTTCGGCTTCCCCCGAGGGCTCCAACGCAGGCAGTCCCAGCGGGAACAGTAGCAGCAACGGGGAGGGAGCCAGCCAGGACAGCACCTTTGAGTGCAACATTTGCTTGGACACGGCCAAGGACGCAGTGATCAGCCTGTGCGGACACCTCTTCTGTTGGCCTTGTTTACACCAGTGGCTAGAGACCAGGCCAAACCGGCTAGTGTGTCTAGTATGTAAAGCCGGCATCAGCCGCGATAAAGTCATCCCACTGTACGGGGGGGGGCAGCACTGGCCAACAGGACCCCAGAGAGAAAACGCCACCACGACCTCAGGGCCAAAGACCTGAACCAGAAAACAGAGGGGGTTTCCAGGGGGTTGGGTTTGGTGTAGGAGGCTTCCAAATGCCGTTTGGAATCGGGGCGTTTCCTTTCGGTATATTCGCAACTACCTTCAACATTAACAACGGCCGGCCTCCCCCTGCTGTTCCAGGGACCCCCCAGTATGCGGACGAACGGTTCCTGTCGCGTCTTTTCTTGTCTGTGGCTCTGGTGATCATGTTCTGGCTCTTGATTGCGTGGCTGGGCTCCATATCCTGGATTGTGCCGTGGTTTGTGGGGCTCCGGACTCATCCCAGACTGCAGCTTCTTTCCTGCCCCACTGCCAGCCCCTCGGTGTCTGGTTCCAAAGCTGATGGAGGGCTTCTAGAGGTCACCATGGCGGCATGATGTGAGGAGAAATTTGGCTTTTGGTCCACAAAGGGTATGGAATTAAAGGTGCACTTTGAAGCAATTTGAAGTTCAGCCCTGCTTCGCGCAGCAGGTCTCCAGCAGCGCCACCAGCTTGGAGCTCCCTGCTCCCAGAAGGAGGTGCGAGACATCCTACGCCAAGCAGCTGCAAGAGGGGCTGGCATGGGAGGGAAGACCACGCCGTGGCTGGGAGTGGCAACTTTCCCTGGCTTTTCCAAGAGGCCTTTGGTGGCTGATTCCCCCCTCCCCCGCCATCTGTTTCTTCTGATTTTTTGGTTTTATCGCTGATTAATTGTTTTTATATTGACTCATTTATTGTTATTGTTGTACCCTGTGTTGTGAACTGCCCCGAGTTCCTTCGGGAAGACGGGCGGTATACAAGCCTAATAAAATAAATAAATAAATAAATAAATAAATAAATAGTATGGTTTGCAGGTGAATGCTGCTAAAAAACGCATTAAAACAATATCTCAAATCATGGAGTTGTCCCTTCTTTAATTGACAAACAGAAATTTTCTTGCACACCCTTCCCAGACCTTGAGCCACCTCTGACACATCCTTTTTGCTCTGCCTGGTGTCCTATGTTCATTTGTTGACCCAAGAAGCTACTGAGATGGGCCTTATTTTAAACTAATTACCTAAGTAACATTAAGAAACCTAGATCCTTTCCATGAAGGTGGTCTTGACTGATTTGACAACCAAGGTCTAAAATTTCTTTTCTGTCACTTTCTCCTGCTGGATGTGAGTTATGTTGCTGAGCATATTTTACTGTAAGAACTTCTTTCCCCAGCTGTTAAGAACCAAGCCTCTGGCAACATCATTTTTAACCCCAAGGACAAAGATGTCAAAAGCAACACCTTCCTGGCGATGGGCTTGGAATGGGAGTACAGAGTTGAAAATGGGAAGGCGAGCTTGAAAACCAGTGGGCCCCTTCATGAAGCCATCAGTGTTCTGGTGAGTCACAAGAGAGATCTGTTGGGTTTATTATAGAAACAGAGAGGAAGCAATACTTTGTTCCTCGATCCTTTTACTAATTTAGATTACTTAAGAGCATTGCATGCCAAATCCATGCAGAGTAAGAAACTTGGTTTCCTTTTTTTTTTTTTTGAACTAAGATAAAGTTAAGTTGGAAATGTTAGGCTTAGCCTTGTCTTAAGCTGGGCTCAAGGACTAACAAGCCTTATTTGGCACAAACTCCAATGAATTGTCACTTATTTGCACCTAATGAATGTTTCTACCAAATAAAACACAGTTCTAGTTTTTAATGGGCCACCAGATGTTTAGTTGCTTTTGCTACAGTTGAGTAACACAACTACCCACACACCCTGGGAGTCTAAGGCTGATGCTGGAACTCAGCTATTCTACTTCTTTCCTTCTCTGTTCATTGGGCCATCCCATGTCCTTTTTGAATTTTTCCTAGGTGTTCTGTTTATCTGAAGGATAATGTTTTAGATAGGTTATTTTTTGGCTTGGGATCCTTATAGGCTGGATCTGGTGGATAGAGCAGCTAGTTGGTAAATGTTGTGCATATCTGTGCATTTGTCTAGATTTGTGTGAAGGAGAGAATCATCATCTCTCACCACAGCCTCTCCCCCTTTTCTGTGATTCTAGGTGATTCCACAAGAAGAGGATTCCAAGAGCAACTTGATGTATAAGTACATCCTACATGAAGATCTTCTTCCCGTCATTGGCAACAATAATGTCCTCCTTGAAGAAATGGATACTTACGAATGGGCTCTCAAGAGCTGGTCACAGTGCTCAAAAGCTTGCGGAGGAGGTATTTTCTTATTTCTATCTTTCCCCATTTTGTATCCTGTGCATTCGATGTGTGTAAACGCAGGGCTGACTGAGGAAGCTGTTCGGACGAGCAGCGAAAGGTTTCTATCTCTCAAAAAGAGAGTCCAGTAGCCATGACTCAACTTCCAGATCAACTCACCTGGATGACTGGGAATCTTCACAGACGCAGGGCTGGCTTGTTCATTAAGTGGAGCAAGGCCTCTCTCTCAGGCAGCAAAACACCAGGTCCCATCCTTACCCAGGAAGGCCCTTTCACCACTGATGCTCGGCCCCCCCCCCCTGGGAGCTGGTTAAGCTACAGATGTCTGTCTTTGACATTTGGAGAGCCAGGTGCCATGTGTTGGCTATCCTGGGAGATGGCTTTTGTGACCTGCGGTCTTTAAGGGCACCCACTCCACACAGTCTTTGAACTTGCTCTCCTCAGCCAGGTGCATTTGGGGGCTTTGGGAAATTGGTGCTGGTTTCCACACCAGGTAGGTGGTGTTGGCAAGGTAAGGAGGGAAAGGGGCACGCGGGCAGGGAAATGAAGTGAAGGCAGCGGAGAGGAAGGAGGATCATGGTGGCAGGCAGTGGGCAGGCAAGGTAAGTGTGGAGCAGTGATGACAATCATGGCGGTGCAGCGGGCAGAGTGGGGAGGGTAGTAGTTCTCTTGCTGAAGGCAGCAGATGGCCTTGATATGGCATTTAGTGGGGTCATATGGTGCATATATACCATGCAGTAGCTCAGTATGTGATAGCTTATAGGTGAATGTGTTAGAAAGCAATGTATTTTCAGCAATGTGAGGAGAGAATTCAGCCTGTATTCCCATCTGTCAGCCATCCTGAATTTGCACTCAGTCTGTCTAGTGAAGAGCATGCATACATGATGCCAGCCCTTTGGAATTTGGATTAGGACTCGGGAGGGGGGCAGTGAGTGTGCCTTTGCCAATATTGCCCTATTGCAGCTCCCTTTCCAAGTATGTTGGTTTCATCTCCCTTGCATTAAAACACTGAAGAATGAATAGGTAGGTTCTGCTCTCGGAATGGCTTATTTGGTTTAACTATAGCAAAGATGTAAGTTAAATTGAAATCAGTCTGCTCTAAATGGAATGGGATTGTGCCTTAAATTGGGGCAGCCTCACGTGCACATACCACCAAGCCTTCACCCTGAGCCTTACCTCTTGAACCATTAATGCATTCTGCTCCCTCCTGCCGCACCTACATAGCCCAGTCTTATGGTCTACTGTCCTTAATGGGCACAATGTATCTTTGGTAATGCATTGCCATTGTTCACACATGCATTCAGTCAGAATACCCATAGGCTTGATGTGGTGTGGAGGTCATCATCACAGGGGGATCAGGCACAGCTTTGGCCATTTTAATGTGCCTCTATTGGGATTGTTTCCTGTGGGGTTTTTTTGCTCTGCCCAGTAAGGGAAAAGACAAAATAGTTGGCAGGATCAATGGTTCCGAATTTGCAAAATGACAGAATTCTTTTCAGATGAAACAAACCCAAGCTTTATATATAGTTGCCATTCTTTATAGTAACCATTTTGGAAGCCAGAGAAATAATAAATGCTGTATGAATTAAAGTATGCTAGGTCTAGGCCATTGAATCAAACAAAGCAGTTTTTGAAAAGCCGAGTCAGAACTTGCTGACTGAAGTCTGCTTTGCTTTAGCTAGGCAAGCTGAATTTCCAGGAATATCTGTAGGGATATTATAACTATGTAAGCTTAATTTTTAGGCATATGCCCCAGTATTACTAGATGAAGCCCATACATCCCATACTTTGTTTCTTACTGTATTTTGCACTAATCTTATCAGGATTTTTCCTGGCATCAAAACATTTATTGTATCCTACTTTGTAGTGCTGCGGGTTTTTTGGTCCAATTTTCAACACCATTTATCATCCTGAGGCATCCTGTTGTTGTTATTGTTGTTTGTCTCACAGTGTACCAATGCTATGACGTTTCCAAGCCATTTTAGCAGGCAAGTGCAAGTTCGGTGCTTAAAGTTTTCCCTGATTGTAAGCCGCCACTTTTCTGAAGATAAGGAGGAAACATCCTTTGTTTTGGCCCTTCACGTCCCCATAAGTTCACATCTTCAGCTTCAGGTCTGACATTATACAAAATGCATGCACAAAAACATACACCCTTCACTTGGGTGCCTCCTTACTGGCACTGCCACTGTGCCAGCTTGTCAGTTGCCACTGAAGAGCAAATTCCTTTGCATTTTTTTCCTTTTTTAATGAATAAATATCCTCCTCCCTATTAGTTCAGTAAATCAAAGCCTTATTTATTGCCTTCATGGGGGCAAGAGAGGTGGTAGTGACGAGCTCTGTAGCACCTAAGTGCTGGACAGTTCTCAGGACACGATTCCTAATAAATCCTGCACTCTTCAATCATGAAGCTGCTGCAGCAGCAATAACCAGGTGAAATAAGATTGAAGAAATGCCCTGTGGAAAGGTAGCATGGCACTGGGCAAAAGTGTCTGTCTCAGTGGGGTAGAAGAAGGCTCGCAGTCCTCTAAGGAGAACCACTTGACATTTCGAGCAACTTGAGTGGTTGTGTCTTTGTAGGAATACAGTACACCAAATACGGTTGCCGGAGGAAGAGCGATAACCGAATGGTTCATCGGAACTTCTGTGATAATGGGAAGAAGCCTAAGCCCATCCGCAGGAGATGCAATGTGCAGGAGTGCTCTCAACCTACGTGAGTATGTTCCCCAGAGTATGTTCCCCAGAGAGGACCCTTCAGCAGTTTCTGAAAATAAATTGTTTATTGGTGGGATGATAGGCCATGGTGTTTTTCTTAAAGCAGTGGTTCTCAACCTGTGGGTCCCCAGAGGTTCCTGGACTGCAACTCCCAGA
The DNA here is from genome assembly GCA_037367245.1 of Phrynocephalus guinanensis. NCBI lineage: Eukaryota > Metazoa > Chordata > Lepidosauria > Squamata > Agamidae > Phrynocephalus > Phrynocephalus guinanensis. Next base: position 40,582,880 of record CM074735.1, on the reverse strand, counting down.
AGCCTCCACCACTCGCTGTGCTGGAAGGGATTTCTGGGAGTTGCAGTTCAGGAACCTCAGGGGACCCACAGGTTGAGAATCACTGACTTAAAGCATTCCTGCTTTGAGGCGTCTCTAGGCTGACAGCCCTTCTTTTTCTCCATGTGGCCTGATAACTAGAGGCTTTGTTTAAGATCAAAATTCAATCTCAGGCATAGGATCATTTGTTTAGCTTGCAATAGATGACTGTATGTCATAATGCCAGCATTTTTGCCCACAAATATCCTTTAAAGATCTGATTGGGTGGAGGGGTGGAGAATGTTCTTAGTAGGTTTTTCCCCCCATCATGACTTAACCATTTTAATCAGTTTTCAAGAAGTGTATAACAGATCAATATAGCTGGATTTGTTTGCATATGTACAAAGAAAGAGAACAATGAAAACAGAAAAAAACATAGGGATGCAAATTTAAGGGAAAAAGAGGGGGTGGACAATGTATCCTGCTAAATATGAAAGGCAAAGAAAAATGGTAAAGTCCTTTCCACTCTTAATTTGTTTCTAGTGAACGAATGATCACTCAGAACAGTAATACCGCAAGCATAGCCAGTCTACACCCAGTCATGTTCAATGTATAGGGTTATGCTATTATTCAGTTTTGTCCTGGGTTCTCCTGTGGTGGGATATGAGTCTTCTCAAAAATCCAATACACAACAACTTGTCGCAAAATTTAGCTAGGTGAGAAAGCTCTGAATCCTGCCTGAGCAGGGGTGGAGTACTTAACAGATTGCCCTTCCACTCCATACTGTGGTAATAGGATGCTGACCTAAATGTTTTGTCATAAAGATCTAGGCACTGAGGTTGATCAGTGGGACAGAAGGATTCATAGCATTGCCATTTTACTCTGTCAGAAAAAACATGGGGAAAGGAAGTCAACACTAATTTACGTGTATGTCAGGAAAATACAATGAGGCATTTCCAAATGTTTAAGAGAAGTGGGGGGAACCACACTTTCTATCCTCAGTATTCACATGCTGTACTGTTCTTATGAAATGCACTCACAGAATAAAACGGTAGGCTATGCCCTCCTAAAAAATTAGAAAATAATTTAGAAAAAAATTAAGAAAATATACAATTTGAAATGCATTTTAAAGACTTATGCCAGCTGGGAGATTTCTTGAGATGTAGTCTGAAAAAGTAATGTATCCAAGTTCTGAAGAAAGGTTCCTTTACTTCCAAATATTAAGAGAGAAAGCCACCATTTGGCTGTCATTGTGCCTTAATGATCCCAATAAGCTGATTCTAGTGTTGTTACTTACAGTGGAAGCCTATACTTTAACTGCTGGAGTTATTCACAATTAAAGTCAGGCTGTGCCTCCTTATTTTAGTGGGACGTAGACAGCATAACCTCAACAAGGGATCATAATGCTGAGGTGATAAGAATATAAGGGCCATGATGGGTCACGTAACAGGTGTGTATAGCCCATTCAGATTCCTTTCCATGTGAGGATGGCCAGATACCTGTAAAAATTGTATTTCCATCTAAGCTCATAACATTCTTTAAATTTATAAACCACTTCTTACCAAATGGTCAGATCTTCTGTTTCAATACAGATCATGGTGCAGTGCAGGGAAGACTTCATATTTCATACCAACAAAAAGAACATTGGTATGTCAGGGAGATGGCTGAGCTACAATTCATGTCTGATTAATTTTCTTGTAATTTATTGTACAGGGTATGTGGAACTGCAGACTGCTGTCTAGAGGTCAAACTAAGCATTACAGGGAATTTATATTTACTTTGGTAAAGTGTTTTCATCCCAACAATGGGATTTCTTAGGGTGGCCTGCCTCGGCAAGACTTGTAAAGTCCATGCTTACCTCCTAATGACTAATCACGCAACAAAGCACTCTTAAGTACAAGATATACGGCTAACGAACACCATATTGGATGACATATATTTTTCATGACCAGCAGAACACCTTGGGAAAAATCTGACAAATGTTTCTTCCAGCTTGACCCTGAAATAGAGCAGTCCATGTGCAAATTTAGCAGTTCAGCAGGAACTGCTTTAGGGATTCTGTCAAGAACAGTTCTCTTTCTGCTCTCTTTGCAGCTGGGGGGCAGAGGAGTGGGGAGCCTGCAGCAAGTCGTGTGGCAAGCTGGGAGTCCAAACCAGGGTGGTGCAGTGCATCCAGCATCTGAACAATGGCACAAACAGGACAGTGCACACAAAGTACTGCACTGGAGATAAGCCAGACATTCGTCGGCCCTGCAGCCGTATCCCATGTCCTACCCAGTGGAGGACGGGCGCCTGGTCCCAGGTGAGGTAGTGTTGCTACATGGCTGCTTGACAAGGGTCATTGTGTAGTAGATCTTCCATGGCACCCACGGTAAAGAAAGAAAATTAAATTTAACTATAGTAGGATCACAGTATCTGTTTGGGATTGGCTCCAAGTCCCCCAACCACAAATGCCAGAAACAGCGGATAATAGGGAACCAAATGTATAGAGAGCATAACCTCTGGTTCCCTCTAGTGCAGTGGTTCTCAACTTTCCTAATGCCGCGACCCTTTAATACAGTTCCTCATGTTGCGGTGACCCCTTGCCCTGCTTGGAGGAGGCCACAAGTTCCCTTTGGCAGGCCACTGCCGCAGGTGCCATAGAGAACTTCCCTCTACACAGGCACCCTCAGCCAATTGCAGCCTCTGGTGCCACTAACTGACATTTCCTCCAACCTATCAAGCTGTAACTCACTCCCCCCCTCCTCCCCCCCTCCAGACCCAAGCCATTTGTGCCTTTTTCTTCACTGGCTCATGGCGACCCCTGTGAAATGGTTGTTCGACGCCCAAAGGGGTCCCGACCCCCAGGTTGGGAACCACTGTTCTAGTGGCTAGTTCTGATAATGCATATTTCTTTTTTTAAACATATTCAAGCTGTAGAAAAGTGAAACTGCAGAGGCAGATGCTATGGTCCCACTTTAGTTTCAGTTTCTGGAACAGATCATGGAGCTCCTTTATTGGATCTTTTTACAAACCTTCCTTATTTGACACTTTTGTCTTCCCATTGACCATCCTGTCTTCTTTTTTAAAAAAAAAAAAATCTCAATGGCCCAAACACAGTAAGGTAAATTAAGGTCACTTAACATGTTTCATCCCACTGGGCATTTAGATGAGGGAGAGTGTAGCTAAATAATTCAAAATATATATCATAATAATATAGATTCCTGCTTGTCTCATCCCTTCAAGGAAACATGGCAAGGGATTTTCTGCATTTTTAATGATGTTCTTACACCAGTAAGAATAATGTGTTCAGAAATGCCCATTTTGTGCAAATCCACATTTTTCCTTTGCCCCAAATAGGGCAATTGCAGCTTTGAATAAGAACTAATAGCCTTATATCAGTGATTTCCAGTCTTTGGTCCACCAAATGCTTTGGGCTTTCAGGCCGTCATTGGCATTAGCCATACGAATGCTGAGGCTTTGTGGAGATGGAAGTTCCAAACATCTGGAAGGTCAAGAGTTGATAACCACTGCATTGAATGGATTGTTGGCTTCTTAACAATCTGCCGGTCCTTGTGTAATGGTTCTACAGCAGTTGCTATATCAAAATAATTATTTTTTAAAAAAACAAAAAACAAAATCAAATCAAATAGTGACTGGGAAAAATTATCAGTTCAGAATTGATATTTCAGAGATTAATTTGCCACACTCCAAAAATGGCTTATTATGATTCCAAGCTGACCTTTTCAATATGTGAACTACCTACAGTATCTTGTTGAAATTCTTAACTGTGATACAGATAGGAAATTTTAGCCTCTGGACTCATTGGTTTTACCAACAGCCTCCTTCAGGTATTTTTGTATAGCTACATCAGAACAAGAAAAATCTAAGCATATATCTTAAAAATGGCTTGTCACCGGCCATGTTTGTAAAAACAACTGACAAATTATGCTCATCACTGTTAAAAGATCAGTTAAATGTTTATCATTCTAAATATAGGTGGGAGGTCTGACCTTTACACTCACATTCCTGATGTGGTCAAGCAAATATGTTCAGCTATTGGGGAAGAAAATAATCATATCTGAATATGCATCGCACCAAAATATAATACTTCCCAATTTAATATTTGGTCTTAATAAATCATCTTCTCCTGGAAAGGCTACATTATGTTTTCAGTCATTATCATGCAGTGATGAAAATAACCTTTGCTGTGGATGCATGAATCCAGCCAGAAGATGCATATGTAAAACTTCTTTTGTCACACACTGTTCCAGTCGTGTATTTCTCTATGAATGCTTCTTGCTCAACCCGTCAGGGTTGTATCATTTCTCATGGTGTTACACAGAGTGCACTTTGGGCGCTTTTACATGACCCCTAAGATCTGCTGGCAACTTAAATTCGGACCAGAGATCTTGGGGGGTTTGTCGCTCTTCCTGTGTTCCCACCCCTCCGCACTCCCTTGCTCCTGTCTGCATGAGGGGAGGGAGAAAAAAAGGGAGAAAAGAATGCAGGCTCACCTCTGCTCTGCCATGGGGAGCTGCCCCGGGAAGCATTCCAGTCTCTTTCAGTCTCTTAAAAGGGAGGGGGGCAAAAACAAAACAAAACCACAAGGCGAGGAGAGCCCGGCACTCACTGCTTTACATCCACATCAGAAATTTTTCACCTTCGGAGGCCAGGTACTTGGAAAATGCGCTGGGACGCGCTTAGGTGGGCATGGTCGTACTTAAATTTTTTTTAAGTCCGGAGCTGGTGGGAAAACAATTTTAAGCTCCGCATCTCGGAGCCCTTTGCCTCGGATTTTAGGGGTCGTGTAAAAGCGCCCTTTGTTAACCTCATCCTAGACAGCTGATCTCCCCCACCCCTCCACTTCTTTCCCTATGGCAGTGCTCTGTCAGCTGTGGCGAAGGCATCCAGCAGCGCCAGGTGGTCTGCAAGTCCAGTGACAACAGCATCGGACAGTGTGAGGGTGACAAGCCGGAGACAATCCAAGTCTGCAAAATGGCAGCATGCCCAGGTGAGAGGACTAGCAACTGCCTGAGGGACTGGGAAAAAACCACCAATGTGTGCACATGTGCAATGTGAATTAAATGGCAACTGCGTTAAAAAGCAGACTCCAATATAATCATGGCCAATGGATAATGCATAAAGCATGTGGTGCTTCTTTGAAATGATTTTGTCTCTGCAGATTTTGTTTCTGCTACATGCAGTAGGGATGTACTCTGCTTAAAGTTCTGCTTATATACTGCCCCATGCCACTTCAAGTAGTTTCTGGGCAGTTTACAATTTTAATTACAGTATGCAGGCTGCACATTGCTCCCCCCAGCAAGCTGGGTACTCATTTTACTGACCTCGGAAGGATGAAAGGCTGAGTCAACCATGAGCCTACTACCTGGGATTGAACCCCAGGTCGTGAGCACAGTTTTACCTGCCTTACGGGCATTTAACCACTGCGCCATGAGGTTGGAATGGTTTTGTCTCTGCAGATTTTATTTCTGCTGAATGCAGTAGGGAAGTGTAGAAAAGGATCCTAAGGAGTTGAGGTAGCCAGAACTAGGGCACGTATTACTGTCAAGGGGAAGAGGTGCCACAGAACTAGAGAAAGGTGTGAGGCAGGACTGAGTACAATTCCCAGAATCCATACTAGCTGGTTGATTCTGGCAGGTATATTCCAAACAAGTAATGTTTTTCAAACTCTAGTACTTACAGGCTTATAGGAGAATAGTTTCATACCACCTTGACTGATTTCAGTTTTGTCTGGTTTCAGGACTAGATCTAGTTTCTACAGCCAGATGATCAGGTCTTCCTGGTGGGGGACCATTAGATGGCACCAAGCATGATTAAGCAGACGATACTACTCTGATAGCAGAAAGTGAGGAGGAATTAAAGAACCTCTTAATGAGGGTGAAAGAGGAGAGCGAAAAAGGGGAGGTGAAGCTCAACATAAAACAACAACAACACTAAGATCATGGCCACCGGTCCCATCACCTCCTGGTAAATAATAGGGGAAGAAATGGAAGCAATGCCAGGGGTCACAAAGGGTCGGACATGACTGAATGACTCAACAAACAACAACAACAACAACAACAACACAACAACAACAACAACAACAACAACAACAACAACAACAACAACAACAACAACAACATGATTAGGAAAGAATCCCACCTGAATCCTTGGAGGGCCATTGTTATCAGCAGGGTTGATCTGGAAGTTAAGTCATGGCGACTGGACTTCTTTTTCTTGAGAGATTGAAATATATCTCTGCTCATCCAAAGAGCTTTGTCAGTCTGAAGACAGCTAGTTGCGAGTCTTCCATTTTATAGTTCGCTTTGACATTTTGTGACCCTGGTCTGAAATAGGCTCATAAGATGAACAATAGCCTGAATGACATACAGCAGGGTTGATAGGTGGACCAGTTATCTGGCTCAGTATAAGGTAGCTTCCTATGACTATACAAGTTTATTCCCTGTGTTTGACCACAGGTCCTGGTACTTTAAATGCTTTTTTTAGAGGGATAATACCTTTAGCACTCTGCAAAAACAAACACCCCAAATGGCAGCAGTGATATTTTCCCTTCATTATCCATGGAATCTTTTGAAGTAGTTCTTATTTTGCTGTCACCAGGATACAGTTGTATTCAATTACTGATGAAGTCAGCAGGGCCCTAATACTGGAGGCTGGGGGTCATTGAATGAAGCTGAATGGTGAGAGATTTAGAACAGAATAAAAAGCAATACTTTATGCTCAATAGCATGCAATTACCCCAAGAAGTAGACATGGCTGCCTACTTGAACAGCTTTAAAAAGGGAATTGAACAAAGCCACCGAGATGACTAGTCATGTTGATGGCTATACAGTATATCACCAACAGTACCGGACGGGTATACCATTCAGTGAACAGAATGGGCAGGAGGGTGCAGTTGTACCTGGACTTCTCATAAATATCTGTTTAGCACTCTGTGAAGAGAGAGAGGAACCAGACAGTGCTTAGAGCTGGCTCCGCAAGTGCCACATGTTCTTATATCAGAACATAGGCTGGGTAACAGAGTGAGATGTTGTTAACCACCCCCCCACCCCCAATTCCCACAGTCTGGTACGTGGTGAGCATCATGGCCACAAGCGGGACTCTTCAGATCCAATGCACGCACACAACAATCAGCTATGAACAGATGGCAACTGCTATCCCAACTTGATTGTAGGAAGTTTCTGATGGTAGGAAGCTCCATGACGTTAAGGGAGATTTAGATAATGACTTGGAGAATCAAAGTTGGGAAATCCATGGGTAGCTAGTTTGGATGTCTTTAGATCTTAGAGAAAATGAGTGGGAAGGGAGGAAATATGGTGATGGCCTCTGTCATAAATGCCTTTAAAAGGGGATTGGGCAGATTGCTGGAGGAAAAGTCCATTGAAGGTTACAAGCCATGATGGGGATATTTGTTATCTCCAGGCTTAAAAGGAGGGTACCTCAAAATGCCAAGACAGAGAGGAGTGACATCAGGAGACTGGTATATAGTATATCTGGTGGAATCACTGTGAGAAACAGGAAGCAGTATCTCACCACTTTCTGTATCTCACAGTGATACAGATGGGCCCTTCATGATCCAGCAGGGCTTTTATTATGTTCTTATGAAATGGAAAAGCAATTCCAGACACTGTTTGGGCTTACTAGGAGCAGGAGTCAAGGTGGAACCTGCTATCAGTTAGATAGGTCATCAACCAGAAATTAAGCACAAGATGATGGATTCCTATAGTCTCAAAGAGATTATTTTGATGTGGGGTGTCTGAAAGGATGTTATTTTCAAGGAAGATTGAGCCAAAATAAATCTGTTACATTTTTGGGGGGGGCAAAATACACTCCTTTTGCATTTTCTTCAAAGGTGTTTTGTCCATGTCATGCAAAATTGAGAATCATAATGGGGAGAGGGGTAAAGTTTCCGTCCTGAAGCTCTTTGATTCCTTGTGGTGTTCCAGATGCTTTGACCTAATTTTCTTTTGCTTTCAGGAAAGCCACCGAGTGTCCCAGAAAATGCTGACACGAATGATCAAGTAACTCCAAAGGTACAATGGGTACCCCAGGAGAGTGCCAAAAACCCCGTTAGCAAGATATCATCAAGTAAGAGCCTTCCTGCCTCTCCATTTCCCATTTTGACTCATCACCTGATTCTCTTTAAACTTTTTATGGTAGTGGCACTACTCAGCAAAGCATCATCCCATGGCTTAGTTGGATGACTCTTAGGTTGTTGGTAGCACAACCTTACTGCGTGATGAGAGATCTCTCAGGAGAGAGATGGCTTCCTTTATCTGTGATGCCTGTTGTATTTGCTGGCTGGGTTGTTGTTGTTTTTTTTTGGGGGGGGCAAACTATGGCCATAGGCACTTGCCCTCTTGAATTTGCCATTATTCTGTAGTGCCCCTTGGAGAATGCTCTCTAAGAGGTTCCATATTCATTTTTGTAAGTAAATATGTGAATCTTGAAGCCATGGGCCAGAACAAGGGAATCATTGCATCCGCATCTGAGTACACTCATTGCACTCTGTAAACTGGGTCTATGCAACATGTGCTCTCAAAATATGGACTTAATCTATACCTGTTTTCTGTCTGCTAGGCTTTGGACAAGCCCCAGCAAGGCAGCAATTTTTTTGAACTCCTTCTGGGCCACCAGACAAAGCTAGACATTTCACCAGCGAGAGAGACAAAAGGGTGGGCAGTAACTATGTTAGACCATTAAAACACATGCAGGCACACACACACACACACACACACACACACACACACACACACACACATACACACACACACACACACACACACACACACACACACACACACACACACACACACACACACACACACCATTTAGGAACCTGTACAAATCTTTATCAGGCTGAGCACCACTTCACCATGCAAACACCTGTATCAGAACAAAAGCTAGCATGTATTTGTGACTTCCCCCCCCTAATGGTGAAATAAAGGCCACCCTTGATTTGGACTATGCACAGACAAAAGCTTTTTCTTTTCTAAATTGGACAGACTAGCTGAAAATTAAGAGCAGAGGAAAACCAGCTTCCCATTTCAGCATTCACAAGAAGAGAATCCTTGTGAAATATTAGAATTATGCTACTCTTCCTGGCAACCAGGCAATAGCTGTAATAGTTATGTTTTTAATTACAGTAAATAAGCCTCCTTTGGGATGAATCGTCGGGTCTTATGTCGCACAAGGGGCAATAAAATTCCTATCACCTTGTGTGTGTTCTGTCGTTACAATTGTGACCGACTCTTCATGACTCCATGTCCATGGAGTTTTCAGGGCAGGAATACTGGAGTGGTTTGCCAATTCCTACTCCATGTGCCTACAACACCTGGTATTCCCTGGTGGTCTCCCATCCAAGTACTAACCAGGGCTGACCCTGCTTAGCTTCCGAAATCAGGCGAGATCGGATGTGCTTAGGGCATCTAGGCAGCTCCCCTCACCTTACTGTGTACTAGATTATGTGGAAATTTTTGAATTTGCCCAAATTCATAAACATGTGTTCCCTGTTCTGAACTTGTTTACAAATCATATGCATGCAACTATCTTGCCATGCATGTCTACTCAGTAGTAAATTCCACTGAGTTCAGCAGCATTTGCTTCAAAGTGAGCAAGTTCAGAATTGCAGGCTTAAAATGGAACCCTGTATAAGTCTATTTGAAGGTAAGTCCCTGTTGAGTTCAGAGGGCTTTCATTGAGGTTTGCGTGTAGAGGATCAGAGCTTTACAACGTACAGTAATTGTTTTTGCATGTCTAGTCAGAAGCCTGTTTGAAGACTGCGAGAGTGCCTCCCAGGCGAGAGTATACCCTAATAGGAATAGAGCCAGACTGACAGTGTGTGCAGGGCCTTAGATGTTCATGAACTAAAGTGCCATCTAGTGATTCTTGGTTGATCTGCAGATTTGCTGCTTGTGTGCTACAGTTGCTTGCTATTGTATGCTACAAAAGGCTGTCTTTGCAGAATGTTTAAGCAGATTCCTAGTAGGCATTTCTGCCTCCCTCCCTCCCTGCCTGCCTAACTCTTCAAACTTACATCTCACTGACTTTTCTGTCCTTCTCTTTGTCTTCTCATCTTAGGCTCCCCCTCCTGACATTCTGCAGTTGCTGACATATCCATAGGCCTAATGCCATTTGGGTACATGGTTTTACCACCTCCTCTCCTACAAAACATTGTGCAGTGGTTGTCTCTGGATGCTCACCATTATCTCTGAATGCACACCTCCTTTGTCACATTTCAAATGTTCCCAAGCCCCCCCCCCAAAAAAATTAATAGCAATTAATAGTTCTCAGAGTTCTTAAGTAGGTATACAACAAGGTTAGGAGGTGGGAACTGGCCATTCCTACTTACACATGGGAGAAGAGGAAGAAAGATCTGTTGCGCTCCATATTTTCAGCACTTGAATGAAATTGTTATAAGCAGCCACGGGCATCATCCCCTACCCCCTGTTATTACTAATGCCCTAGGCCTATACTGCTTGCTATCTTATGACACTGGAGTCTGATTAATCAGGGAGTCCTATTCCTTTATTCCTATGCCTGCCTTTCTTCCCTCCTTTCTCTCTCTCTCTCTCTCTCTCTCTCTCTCCCTCTCCGACTGTCTCTCTCCACTAACTAAATTTAGAGGCCACTTCTAAGTATGTTTAGATAGACACAGAAGGACAGAGATATAGAGACAAATATATACCGGGTAGTACAGTTTGTACTAAGTGGATGGTATAGAAATATAAATAAATAAATAAATAAATAAATAAATAAATAAATAAATAAATAAATAAATAAATAAATAAAGACAGACAGACAGACAGACAGACAGACAGACAGACAGACAGACAGACAGACAGATAGATAGACAGACAGACAGACAGAGATAGAAATAGACTAGGTACAGCATTATGTAGGACCGAAGTGTAGAGGGAGCATGTTAATAGAAGAGCGAATTCCTTAAGAGCTATACATGTCTGATTGTTGCAGTAGTAGCTTTTCTTGCCTCCTGTTGCTTGCTGACTTTTTTTGTGACTGGTTTTGGGGATGCACACATGGGCTGTTTTCAAATCTGATTTCTGAGATGCAAAAGGGTGCTGGAAGCAAGTCTGCAGAATGCTAGCTGTTTTCACCTTCTGACAGTGTGTTATCTGCAATTTATAATTGAACCCTCAAAGTAATGCAGGCTTGCTTGATCTGATTTAGACCCAGCTATGGTGTTCACTTAGCTTGTTGGATGGCTCAGGAGTTTAGGTATCTGGCTGTGCAGCCAGAGGTCAGTAGTTTGCCCAGGGCTAGGAAGAAGAGCCTGTGTGGCCTTGGGCAGGCTGCACAGCCCCAGAATACCCACAGAAGAAAGGAATAGAGTAAACCACGTCAGATTACTCTCTACAGAAACCCCCGAAAGGGATCACCATGAATCAGAATTGACTGGAGGTCACATGATGATGATGATGATGATGATGAGATGATGATGATGATGATGATGATGATGATGATGATGATGATGATGATGATGATGTGCGGCAATACAATGTTCAAATAGAATTGCTAGCAGTTTTCATCCTATTTGGCAGGAGCTGTTCTTCACCCCGTTCATAGAAAACTTTTTTTTTTTTGTCACTTTTGTTCTCACAGAGGAGCCTTGCCTTGGAGACAAGTCCATCTTCTGCCAGATGGAAGTCCTGGCCCGCTACTGCTCCATTCCTGGCTACAATAAACTTTGCTGTGAATCCTGTAGCAAGAAGGCCACCACCAGCCAGCCTCTCAGCAACGACCAGGCTGCTTCTGAGACGGGGACCCCTGGGGCTGCTGTCCTTCCCAGCCCCTTCCCACCACTCTCTCTCCATCCCACTGCCATGAGCCAGCTGCAAAGGATGAAGGGCACTGCTGCCAAAGAAAGAGAGGCAGCCCATGGCCTCCTCTCCACCCTTGCTGGCTCCACTGCTGTTGGCAACTGTCAGGGTAAGGCCACTTCCCAGTCTCAGGGCAGTCCTGGGAATGGCACTTCGCGAGCTTCAAGACTACTACCTCCTCTTCGACAAGCTCTAGGAAACTGGGATGCTGGGAAAACTCCAGAGCATCCCATGGCCCCCTGCTGCCTTGAGCAAACCTTTAGCCGGGTTGCCAAAAGAAGGCAAGTCTTCTCTTCTTTCTCAAGATGTCACGGGACAGAGAAAGCACAGGGTGGAGCCCAGACAGTCAGCCACCAATCTCAGGACCATCTCCCCTCTTGTGACATGAGTGGCGGGGTGGGGCGGGGCTATTTTTGTCCCCCCCCCAAAACTCCTGTGTTGTTGTTTTCCCTCCCTCTCCCCTTCCTTCCTCTGTTTGTATGAGGATCCGCATTTCTATGCCCCCTTCCCAGAATGGAAGGACTACCGACTTCAAATGCAGCCATGTTCATTTGGCAGCAGGAACAGCAATGACTTTGTGGATGTCCTATGGAACTTCTATTTAAAAAAATAATAATCAAAGAAGCAAATGCATGGAAGACTTGCAGCCACCATCACCACGGAGTGACAAACAAGCTGCCAAGGACCAATGGACAAACAGTGCTTATGAAGCCCACGTTACATTATCTCAATAGTGTGGCTTGAGTCAGCAGGACTTTTTCGCTTCCTCCTTCAAGGGTGCTAACAAGAGGGTTATTTTTTTTCCAGCAATAAGGCAAACAAAGTACAGAACCTTCCTATAACCCAAGGGCCTTATCAACCTCCCCCACTAACCCTTTTTCCACCAATCACAGTGGCTATTCCAGCTTTCGGGGGCATTGGCAGATTCTAAAATGGTGCTTCCTGCTGCCTAAGGCTGGCTTTCAATTCTTAGTGGATGGTGAACCTGACGTCAGGCCACCAGGACTCACATAGGAGAAAGGCGTGGAAGCCCAGTTTCGAAAGGAGAAAGGGGACAGGGAACAGCCATGCATTTGCTAATTTGGTGAGCTGTGACCCTTGGGAAGGGGGTTATTTGAATTCCACAGGAGCTGACTCTGAGTGTGTCTTGGAGTGCGTAGGAGCAATGGACCTTTCTCTGTTTGAAACCAGTTGTTCTCCTGTTGTGGCACAAGGTCTCCACATAGCGTGGCAGCAATATTTTTCTGTCATAGACAAGAAGACTAAAAACATAATGACTGCCACAGCACAAGGTTGGGGTAGTGGGGGAGATTCTTAAAATTATAGTCCGAAATAATATACCGGTGTTTTTTTTTTCTTAAGATGGAAACTTGGGTCCAACCAAGGGTCATGAGTTCCACCCCTTTGTCTGCAGCAGTGGCCATGAGCAATGCACAAGGGTTCAACCCATTTGTTTGTCCTTAACATTGGTTAGTCATCAAGCTGGCTCTATCATTAAGCAGGATGAAACGGCGACCTCAGGCCATGTATTTGGAATGCCATCAAAGGACAACAAAATGATTAGCTCTTTACTTCACCATTATTGTGTTTTCACTGGCAGTGATGGGGAGAGATGGCTGTGGGTTTCTCAGGCTAATGTATCACAATGAAGATGGCAGGTTTCGGGTTATATCCCTGAGATGAACAAACCAAGGGATCTAAGAACATAAACATCTTTCCAAAACCTTGGGGTTTCAAATAGTGTTCTTGGGCCAGAGATCTTGCAGAGAGGCTGTTATGTTGAAATACCTACCTACCTACCTACCTACCTACCTACCTACCTACCTACCTACCTACCCACCTACCCACCTACCTACCCACCTACCTACCTACCTACCCGCCTGCCCGCCCGCCCGCCTGCCTGCCTGCCTGCCTAGGGACATCTTTTGCCCTTCACAGTGTACGCCATTTTAGTTCAGGTTTGAGGGCCTTAACCAGCATTGCTAAGAGGATTTTACCTGAAATGGGGAGCAATACTTAGTTACCCCCCCCTTTTTTTAAAGCAATCAAATAAATGCCTACCACAGCAGTGCTGGATAGCTTAGATAACCAAGTATAGGTGCCTTCTCAAAGTAGCTCAGGGTTTTCCTTCAGCTAGAGACGGAGCTGCACTCAGTGGCGTTGAAGACGTCTGATGAGACAAGCCGCCTTTGCTGAGAAGGGAATATGGATAAAAGCCAGATGTCGTGAGAAGTGGTTGCAGGAATTATCCAACAGTTGCTGTCATGTGGAGATTAAGTATATGCAAGCCACCAGGTTGATTTAATGTTAAAGCCTTTCCTTTGGCCTTTTTTTTCTGCTCCAATATCTCACTTCACTCCACAGAGCCACTAAAGCAGGCATGTCCAAACTTCGGCCCTCCTGATGTTTTGGACGACAACTCCCAGAATTCCAAGCCTGTATTTCCAATGTTAAAGGACTGTGGGAGTTGTGGCCCAAAACATCTGGAGGGCTGAATTTTGGACATGCCTGCACTAAAGGGTATTCCTCCTCTACCAGGACTGAGTGTGTCGGTGTTTGGTGATACTCTCCTCTTATTTCGATTTCCCACCCAGTTTAATCATGTTTACATTATATGAAAACTCAAAGGCATTTTCTGTTCTTTCTTGGACCTTTTAAATGCCACAAGTATAGTCTCAGGGATCCGTAGGCTCAATTATCTGCATTCTTCCTCATTGTGCAACTCATTCATGCCTTCACTCCCACCTCCAGCTCCTCCCCCCTCCCCCCCCCACTTCCAGGGGATGTTTTCTGTATTAATTATAAAGTTGTAACTTTTTTTCTGCTTTAGAAAGATACACCCATGGGAAAGGTATCTGTGCTTGTCTTTTTCCAAGAATGCAGGACAGCTAGCAAGTCTGGGAGACAGTTTTAGCAGCAGTGTGTTTCCATTCAGAAAAGGAAATGTATGTGTCTATAAATGTCAGCTTCACTGAATGTTTATAAAACATGTCAATTGTTATTTCCCAAGTTGCATGTTTTCAGAGAGCTTTGCAGAAATCATTGCTGTTATGACCAATTACTATAGATTGCACAAAGTGGGAGGAGGGGAGAGGAAGAGGAAGAGGAAGGAAGGACAATGCCTTTGGTTCTGTTTGGTTCAAATGACACTTGGAAGTTCATGTGATGGCAGAAGCATTTACACATACTGTGTAAGTGTTTTGGTTGGCCATATTTCAAATCTACCTACTGCAAGACCTTTGGCTTTCCTTGCAGCCTGTAAGTCTGCCCCATTGCTGCCCCATCTCTTTTCCACCTTCCCTCTGCCTTTGATCCTTGAAAACCTCTGTCTTGTTTCTCTAGACCAGTGGGGTCCCCAGATATTCTTGGGTAAAATATCCCAGAAGCCTTCACCACTAACTGTGCCAGGCAAGATTCCGGGGAGTCGTAATCCAAGAACAACTGAGGACCCAAGGCTGGGAAACACTGTTCTACACTGTCCTTTCCCCTCGCCTTTTTTCATAGGCTTGCTTGCTTCCCCAGATATACCACTATTTATAGCATATAAAATGCAACATGCCCTTGCGTTTTATTCTCCTGCCCCCTGCCTGCCCATCTCTTCTCTATGGTCTAAACCAGTGGTGGCGAACCTTCGGCACTCCAGATGTTTTGGACCACAACTCCCAGAATTCCGAGCCTAGATTGCCAATGCCAATGCAAAACCTCTGGGAGTTGTGGTCCAAAACATCTGGAGTACCAAAGGTTCGCCACCACTGGTCTAAACAGTTTAACTAGTACAGTACAGCCAGAATCATGTCCCCTTGGGATGAGAACAGCTATGACAGTGGTACCCGATTTCCCAGTTTAGTTTATTTGTTTAGCCATTTCGACCATATCAGAATACATACAAACAACATAAATATACAACAAAATAGCTAAAATACAATGCAAATGCTAAATTTTTTTTAAAAAACATCATAAATGTATTTTAGTTAAGTGAGTTAACCCTGCAGGAAGCTCCTATTTATTCAATGTAGTGGGATCTTACGCCTGCCGCCTTGAATATAAATTTAGCTATATTTTGGATAATTTGTTTGTTGGTAGTCTGGAGCAGACACAAAAGTCTATGGTTGACATTCCAGTGGGTTGTTTTTCCAATAGGGTAGATAGATAGTTTTGCCTGGCAACAGAATATAACACACAATCAAGTTAAAAATGTGCAATATCCTCAACAGCAAGTCCTCCACAAATACAGGTTCTTTCGTGATACGGCAACTGGAGAAAACATCCATGTTTGGTCATGGAATCCGACAGTGGTACCCAAAAACCCATTTTGTCTTCCTTGCTTCTCTGTCAGATTCGCTTTTACACGACCCCTAAAATCCGAGGCATAGGGCTCCCAGATGCGGAGCTTAAAATTCTTTTCCCACCAGCTGCGCACTTTTAAAAAACTTAAGTACAACCACGCCCACCTAAGCGTGCCCCAGCACACATTTTAAAAGTACCTGGTCTCCGGAGGTAAAATTTCTGATGCGGATTGTAAAGCAGTGAGTGCCGGGCTGTCCTCGCCTTCTGTTTGGTTTTTTTGCCCCCCGCCCGTTTAAGAGACTGGAATGCTTCTGGGGCTGCCCCCACACAGAACGGAGGTGAGCCTGCATTCTTTTCTCCCTTTTTTTTCTCCCTCCCCTCATGCAGACAGGAGCAATGGCGTGCGGAGGGGTGGGAACACAGCAAGAGGAGATCTCTGGTCCTAATTTTAAGTTGCCAGCGGATCTTAGGGGCCGTGTAAAAGTGCCCTAGAGTACTCCAACAAGAGTGTTCATCATTACCCTCATTTATCACATGCACACTTTGTTCATTTCTTTTTAAATGAACATTTAACGTAGCTGAATTTTGCTTTCTTTGTTCCCTTCTGGATTGTCTGTAAACAGGTTTGGATTTGGAAGACTAGATGCTTTTGATAATCTTAATGCAAATTGCATCAAAGGATTTGGGGGCATGCAGTAAAATCCCAATAGGTGCCATAAGGAATTAATTGAACGAATCATTAATGGGCTGCAAACCCACAGTAGAGGATGCCCCACACATCTGATGACTGATCTTTTGATCAGTCTGAACTGGGGATGCAGAACATTGAAGTATGTATGCACTGGGAGGGGCTGCCATAAGTTGGAATCAATTTGACGGCACATAATGAATGAATTCACTGTAATGGGACTTTAAGGAAACTTCTTTTGCTGCCAATAGAAACTTTTAAAAAGTTGATCATCTTGGGTAATAGGCAATATAAACGTATAAGCAAATGGGATCTGAGCACTCTTTTATTTTTATTTATTTAAAATAGTTTTGCCTTACCTTTCTCCTTAAAGAGACACTCTCTACTGCTGTCATATGCCCCCCCTCCACACACACATACCTTCCTGGAACAAATTTAGTCCATGGGCCAGAAAATGTTCCATGATCCTGCAGCATGACCTTTAGCTTTGGCCTTGCCATATTCCACTGCCCATACCATGACCCTAAAAGAATCAGGAGTTGGACTTTATTGTAGCCGTGTATTTCTCTCTCTCCTGTGCTCTAAAAGTAAGTCTTTTGGGAGATCCAGCAGCAATGAGTGTCTCCTGCACTTAATGGCCTGAGGTGTCTTCTGGTAAAAACACTCCTTAAATATCTAACTTACCTTGAAAGTCCTACAAAGGTCACTATAAGTCAGTTCTAATTTGATGACACGAAACAACATCCCAAAGTCAGGCCATAGGTCTATATAGCTTACTGTTGTCTGTTCTAACTGTTGCTTTGTTTAGTCATAGAATAACATAATGGTACACCAAGAAATCCACAGCTGAAGCAACTCTGACTTATGGCCACTTAATCTCTGTAAAAGAAAATTCCTGTGAGGAAGGATCATTCATCCTCCATGTTAGTCTATTCTACTGTTGAAAAGTGATGGAAATCAAAAATTGCTTCCTAATGTTTAAACAAAATCTCCTTTCTTGTAATTTATCCATCTGGGGTCACAGGTAACAAGGTTGCTTCATCTTCCAAATAACAGCTCTTCAGATATTTGAAAATGGTTAATGTATCACCTCTCAGTCTTCTCCTCTCTGGGCTAAACATACCCAACATTCCTCAACCATTCCTCATTAGACTTGGTTTCTAGAACCTTGACCATTCTGGTCTCCCTCCTCTGGGCACAATCCCATTTTTCAATGAACTAGGGTTCTTAGAAGTCATCAATTATACTGTTCCAATGAGCTCTTTTAAGGAAGAAAACCAAACTCCTCGCAGAACTTCCTATTGTGCAAAATTTGACAAATGACTTGAAAGGTTTTATATTTGTTGCCTTTCCCTCATTATTTAAGCTTTTATTTGGAGTGGAGGGAAGCACTGCCTATCAAAAATCAAGTTTGGTTATGATACCCTGCAGCCCTCTTGTCTATTCTGAACAATTTGAACAGATCCAGGGCATTACAGTATAACATCTTTGGCTTAGAGAGTGCAGAGACAAAAGGAGCAGTTCTTTTTAATGGACTTCCAACACAGAAACAAATCTATGAGGCTTGGGATCTTGACATTTGTGGCGTTGAATTATTAGGTTTCGATGAAGAGAGAAGTAGTAACAGACCAGCTGAACTAAATAAAGCAAAAGAGTTCATCACAGCTTGAGAATTATTAAGACCAGCCATAGTTGTCTGTGAAAGTCTTATTAGAGATACAGTTCTTCCAAGTTCATAAGAACATAAGAACAGCCATGCTGGATCAGCTGAAAAGCCCAGCTTCCTGTATCTCACAGTGGCCTTACCAAATGCATGTGGGAGCACAGGAGACTAGATACCTGTCTCCTGATATGACTCCCCTGCATCTGGCTCCTGAAGTACCCTGGTTTTAAGACTGGAGATTACACATCTCCATCATGGTTTGTAACCTGTGATGGACTTTTCCTCCAGGAATCTGTCCAATCCCCTTTTGAAGGCATCCAGGCTGGATGCCATCACCACATCCTGTGGCAGGGAGTTCCACAGACTAACAACACACTGGGTAAAGAAGTATTTTCTTTTGTCTGTTCTCACTCTCCCAACCCTCAATTTGAGTGGATGTCCCCTACTTCTGGTATTTTGTGAGAGGGAGAAGAGTGTCCCTCTATCCACTTTATTCATGCCCTGTGTTACTTTTGTACATCTCAATCATATTCCCCCGCAGGCATCTTTTTTTCCAGACTGAAGAGACCCAAATGTTTTAGCCTTTCCTCATAAGGGAGATCCCCCAGGCCAGGAATCATTTTAGTCGCTCTCCTTTGCACCTTTTCCAGTTCCCCAGAGGCTATGTCATAAAGACTGACTGACACATATACAGTATAGATACACACTTCATTAGAGTGAGTTCCTCTCTAAATTTGGATTCCACCTACATTTGGAGATATTCAGACTCTTTCTTCCCCTACAAAAAAAAAGCAGCACACACATGGTCAGTGTGTTTAACCAAATAATTGTTAAGAGAGAGATGGTATCCTGTATTTCTTATCAAGCATTCTTTTAGGTACTTCCTGTGGTGCTGTGCTTTGCCTGCGGGAATGGCAGAGAATCCTTTGATCTAACAACACTGTAAAGCATTAAGGGCTGCAAGGAGAAAACCAAGATCCCTGGTGTTATTGAGTGATAAACGGATGGAGACAACTGTTTTAATGGTGGATAAATTGCATCACTGCAGAAATACCTCAACACAATGGATCTCTATTTCTAATTCACTTCTTTTTTCTTCTAAAAGAATATTAATCCTTGCATTTTTGAAATTGCCAAGGAGGGGGTGCATCCATTGATATGAAAATAGGCAGAAGAGTCCAATTTAAAGCAGTTCAATTGAAATTTGGCTCCAACTGCAATCAGCTTTTGTTCACTATACGTCGGAAGGATGTCCTGTTATTGTTACAACTAATACTGAAGAAAATTTGGAACACAGCAAATGTATGCAGCTCCCTTTATGAGCAAACTGTCAGACAAAATCCAGTCATTCCTGTGCTGTAACCTCATCAAGTATTACCATGTCTAAGAATTTTGTATATATGAGATTTGGAACTTTAAAAAAACTATTTATTAACATTGCTGCTTTTCATTCTCCATAAACTATGTTCTGGGACTGGGAAGAGGGTGAAGAAACACTGGAAGAGAAAACTGACCATTCAGAAAGGACCAATGCCTGATTATTTCTCAAGGAGGAGGAAAAATATATCCTGTAAGTGACCCAGCCCAGCTGAATGCTAAATAAAATGATTGACCAGCAACCCCCCACCCACCCCGTGCCAGTTTTCTAACAGGATAGTGTGGATGCTTTAGGCTTTGTCTGTCGGTAAGAAAGCATGGATGCTTTAAAACAGTGGTTCACAGCCTTGGGTAGCCCAGGTGTTCTTGGACTGCAGTTCCAAGAAGTTTTTAAACCACCAACTGTGCTGGCCAGGGGGGATTGGGAGCTATAGTCCAAAAAACCCTGGGCTATCCAAGGTTGGGAACCATTGCTTTAGAACATGAAAAGATACCCTGCTGGGTCAATTCAAAGATTTTACTTTCGATATTAAGCAATCGATATTAAGCAATGAGATGCCTTGGAAAAGATGCAACCAGGAACCTCTACTGCACTGCCCCATTAACTGGCATTCAGTCTAAGGCCAGTTGGGTAACATGAAGTGGTAACGTAATGCAACCAGTTGGGAGTGCCATGAAAGGGCAGCGCATAATTATTTGTTGTTTGATTTTTATTCCATGGAGCAGGTAGAGGTGCTTTTCTGCCTCACTTAACTGGCTGCAGGCATCATATATTTTGACTGAGGCGGGGCCATTTATTTCTCTGGTTCAGGGGCACAATATGTAGGCTTGGCCATGACTCAGTGGCACTGCAGTTCTGAACTTAGTATTTTCATACAGATACTGTGTTAAAGGTATATTTAAAAAAAACCCTTTCATCACTGCAAAGCCCATTCTAAGATGATTTCACTGAGGGTCTGTCACCATATTTTGTGGCGACGAGTTCCACAAATCTATTACATGTAAGAAGGTTCAAAAATAAGGGTGTTATCCTGAAAAATTATCATGGAATCATGGAACTGGAAAGCACCTGTGAGGCTACGGAGTCCAATACTCTGTTCAATGCAGGAATCCAAGTCAAGGTATGTCTGATAGATAGCTATCTATTTTTCTCTTGAATGCCTCCAGTGCTGTAGCATTCACCACCTTCCAAAGGAATTGGTTCCATTGTTGTACTCCTCTAAGAGTTAGAAAATGTTTCCTGATTAGAGATGGGCACGCATTGAAAAAATGATGTTTCAGTTTTTCGTTTTTCATTGTGGGTCCCGTTTTGGTTTGTTTTTGGTTTTAGTGATTTTTTTAAAAAAATATTTTGTTTTTTCATTTTTCGTTTTTTGTTTTTACCCGCTTTTTGTGCAATTTAAAGCCTTTCCGCGTGCAGGCGTCCCCCAACGCCCCAGAAAACACTAAACAAATGATGCTGACAGAGACACAGTATAGACTAGGTACGCAGGGTGGCTGCAAAGGCAGTGGCGGGTGTTGCCCAGGGCGTAAGGCAGCCACAGAGTGACTGCACTGCTGGGCAGGGGAGGGTACTCACCAAGAGGTACACATGCACACAGGGAGGCTGCAAGAGAAATCTCTTCTTTCTGTCCCCTAAGAGCCAGGCTGCAGCCAGCAGGAACACAGACACACACACCTGCCTGCCTGGCCTAAATAAACAGGTTGCAGAGACAGCAATCCCACCCTAACTCCCACTGCAAGGAGGACGGGGGCTGCCAGAGCTTTTTTATGCCCTCTGTGGCTGCCACATCCACCCAGTCTGCAACCTGGGCATGCTATTGGTTGAAATTGTCCAAGAATTTACATGATCCCATCACATAGCTTGCATCCATTTTGTGGCTGGGATCCATTTTGTGTCATCCTTAAAGGGAAAAGAAAAAAATACATTGCGATGGGAGAAAGACAAAAACAAACGTTTTAAGGACCCCAACCCCCTGGTAGGTAATAATTTCAAATAATTATCGCTGCATTTTTATGGATGTCCAGGGCGTTTTAATACCCAAGAAATCAATATTAGGCACCTAGGAGCCATTTTGGGTCGATGTCCCCTAACTCCCCTTAAAGGAAAAAAAATACAGCAATCTGAGAAAAGACATAAATGCACGTTTTAAGGACCCCAACCCCCCTGGTAGGTATTATCAGGCAGAATAAATAATTATCGCTGGGTTTTTATGGTTATTCAGGACATTTTTTAACATTTAGAAACAGCTCATTTCTTTGCGCGTCGCCATTAATGAAAACGAAACGTAATGAACCTAATTTTCGTGGTTCTGTTCGGTTTGTTCCAATTTCATCACAATTTTCGTTATTCGTTTTGTTACATAACAGAACGAATAACAGAATGATTTTTTTTTCATTTCTTGCCCATCTCTATTCCTGATATTCAACCAGAATTTGACTTCCTGTAACTCGAGCCCATTATGTGTTCTGCAGTGTGCCCTCTCATATTTGTCACTACTGAGCCAGGCTCTGTTCCATGCATGCATGCGTGATAGGCACATGTAAGCAATCAACTCTCCCCATGACTGCCAGTAGAAAATGCAAGTTTAAGCACCTGCTGTTGTCTACCAGGACATGTCTGATTCCTCTTCCTAAGTCAACAGCATTTTCCAAACCAGGTTTGGATCAAGAAAAGGGTAGTATCTTAAAAAGTAAAGGTAAAGGTTCTCCCCACACATGGGTGCTAGTTGTGTCTGACTCTATGGGTGGTGCTCATCTCCGTATTTAAGCCAAAGAGCCAGTGTTGTGCAAGTCCATGGCCATGTGGCTGGCATAGCTGTAGGGAAACACTATTACCGTCCCACTTTTTTTTTTACAGCAGTACCTATTTATCTACTTTTGAACTGCAAGCTTGGCAGGAGCTGAGGTTAACAGTGGGAGCTCACTCAGTTTTCAGTGCTCTAGCCCACTGAGCCACCATGCCCCTAAGTATATTAGGGATCTCTTAAAGGAAGGAAGGAAGGAATCTCTTAAAGAAAGAAGAAAGAAAGAAAGGAAGGAAGGAAGGAAGGAAAGAAAGAAAGAAAGAAAGAAAGAAAGAAAGAAAGAAAGAATCAAAGCTTCAGGTTTCAAATTTGTGATTCTAGGGGAATGTATTATTTGTGCCTATATGGATAGCTCAGTGGGCGTTTTTGGAGAACAGCTCTAATAACAGGTTGGACAGCTCTAAGAAGAGGTTGGGAAAAAAGCCAGACTCTGGGTTTTCTTCCTGTTTGATGTGTCTCTCTGAGTGGCAAGTGTGCACAATAAGGTATCCTGCATTCCATCTGCTTAATCTGTTGTTGTCAACACCCAGGCTGCCCTTTGTCAAGCTTGGCATTGTTTTTCCTTCTGGCAAGGTGGGCACAATATTGTGCAGTGATATCGGGCCATTTCCTGGAATTTTGAATTGTGGATAGTGAAGCACAATAGCCCATGTTCATAAACCAGAAGAGTTTTGAAGAGCTGGATCCAACTTTGCCTTCAAACATCCTAGGGTGGAAATGGGATATGAAGGTGAAATGGAAAAAAAGACATGAGTCAGAGCTCCAACAGGATTTTGCCTTCCGCTCCCCTGCCTCCTCTTTCTGAGCGAACAGAGTAAGAGGAGGAAAGGCTGCTTCAGGCAGCCTTTCACAGCACCTTTGCTGTGCTCTTGTTTCTGCTCCTGCCAGCATCTGAGGTGTCATTGTGTCCTTTTGGACACAAACGTAGTCCTCTTTTCTGAAGACATCCTGAATGCTTGATATTGTTGGTGTAGTGTTCACCCCCAGCCATGTGTTTCAGCAGGTAGGGATGCAAACCAGCACTCTTTTCTTCTGTCTGGAAGATTCTGCATCATCCGAGAAATATCATGGGAGTCTTGGGGGGTTTTCTCTAAGACGTTTCATGCTCCTTTTTCTTCTGACAGAAATGCCAAATTGTACCGGATTACTCTAGTTCTGTATGGAATGACATATTTCCTAATCCTGAGCAAATTTCACCTTTTAAGGGCAGAAGAAACACCATGCAGCACAAGTTCAATACAATTCTGATGCAAAATAGTATGTCTACTGCACACAATTCACTGGAAAAGGGCATTAAGCTGCACAGAATTTGGCTGTTTCCTGCACAGAACAGTAGCTGGAATGAATGAATGAATGAATGAATGAATGAATGAATGAATGAATGAATGAGGCTAAGCTCTTGATTTGACAGAAAGCCAGGAAATCTGGCTGAGTCATGGGGAAGTCTTAGCAGAAGATAAAACTGCTGAAAACAGGAGAAATGTTGCCAGTACTTGTCTCATTCTCAACAGGCACAAACTTATCTGGACAAAGTCTTGAGCTGGTCCTCACCTTCAAGTGAACTGCATTGTAATTCTCTTTTTTTTTTTAAAGAAATACATCAAATTTCGCACTTCTGCATATAAATTAGCCTATGCAACAGTATATGCAGTGTGGTTGATACATATGTAGAAACCCCAGTTGGCATGTCTTTCTGTACTCTTTTGATGAAGTGTAAGTGTAAATGCCAAGCTACCACTGCGGCAGCCAACAAAGCAACCAGATTGCCAGCTGCGCCCCTTCCCCAGCCAACCTTTCTATCTCTGGCTTCCCCAGAGAAGGCCTGGCTGAGGGGTTGAAGTGTAGCTTTTCTTTCCCACCCTTCCTTTCTCCCAGGTCAGGCAGAAGAGGCCAAGTGGAGCTTGAACTGAATTGCAAATGGACGGGTCCCTTTGTCTTTGAAGCCTGGCCTAAGACGTTGTGCAGCCAATGGGGCCAACATACACCCAAGTCAAGAGACAGAGACATGTCCCTCAAAGGCAGCTAATATTGTTTGGTGCAGGAAGCAGAAAACCTCTCAGGCAGCTCAGGTCAAGCCAAATAATAATAATAATAATAATAATAATAATAATAATAATAATAATAATAATAATAATAATAATAATAATAATAATAATAAACCACACAGCTAACTATGCTGGATTTTGTAATACAAATTACTAGTCGAACACTTCCCAAGCATTTAGGACTATGTGATGTATCGGCGAATTATGCGATACATCACATGGTATTTCTGCAGCTGATGGTGATTTTGTCAACTCCAATTTCTTCTGAATACTTGCTTAGCTCTTTAGGCACCGCACCCAGCGTGCCAATTATCGCTGGGACCACCTGTACCAGTTTATGCCAGAGTCTCTGAAGTTCAATTTTCAGATCCTGATATCAGGTAATTTATTATTATTATTATTATTATTATTATTATTATTATTATTATTATTATTATTATTATTATGGCTGTCCTTCCATGATACCCAAAATGTGCTGCCTGGGGGCCGGGCATCGCTGGAACTGTAGGTGCCTACTACCCACTGACAGGATGAGTATCTGGAAGTCCTTTTGACTGAGGGAGGCAGGCCAGGGGGTCCACTGCAGGGAAGGCTACGAGCACCAGTTCTGTTCCCAAGCTGAACACTTGAAAAGTCTCAGTGGCCAACTGCTGAGGTTTTCTCCCGAGGAACTTAGTGAGGAACAGATTAGTGTTCAAAATGTAGTGGCCCTGCACCCTTGGTCACATGACTGATTTCTCTGTGTCACTCTCCTAAGTTTTGAACTGCACTCACTCCTCCTGCTGAAAGTTTGTTTGCCGTTGGTTGTTTCATCCACCAGTGCTGGTAGAATCTGTTCTAATACAGGAATTTCTCTTGGGTCCCCCCCCACCACCATTCATTTTATATGAGGATGCTGTTTTATACAAATCACATCATTTGTACTCAGTTCTGCACTACCACCATTCCCACACAATGGCTTCTGGCTTGGCTGACTTCCTGCTGCAGTTCTTTGGAGAGAGAGCTTAAAAATAAACACGTAAATAACAAAGTTAGGACACTGCACTGGTTTGGCTATTTGTTAGGTTTTTATAGCTTATCTTCCTCTAAGATGATAATTGACCATCATTTCCTCTGCAGCACCTTTTAACCTGCCATTTTAAAAATATATGTGTGCATAAACATAATTAATTGGCTGCTGGGGTTTCCTTTTTCATTTTCCATGACACCAAATGCCTCACATTAAAGGATTATATTAAGTACTGTTTCTCACAAAGCGGCTCACCAGACAATAACAGTTTCTCTTCAAAGCGCACAGTTCACTTATTTATCCATCTCATCAGCTCCTAAAGCAAAAACTGGCAGGGCTCAGTCCCCAAAGATCCTTCCCTCTCTAGATTGGATCCCAAATGATCCCTGTTTGAGTTGCCCTCAAGAGTTCAAGAGAGTTCAGAAAAGAACCTTTCTGAATGGCAACTCTCAGAATCACTTGGGAGGAATTCTGGGGGTTGTGGTCCAAAAAAAAAAAAAACTTCCCCAAATTCTGAGTAAAGCCCTGTCCACAGTTGCCATTCTGGTGCAAGCTGGATTGGGCTAGAAAGGGTTGGTTGGGTCAGTGGAGGGAGCGATGTGCCATTTCCTTTGGGAAAGTTGGGTGGTAAATAAATAAATAAAAATAAATAAATAAATAAATAAATAAATAAATAAATAAATAAATTTAGTGTGCTCCTCCCATCCAAATGGCAATCATTTGCAGACTTACCTGCTGCGACTTAGGCACTTCCCCCAATCCTCTCTAGTGGGTCAAGGGAAGTGAAATTAGCATTCTGATGTCTGCTAGATTATTACTAATGTGATGAACCACTTCATTTAAATTATTTTTTTCTTTGTGTGTGTCTGTGTATTGTCAATTGAGAAACTGGTCACAGCCATGTTTTCAATCTGTTTGACTTGCAGTATCAGGAAGATATCAATCTTGAACCACTAAGTATAAATGATAAAAAGACTGGTTTAAATAGAATGTGAAGATTTAGGCTGCATTTCTGTGGTTTCTATAGTAAGAGGCGACTCACTCAAACTCTCTCCTTGTCACCTGTGGGTCTTTCTGCAGCCCTTTTCTCTCTGGTGCTGGAGAACCTGTGTGGGAAAAAGTGGCCATATCACAGGCAAAACCTGGAAAAAGTCTCATTTTAATGAATTGTTCTGCTCTGTTGATATTACATGTGTGCTTAGAATTGATTTCATTGACTATTTTAAATATAATCCTTGCTTAATTGCTTTAAAAAATGATACTCACTGTTTTAGCTTCTAAATATTGCCTTTTGATTGTTCTAAGCTGCCTTGGGTCCTTTTAAGGAGAAAAGCGGTGTAAAAATATTTTAAATAAATAATAATAAATAAAAGTTATTTTGGAATAATACAGCTCCTAGAATATGCCAACAAAATTCCTATAGCTGTAAAGCAAAGGGATTCACTGATCAGAATAGTTTCACGTTCGCCAGATTAATCCACCCCTTTCTCTCATCAACTGGCATTTATAGGCTCAATAACTCATTCTGAGATATTAGTAAGAAAAAAAGGGTTACATTTATTTACAATTTATGAGGCCTCAACAAATTCACTGACTACTTCCAACATATTACACAGAGGTGAAAGGCAGCACTGAGCAGAAAGGCAGAGTTCTCTTTGAAATCAGAGGCAGGAGAGTAACATTGGTTAGTGCTGGATAGATTGACAGGCTCTAAAAGTTCCCTTCCTGCCAAACCTACTAGAGGCTGAATGTGAGGCTGCAAAGACTCCAACACAAAATAGGCTCTCCTACCCACCCCAGCCCCCAAAATGAACCAATTGCGAAATGTTAAACAATCCAGTGAATCTAACAGTTGGATTTAGACACCAATATTAAAACTGGATTGCCATTCGACTGTGTGTGTGTGTGTGTGTGTGTGTGTGTGTGTGTGTGTGTGTGTGTGTGTGTGTGTGTGTGTGTGTGTGTGTGTGTTTTGTGTCATTACAGTCATGACTGACTCTTCATGAACCCATGTCCATGGAGTTTTCTTGGCAGGAATATTGGAGTGGTTTGCCAGTTCCTACTCCAGGCGCCTACAGCACCTGGTATTCCCTGGTAGTCTCCCATTCAAGTCCTAACCAGGGCCGACCCTGCTTAGCTTCCAAAATCAGGCTACATTAGATATGCTTAGGGCATCTCGGCAACTATTAGACTGGATACTGGTGGATTTTTGGGGTAGGAATCAGGCATCATTTACACCTGTGTGGCTCCTCCTCTTCCATAGTCTATTTCCTTCCTTTACATTTTCTCCCTCTCCCACTTAAACTGATTTTTCAGCAAGAGATTTTTACCAAGAGATTCCCATAGCTGATAGCTTAATGTGGGATCCTGTCATTAAAAGGAATATATTACTCCTGTATACACAGAGGTCACTGATGGTCTGTAACAAAAGCAAAAATGACATAAAAAGCCTTGAACAATTTAACAGATTACACATTGAAATATGCCCAGCTTTGCTTCTGGTTTGAAACACTTGAAATTTATTTAAAATGTCACCTCTATGACCTACAACTAAGCATGTGTGTTTTGGGTTACAAAGTGAGTTTTTTTAAAACATGAAGGGGTTGTCTATTTGAACTCAATAATGAACGTGATTCATTTTGAATCATATTGGTATGTATGAATTCCTTTGTTGGAGCAAGTAGTGCCTGTGAGGGTCTATGGGGTTTGCTGAAATGGATGCCAAGTACCAGAGGTTTTAGAATGAACTCTTCTCCCTCTGCATCCAGATTAAACTTTCCCTCCCAACCACATCTGTTCCTATTTCATCACTGTATCAATCTAGTGCTATGCCAGTTCAAAAAAATTTTAATATTAAAAATGTGAGAAGACTTGGGACATTAACATTAACTGGGGCCCGTCTGCTATTCTTACTGCTGTCACCCATGCAGCTGCAATAAGACTTGTGATTCTTCTCCCCCACCCACCCACTGACCGCTTTCCAAAGGCTCTTCCTCACTGTAATGCATAATGTGCTCTCCATTGCAGCTCCGCAGAACTCCTAGAGGTTGGAGAACGCAAGCTGGTCTTCAGAGTGAGGAGCAGATGCCACCAGTTACTCACTCTCCCCTTGGCTGGGAAGAAGCCTTCACCCAGTGTCAAGCTGGGAGACACTCCCTCCTACCCACCTACATAGACCATAGAGATGGGTCCAGTTTCCTTGAGGATGCAAACACTGACACAAAAGAATACATGGCATCATATCAATACTAGCTGCCCCCATACCAGTGTGTATTTCTGTGGACAGCATCTTCTTCAGATCCATGGAATATAATCTTCCAGGCATAGATGTACATTTACAGTATGCATGGTTATGGGAGTACCATGGAGCATGAAATAAGTACGTATGGCTGCATTCTTAGATATAAAGAAAGTTCAAATTATTGTTTACACATGCATCCTGGGAATTGGCAGAGAAATGAGCTAGTTTTAAGCATCTCTAGGCCAATACATATGAGTTGGGGTTTTGACTTTGAAGTGTCAACACATTCTGCTCTCAGGAAACAGTTGTGCTGAGGCTAACATTTTGCCAAAGAAAACATTTTTTTGCTATCTATAAGAGAGTGGTGAAAACTAGCTTTAATATATGTAGTATTCTAAGAAAGCCCAGTCTTCATTTAAGTTTCTAATTGTATACTGGGTGTTATGAATGTTGTTTTGTTCACCCATATATCTCTCAAATCCCCCTTGGAAATTTTATTTATTTTCATTTTCATTTTTAATTTTAATTAATTGATTGATTGATTTTGCAGTAGCTGCTTTGAGATGTTTAGATAACTAGTTTCTGTTCAATATTGTGTTCAGAAAATTAGTTTCTGTATTTTCAAGGAGCCTTCGGGGGGGGGGGGGACACAGAATGAAATTCAGCAGGGAAAAGTGCAATATAGTGCACCTAGAAAAAGAGATACCAAATACACGATTACAAGATGGGGGATGCCCATTTCAGCAATATTACAAGTGAGACGGACCTTGGAGTCATTGTAGATCACAAGCTGAATATGAGCCAACAGTGTGATGTGGCCAAAAGAAAGGCAAATGGTATATTAGACTACATCAACAAAGTATAGTCTCCAAAACCCATGAGGTATTAGTTCCCCTTTATTCGGCACTAGTTAGGTCTCATTTTGAGTACTGATGTCTAGTTCTGGACACTGCACATCAAGAAAGGTGATGACAAATTAGAATAAGTTCAGTGAAGAGCAACAAGGATGATCAGAGGGCTGGAAACCAAGTCTTATGAGGAAAGATGGAAAGATCTGAACGTGTTTAGACTGTTTAGTCCTCAGAAAAGGAGACCAAGAGGCGAGATGATAGCTTTTCAAATACTTCAAAGGCTGTCATACAGAGGAGAAGCAGGATCTATACCTGTGGTTCTCAACCTGTGGGTCCCCAGATGTTCCTGGACTGCAACTCCCATAAATCCCTTCCAGCACAGCGAGTGGTGGAGGCTTCTGGGAGTTACACTCCAGGAACATTTGGGGACCCACAGGTTGAGAACCACTGATCTATATTCTACCATCCCAGAGTGCAGGACACACAACAATGGGGTCAGTTGCAAGAAGCCAGATTTCAGTGGAAGATCAGTAAAAATGTCCTAACAGTTAGGGCAGTATGGCAGTATTACTTGAAGAGGTCATGAGTGAATGCTCCAACACTGGAGGCCTTAAAGAGTAATTTAGACATCTGCCCTGCAGATATTTTGGAATTTGTATTTCTGCATTGAGCAGAGTATTGTCTCACAGGCTCCTTCCAACTGCAGTATATAATTAGGCTATACTATGTTCTTTGTCAGGTTTGTTTTCATTTATTTTCTTTCAAAAAGATTCTCCTGTTCACCCTGTGCTGGATGTAGAGTGTCAGTAGGTATTTAAGACTGTCATCTTTGCAGTCAGTTCTCACCTCTATGATTGGAGAAGCTTCTCTACAAACCTAGGTTTCTGTTTACTCTGTGTCTGAACAAATGGATTGTGATCTGCAGAAGTGCAGACTCATATATTGCACTATTGTTAGTCTTAAAGAAATCACAATACCTTGCTTATTTATTTTTGGTTACACATGCCTACTTCCTTGAAAACTGGTGCTCTCTGTTAAGCATCACCTTTGTCAGATGCCTTTCGAATTTAAGGAACACACAAGTGCTCACCCAGTATGTTTGTATCAGGGTGCAGACTTCATCCTACTGGAATTGGTGGCAAATCTCCCATTTGAGTTGAATATTGGTACAGTACACTGCTTGTTTAATTATTTAACATGCCACCGTAATGTCCAGCACATAAAACAGCAAAACTGGGGATGGAATCATATAATCCCTGCATTTCAATCTCCCCCCCAAATATTGCTGAATATATTATTAGGATTCTGCTCCAGGTGTTTGTTAGAGCTGAAAAGGAACTCTCCAGGGTGCTGAACCCATTGGAGACCAGATGATCCAACTGGTAGCATTGACTCTGTCTGCCATCCTTGCCCTCCTTCTCCTCAAATCAGCAGCAGCCTGACTACTGTTACACTCTCATCCCATTCTAGAGGAATTTCCCTCTTCTTCTTTTTTCCTTGTTTTTTGGACTAGTGGGAGGGCGCTGCTTCTCCCCTTTTCTTCTTCAGCTGTGGGGAGAGGCAGTTGCTGTGGATTTGTTGGGGGTGGTCTTCTGCTTGCCACCTCATGACGGCAGGAGAGCTTAGGCCACCTCTGCCTTCCCGAAGGTTCTTTTTCCACCATTGGGGTCAGTTCTACTTTAACTACATCAGGCATGTCCAAAGTCAGGGCCGGGGGCCAAATGCGGCCTGTTTTCCAATTCTGAGCAGCCCGCGGCTTCTTCTCCCCACCGGCTCAGCCTGTCGCTCATCTCTGCCAGCTGGCCCCTCCTCATACTGGATGGAGGCGTTAGCTTGCAGTTTTATGGTTTGCCTGCCCTCCCTGCCTCTGTCCATCCCTCCCAGTCTACCCACCCCCAGTTCCGTTGCTGTAGAATCCTCCCTACATCCTTGCATGTTATAGAGACTTGTCCAAAGTCCGGCCTGGGGGCCAAATGCGGCTGAATGGTTGGCCCCCACACATTTTCACTTCACCAAATCTGGCCCTCCTTGCAAAAAGTTTGGACACCCCTGAACTACATGGTAGACCCATAAGGGATATTTCTCAAGACGGGAATGGTGGGTTCCTAGGATTTTCCAACCCAGTCTTCTGTGACCCTTGGCTTGGGCCTGGGCTGCCTGTTTTAAAAGTAAAGAACATGAGCAAGGTGGAGATTTATTTATATATTTTTAAAATATATTGGCTTCTCCTCTTCAAACTTTGCCCAACTTCCTTTGATGGCTGGAGAAGAAAAACAAGTCAAGCTGCTGACCCAGTGGTAATACTGGTTTTATTGTCCCACTGTCTGGGCAAGCAGGATCTTGCACATGGCAGAGTTGGTTTGGTGTAAGGGGAGCTCACGTCCGGGAATGGTAGCTCGTCTCTGTTTGCGAACAGTCCGGCTATGGTTTGTAGAAGATTCAGATACTGTGAAGATCTCTCTAGGATGAGAGGAAGGGAAGATTTAAAAAACAACAACACACAAATACACCAAAAAGCAGATATTAAAACCTGCCATTTAACATCAATTGAGTAGTGCCAGCTTAGCCAACGACCGAAACCTCTGCTTTTTTTTTAGCAGGAACTCCCTCCCTTTTGCCCTCTAGGAGTGACGAAAGCAATTTTGCCATATTTTGAGAGGCCTCAGTACCCTTGGTGACCCACATCTCCAATTGACCCTTGGAAACCAGCCCCTTCACAGGATTGCAACAAGTCTACAGCCTTCTCACTCCAAGGGGTTTCCTACCAAAGAGGTGGACATCTTGGTCCTGAGAGAAGTTGAAAACTCAAGACTGGAGCTTGGAAAAGTTACCTTTGGGGACAACAGCTCTCTGAAGTCCCAAGGGTTCTGGAGGCCGCTGTGTAATTTTTTCTCTCTCTCCTGCGCTCTGCTACATCCTATTATCCATTGAAAGAAGAGATAGGGGAGAGGACCCGATCCGTCTTTCTCTTGCATGCCCATTCTCAACTTGCAGGTGATATTGGTTTCGCACCCCGGGAGTGGATGGAAGCCTCTCTCTGAGAACAAGGTTTCCTTTCATCCTGGCGAAGGCCTTTGCTTTTAAGCTTGAATTAGCCTTGGGAACCTTGCCAAGGGTATCAGCCTCTGATGTCACGCTCAGCAACAGAAACCAGCTCTGGGTCTATTTATGTCAAGAGGCATCCATGAAAGATTTATCACAAAGATCACAAGGGAGCAATGATGCTCTCTGTAGTGGGGAATCAATCTTGGCACAAGATGCAGCGGTGGTTGCGGTGCCACAGAAAGGGGATTTATCGCTATAGCACTGCAAGAGATAAGTCGGCCTTTCTCTTTTTTGATGCAAGTGGGGCTCCTCTTATGTTCTTTTGTCTGGCATTGCCCAAAGCTTTCCATTAACCTCCAGGTGACCTTCCAAGGCTCTAAGAACACCTGCTTCCATTCAGACAGTGGGCAATGGATTTGCTACTTCTTATTTACCAACAAGTAGGGTGATAAATAATTCTCTCTCTGAAGTTAAAAGCTCTTTCAGCATTGCTTTGCTCATTCTTCTTTGCACTTCATGCTGAGCCACCCCACTATAATTCAATCAGAATATAAATTGGTTCCAGGGATTTGGGACAGATTCTTCTATTAAGAACATTAAGAGCAACAAACAGACTCTACAGGTGGGGCATCACTGTGCCCAAATCAATCTTTTTTTTTAAACATTACTTTGTTTTATCTGACTTCTGTCTTAGCTTTCTCCTAAATAATGGTTAACAATAATAAAACAGAAAAACAAATTTAGATCTTCCACCTGCTATATTCGAATGAATGACATGTGGCCTATGGGTTACATCATGTAGACCCTCGCACTCCCAAATGTGCCCCCTCAGAACCACCTGATTCTCCCTGCATCCATCCCCTCAACATTTACAAAATATTTTTTTAAGAAAAGAAGACATTTGTCTCACAAAATGTCTTTGTGTTCTCCAAGGGTGTGGTCTATATTTCCCCATGTTCTGAAGCCTCCTCTTTTTTTAAAAAGCAGGTCACTCAAGGATACAAGGGATCATTTCCAGTTTATACACAAACTGGCACAAAAATGGAGGGCAGGGGAGCAGGAGGGGCTGTCAAAGGTCTGGGGAAGGGGGCAACTGCAGCCTCCAGACCTTTGGTGGGTGCCCACCCTGGCACCACACGCTCAAGGGCAAACCACAATCAATTCAAGCTCTGGTTAACGCAACTGTGGTGCCTACGTTATCAAACACCAGTGTGTGTCTAGACCTGCTCCTCATATTGCTAGCTATTCACTTAAAAACAAATGTAATACATGAAGCAGCTCTCAGGGGAGCCTTTTCTGAAGACACATTTACTACCAAGGTCATGGTGGCATTTCATTCTTATGTTATTCTCCATGAGGAAAAGCTAGGCTGAAGTTGACCCCATACGTCCCCTTGAAAGAGGAAGAGAAAAATGTGTCAACTGAGCTGATGTACCCTGTCTTGCCACAAATCCATGGCCATTGTTTCGTCTTGCTATCACCACAATGTGTCAAGGCCATGGACGCTTCCTCCTTGCCAGGTCTTTCAGGAATGGGATGACTTGTTTCTTTTTCTTGCAGCTCTCCACGCAGAATGGAGATACCCGTAATTCACGGATGGCTGATTGTATGCTTCAAACATGTACACCACAGTATTCAAGCACAAAAGTTTTTTAATTGTATCTAACATTGAATCCCCCCCTTTCCCTGCCACGTTGGGTCTGAGATGTCTCTTCTGCATAATATCATGACTACCATGCTTGACCATACATGCTTAAATAGACATAATTGCCCCCATGCATGTGGCCATGGTCGGAAGCCAGGATGGCTCATGAGGAAGAGATGAGTTGAAAAAGCAGTCAAAATGTTACCCTTCTGTTTAAGATAACCTTGGGTTATGTTCTAGGGCTACACAAGATTTCCTTCTTGACTTGAGATCTGGAGCTTACCTGTAAGAGACCTGATCCTCTGTCAGCTGGAGACACATGAGCACAGGAGTGTCCAAAAATTTGGCAGAAGTTTTAAAACTGGTGGCCATTTCTGCCTCGGTTTGGCTTCTCACTGTGGCTTGATAGAAGGGGGCATCCAATTCTGCTTGGAAATCAATGGCCAAGGCACCCCTGTCGTTGGGGAGAGAAAGAACACCAGCAGTGCTTCACAAGATCATTGACTGGACATTCTCAGCCATGACCAGCTACTAGGGCTTTGAGATTTGCACTACAGCCAGTTCTCCTTGGAGAACGTGAGAAGAACTGTGATGGCTCCAATGGAAAACTGTTATAATCTAGCATCCTGTATGCAACCGTGCTTACAGGAAGTCCATCAGAAGAAAATGAGTACAACTGCCCTCTCTCTTGGTTGTTTTATAGCAACTGGTGCTCCCAGGGCAGAAGTACGATGCCTCTGAGTCTGAAGACTACCCCTAGCCATCAGGACTAGCAAAATAATCAAAGTTCTGTGGAGAAATGATAGAAGTTAAATTAAGGTGGTTTGAGTTGGATGCCAGTTGTATGAGATGAGACCCAGGCCACACCAAGGACAGAATATCCATTAATTTGGACACCCTGCCAACCTAGCTGTGATTAACCGTGCTAAATGTTATTATCTCTAGATCTTCCATGAGGTATCTGCCATTCCTGTCACTGAATTGTCATGGATCTGCTCAGGATTTTAAGTCCTTTCTGTGAGAGAGGGTTGAAATAGCTTGGTAAAATCTTATCCTCTCTCTGGTATGCCTCGCTCAATAGACTGGATCATGTTTTTCTGTTACCGTGGACCCTCTTGTAACAAACAGTTTGTATAACATAAAATCTGTACAACATAAAAAATTCCAGAGATAGGGGAAATTTGCTTAACGGAATCATCTATGGGGTGAATCCATACCACATCAAAATGGTCGCGATTAGGGATTACTCTGTTTTCAATGCATTCCTATGGAAAATTTGTATAAAGGAAAATTTGCTTAACATAATTTCATTTGGAATAAATTAATTCCTTTATACAAGGTACCACTGTATTAGCTGAAAGTTGTTCTAATTCTAGCTGAGGTGTGGGAGCTAGCATGGGGGTAGTAAATGGAATTTTGACATAGGAAGCAGAAGACCTGGGTTTAAACTTCCCCTCAGCCATGGAAGCTGATTTGGTGGTGTGTGTGGCAATGGTGAATTGCTGCTAATATATCTCCTGGTTATGGTTAGAAACAATATTATGGTACAGAACACAGAGCTGCGGAAGAGATCTTCAAAAGATTCCTTTTTTGAAATATAGCCTTGGAATTCCATGGTCATCAAGGGAGATTCTGGGCACTCTAGTCCAAAGAAGTAACTTTTCAAGATTCTGGTAAGTGCTGAGTCTCACATGCCACCTTTCACATTTTCCTTCTTGTTTCACTGCTTACATTGGCCTATTTTCAGTGGTTTTCCTAGTGGTCAGAATCTCCTGAAACACTGATTTGTTTTTCAAGAATTTCTTTCATGACTACCTTGAATTCTTCCTGCTGCATTGTTCTGCAGCATGTTTTCAGTGCTGAATTGGATTTCCTTCGTGTTCAAACGGATCCCCAAAAGCAAACAAACAAGCAGGGCAAAGCTGTCATAAAATGGCAGTCCTCCTTAGACTGGTCCCATTGCTTCATGAGGTGAGGCAGGCTTCCCTTTCAAATGACTCAAACTGAAGCCAAACCCTACATGAAACCTCGTGAAACCTTCATTGCTCAGAAAGGCAGACATTTTTGCTTCCACACTCAATGTCTTTTAGATCTGATTTCCATAAAGCCACAGAGGGAGGAAAGGAGGAGCGGGAGGGAGTGAAGGAGATGACTGACTAACAGATCAGTCTTCTTTCTAACCCTGTTTTTACCATGATGGGCTGCCCAGTTCCTGTACCTTGGGGAGATCAGTGACCCAGATCATTGCAGCTGTTCCACCTCCTTCCTTTGCTCTGGTGTTCTCCAGCAAGAGTGGACACCTTCCAGAATTGATGGAGCCCTGTGTGGCCATTTCTGGGCCTTGGGGGACCTGCACTATTCTCTCCCTGCCTCTCTTTCTCACCCCCACCCTCAAAAGCTCCCTTCATGCTCTCTGTTGGCCAATATTTTTAATAAAAAGTTTTTACAAGGGGGGATGGAAAGCATTCAGATCCCCCCAAACATGACAAAGTGCATTTCCTAAAAGGCAGAAGGAAGTTTTTTTTTAAGCCTTCAGGAGTTGTGCAGGGAAATGCATCATCCCGCCTCCTTGTCTGATTAGCCAGTGCCAGGGAGAAGGAAAGATGATGTCAGAGGCTTCTTCTTATTGGATTTTAGCCCCACACAACTTCAGCGTAAGGTAAAGGATTGGTTGATTTCATTCCTCCCCTTTCGAACACCAACTGGGCTCCTGCGTTTCCAAAAAGCCCATCTCTACTAGCCAGTATATCCATCCCTTCCCCCCAAGTTAGGAAATTAAAATTACTGTATTTATTTGAAATTGGATGGATATTTATGTGTGAACTTTAATTATTAACATATTGTACTAATATTATTTTGTCTTTTGTCAGGTTGTCTCCTGATTTGATTTATTTTTAATGCAACGCAAAACCTATGACTTTTGATTCCTTTTCTGTTCCTTATTTCTGTCAGTAGTTTAATGTATTTTTTTCATTAATGAAAAAATCTTATTACTATTATAGTGATACTATTATTACTTCCCAGCTTGTCTCCTGAAATTTCTTCCTCAGTAATTTCCCATTGAATGCGTTTCAATGCATTGGTCATTGGTTTCAAGAAATAGGGCCTTCTCAGTAGTGGCACCAACATTACTATTTGAACTAAGAACGGCCCCCTCCCTGGAAACATTTAAGTGAGGCCTTAAGACTTATTTATTTAGGCAAGCCTTCTGAGCCTCCAGCCTTTTACAATATCATGTATATTCAGTTTTTATCAGCTGGGGGCCTTTGCTGCTGCTGCTGCTTTAGTATTGTTTTAATAGTGCTTTTGTGATAGTTTTTAAATGCTTTTTTGGGGCTATTTTTAATATTTCATATATGTGCTGTTTTAATATACTGTATTAAATTATTGTTGTAAGCTGCCTTGGGTCCCTTCAGGAAGAAAGGTGGCATAGAAATAAAGTTCATCATCATCATCATCATCATCATCATCATCATCATCATTATTATTATTATTATTATTATTATTATTATTATTATTATTATTATTATTATTATTATTATGGAAACTCAGAAGGAAAAACACCATTGCCTGTTCTGTTTAAAACACAACTATGCTAAATTAAAATAAGACTGTGACATGTATGACTTGTGTTTCTGAAATAAAAGCAAAGCCATTCACTCCCATTAATCATACCTACTATGTCCTCTGTGACAGGGCAAGGGTTTACATGCCCGCAGGAATCTCCTGCCCACCCTTGCCGCACGGACACAAAACGAGACTTGAAAGACTTGTAAACAAAGTAGGAGTAACTTTTTACATTGCTTTTAGTACCTTCTCCCTTTAACAACAAGCTTGAGACCAGGTCATTCTCCCTCTGTTCCAAGAATTCTCATCACCATTTTTTTATCATACTATATATATTCACCGAGGGAGGGAAATAGAAGTACATACCTTGTT
Organism: Phrynocephalus guinanensis; assembly: GCA_037367245.1. Lineage (NCBI taxonomy): Eukaryota > Metazoa > Chordata > Lepidosauria > Squamata > Agamidae > Phrynocephalus > Phrynocephalus guinanensis. The sequence goes on along the minus strand of CM074735.1, from coordinate 40,544,443 downwards.
TTGATACCTGTTTTGAATTCTTGCTCCCACAAATTCACATTGATGTCAGCAGAAACATCTAAGCCGAGCCCTCCTTGAAGTGTAATTATGGTTTGCAAACCAGACTGAAGCGGGACTGCCTGCACAGTGCAGTAATCATCAGTTATTCAGATCGAACACAGACAATAAGCCTACAAATATTGATAATGTGCTCCTGTATGTACCTATGCAGATTAAGTTCTGCTGAGTTCAGTGGGGCTTACTTTTAGGTAAGTGAGTACGAGACTTACATCTTCTCCATAATGATCCATTTGTATAGACCATGTTACTGTTCATTCATTACCATCATAAAATTAAAACTACATAGCCATTCCTCACCTGTCTGGCACATAACAACAGCAAAGATGAAGAAGCTCATAAAGGAGGAAACGTTCCCATAAATTATATTCCCAGTCCCCACTGGCAGCCTGTTGCCGTTCAAGATGTAAATTTGGTCCTTCTTGACTTGCCTCACCCAACTTACTGCTTTCCAGGCAAATGGAGCCATGAGTCTCAAGGAAGTGGTAGTCCAGTATGCCCAAAGGTCACCAGGTCAGTGAATGCTTTCATTTGCTGCTATCTCAAATCATACTAATGTCTCATTTGGCCAACCTTGCAGTCATTGATATTTTCAGTCTTAATCGTTCAGCAGCCTTAAGAGGAACCATGTTGGGCTCAAACGTGGCTTACACCCCTGATGAGAACATCTCGTTGCTCTGCTCAGTGCCACCAACATCTATGGATAATGGGAGAAGCCTACCTGTTGATGATCCATCAGGAGCACATTCCCTTTGACGACACTTGTGGGTTCTACTGAGCTCATAAGGACCTTCGACATGAGGTCCGCGTAACCTTCGAAGAAGGCAACCGGCCGTAGCTGGACATCAAGCAAAACAGCGGACATGCCAGCCATGAAGTCCTCTTCCTCATCACCTGGGTTGCCTCCCATAATATTTTCAAACCCCTTTGCTTCAATGGTGACCTGGAACGCACACAGAGACACACACATACACAAGGGTTAATGTAATGTGCAGGGCTACCTTCCTCCTCCTACAACAGTGGACCACCATTTTTCGAACAGTTGGCTTTTGGCATGTAAAATCCTTTTTGTTTGTATAAATCCTGATTCCAAACAGTCAGCAGAAAACTCTGCTGTCTCTGTTCAGGATCAGGAAAGGGACAAGGACACTGCTTATTTTGTGCATCCAAATGGCTTTCAGAAAGAAACACAACACTCCCCCAATGTGGTCTCCTTCCAAAGTTTTGGACAATGACCCCCCCCCATTATCCCGAACCACTGGCTGTGCCCAAAGGACTGGTAAGAACTGCAGTACAAAATAGAAGACAGAACCCTTAGCTTATTCCAGACAAAGTAAAGTACATTTATGCTTTCCAAATGTAAGCTGGAGAATTAACTGCATATTTCAAACTTCTAGTTAATATTTAGAGTTGAACTTGTCAGTACAGTTCACATATCATTAGAAGTATGGCTCCTGTCAGAGATAAAGGACTATCAATTTATTAAAAAACAAGTTTGTTTGGGTCAGCAAACATGCAGCTTCATTGCATGTCTAGATTCAAACGTTTTGCATGTCTGGAGGGAAAACATGGTGAGGGGAAGAAATATGCATTTCCTTTCACATGAGAGCTGACTCCATTATCGGTTGGATCTTTGACAGCAGCTCAAGTGGCTTTTGAGACATCTCAGAACCAACTTTGTCGGAAGAGTCAACCATTTGATGGAATTTTGAAATAGATGGGGATTACTTTGGAGGAAAATTAAAGTTTCACCTAGCAGCCAAAGCCAAGCTGGGAACAAGTCTTTGCAACTGTGCTAGACAAAAATGAGTTAGATTAAGGGAAGAATGAATGAGACCTGAGCGGCTTGAAGCTGGTGGCCATGATGACTTAGAACATCAAAACTGGTGGTGCTTTTCCTCAGGAGACCAATGTCTGAGAACAGCAACTCCAGACCAAAGGTAGAGAGAGAGTCATTCGTGACTGAAAGAGAGGGTGACAAAGAGCCTTTGGATGAAAGCCTATTGGGTATCATTGCCTCCTTCAAAATTAATAAAACCCCTTTCAAACACTTTCATACATGAAAGAGAATATATAGTAACAACCTGAAATTGTCCTAGATGATCAACAATATAGTATCAAGGAGAATCCCATATGTTCGATTTACTAATACCAAAAGGCTTGTGACTTCATGGAAAAGCATTGAGGGGGGAAATGAGATGTGGTTAATGTTCCTGTCTTTCACCTTGGAACAATGATAGGTCTTTCTCATGGAAGTCAGTGTTTGATGTTGCAGTCAACAAGCAATTAATATAATATGTAAGCACCCACCACCCATGCCCTTTCATTTAGCACCCTGGAGTCCTTCACTTTAAAGAATGATCTTGCTGGTAACAACAGTAGTTCTCCTCAGGCATTCCTACCGGCAGGTTCCTTAGCACAAGGGTCACACACTCACAACATCCATGGGATGCTGCTCCATCCATAGCACCTGTGCATCAGTCTGCACAGAGGAAGCTGATGAGTAGATAACTGCACCTGTCTAGGCCAGTGCCTCTCTGGTTGGACACATGGTATACACAGGTGCAGTGGGTGGAGCAATACACCTTGTGTGACCTTGAGGTTGAGGTTATATGGTGTGACCCCCCATCATGGACTGAAGTAAGTGAGTACAGTAATGTCCACACAGGACTAGTGTCTTGAGCAAATACTATAGAAGGAAATCTTTGCAGGTTCTGAAGGTCCAGTTAGATGTGATATTACTTTTCAAAAAAACCGCATCTTATACTTTGTAAGGATATATATTGAGCTTCATTTTATATATACCTATTTTGATTTCCCCACTGTGCCTCCCACAAGTACAGCCAGTCAGCATGGTCTAGCACATGGTCTTTGGGCACCTTCAGAAGAAGAACATGGTAAACCACTTCTGAGTACTCTCTACCAGGAAAACCTTGAGGGTTCAAGTCAGAATTGACTTGATGGCACATGATGATGATACCAGATACCAGATGATTTGCTAACTCTAATCCCCTGTTTGGACCATATTTTGCCAACAACCTTGTTTTGTCCTTCTTATTGAAGCCAAAATCCTATTATGCAAGTTATGCCTGTAAGAAGTATAACTATGTCCCTGGATGAGGAGATTCTCAGTATTTAAAGACCTCCTTCTTCTGTTCTGTGCTCCCATTGTTTTTGTGCAATGAAAGAGGTTACCTCCAAGTTGGATGAACAGCAAGAGGGAAAGCCTTTCCTAACCAGAAATGTCCCTCTGCTGGGTGACATAATCACCCTTCTGCAAACGTAACTTATGCAATAGGAGAACTGACCAGAAATATATATATTCTCACAGAGGCCCTTGTCCTCAAGCAGCTTCCTTAAATAACTGGGGGTGGTGTGGTGGCTGCTGATCTTTGGTGTATTCAGATCTTGGAATTATGCCCATCTGTGTGCTCATGTACAGGTGTGTCAGGGATTAAGCAGTACACAAATGTGGTATTGAGATACATTTATATCCTATTGCTGAAGGAAGCCTCCTCAAGATAAACAACCGTCTTTTCCCTCAGGAAGGTAGTTATGCAAAAAGACTTCCTCCTTCTTCTCTGGGGCTCCCACCAGAAGAAAGTCTTTAATCCAGTCAGTTGCAGGAAAAAAATAACCCAACGTCAGGGGGTACTTTTTAACACCAATGGTTTCTTTATTTGGCTGTAGTCCAGGATATATCTGAACAAATGTAGCTACAGTCCATGAAAGCTTATGCCAGATAAAAAGCCAGGAGTTATTTCATCCCCCCCCCCGAAAGATTAAAAAGGATCACATAAACAACCGTTACCTGTCAGTGGTCCTGAGAAGGAAATGGAGCTGCCAGCTTCAGAGGAGAAGAAGTAGTAATTATTTATCTGAGGATCTTTCAGAACATCTTTGATAAGCTGCCTGGATGGGGGGAAAGCACAGGTGGGGGATGGTGTGAACTTGCAACAGAAAATGGATACAGACCAATTGAACTGACATGGGAGTCTGACTTGTATGAGAAAGGAGGCCCTGCCATTTCAAGACGAGTCACATTTTTAAAGAAACAGTAAATGCAGACAAACAGGCACAGTTCTCTTGTCCCTACCCCACCCCCACCCCTTATCCATTTCTGATTTCAGAAAAATATGTCAGGTACCCGGAAACCACCTGGAAAACAAAAAAATGGTCAAATACAAGATTTATTTATACTCCAAATGGAAGGAATTGGCTGCGGCTTCACTATCGCCATTCTCTTTATTATCCTTTGTTTAAAACATCCTTTGGGCTGGAAAGCTATTTCCACAATTTAACCTCTGCTCCCCTGAGGAAAGCTTTCACAGCCCTGCGTTTTCAGACCATGCCTTCTGCTTTTTTAGAGGGGAGACGTGACAACATCCCTGTTTCGGACAGACTTTGCCCTTGTGGCTCAGGTGAAGTCGATGATGTGCTCCACTACTTGCTCACGTGCCCCCTCCACGACCAACCCAGAGGCAAATTTCTTGGTGGGATTATTGGTTCACTGGCCGACAGGTCCCCTGGAGCCCAACTTAGTATGCTACTTGTTGGTACAGACAGGTTTGTTACACAGCAAGTTGCAAAGTTTGTGCTGGCAGCTATGAAAATCCGGGTCAATCTCTAACTTTGGGAGGACTGTATTGCTCTGTTAGTGTCACACTTTTTTAAAAAAATGGTTTTAATTATATTTGTCATAGATGTAGATGTAACCTCATAAGTTTTTTTTCTCGGTTGTAAATCAAGATTGCGGTGACCAATGGTTTTTAGCAATAAACTTTTACCTACTTACCTACACCTGGAAAACATGAACAAAATAAAAAGATTGAGAATACAGGAGAAAAGAGACCTCTGTTGCAAGCATTGTCTGATCCTCTGCCTTTCCTCTTCAGCAGCACCCTTGTTTTCCTCATCACAGGACTAAAGCCATGTGCCTAGTAGTTATATCCTCTGAGTTTTGAGCCTTTTCTCAGGATCCCACAACTGTTTGTAAGGTAGAGGAGGTAACTAGCAGGCAGATCACGATGAAAATTGCTTGCTTGCCTGTGGGCTAAATAAATACACTTACCCTTAATAGAACTGTAAAGTATTCCCAAAGGCTGTTTAGGCGAAGACCATGTGTTTGTTCAATAGTATTAAAACAGGTGTCACAAATTCACAATCATACAGTACATGCTGTTTGCTAATAATAACGCTAATAATGAACAGCAAAAATATGCTAGTGGAAGGTATTACAGTGTGATTGCCATGATGGCAATAAAAATAATAAATTAATAAAACATAAACAAAAGCTTACATTAATACATTGATTAGTTAAGAACTGCTGGATTGCTTAGTGCAGTGGTGGTGAACCTTCGGCACTCTAGATGTTTTGGACCACAACTCCCAGAATTCCGAGCCTAGATTGCCAATGACAAAGGACTGTGTGAGTTGTAGTCTGAAAGATCTGGAGTACCAAAGGTTCACCACCACTGTCTTAGCAGTTCAAGCATCTGGCTGTGGGGCAAGAGGTTGACAGTTCAATTCCCCACTGGGCAACCTTGACTCAATAATCCATAGTAGAGATGGGCACGAATCAAAAAAAATGGCATTTCGTTTGTCGTTTGTCGTTTGGAGGGTCTGTTTCGGTTCATTTCCTTTTTGCGAATTTTTGCAAGAAATCGTTTTCATTTTCGTTCGTTTCATTACCATTTTGTTACCATTTATTTCAATTTTTTGTGTTTTTTAAAGTATTTTAAGCAATTCACTCATATTGCAGTAACGGAAACGAAACGCACGACAAAATTTCCGGTGTTTCTGTTCATTTCGTTTCATTTTAGAGACAAAATTCGTTTGTTGTTTTGTTGTGTAACAAAACAAAAAAACAAAAACAGAAACGAAAAATTGTTCATTTCGTGCCCATCTCTAATCCATAGGATCCCTCCCAGCTATTATTTATTTATTTATTTATTTATTTATTTATTTGTTTGTTTGTTTGTTTGTTGGTTGGTTGGTTGGTTTGTTCATTTTTATACCGCCCGTCTTCCTGAAGGAACTCCGGACGGTGAACAGAGAGGGCAAAACAGACCCAAAGGCAACAATACAGCAATTGAAAAAAAAAATAGAAAACAAAAATAAGGAATAAAATATGGTAAAAATAAAACAACTCAACAAAGGAGTCGAAAAACAACGGCAAGACGGCACCAAAAAAAAGCACCAACAAAGGAAGAAATATATCTGCCTCCCCAGCAAACTCTCAATCTCATATCCTCCTTTAAATCTATTACAACATTTTGTGTCCATTTGTTGGTATTTGGAGCTGTCAGGGGCAATCGGGAACTTTTCCTTCTGCTTTTAGAAACAGGGATGTACTGAGAATGAACTGGATCTAACTCTGATTTATAAACGTGGGTTATTTGCTAATGCTCATGAGATTAAGCAAGGTTTTCTTGGGTGAGTGCATAAGGCATTTCCCGAACATTATGCTAATTACTAAAAAATAATGTTACGCACTGATTTAAGTGCAGCTTGCCTCCAAAAACTGTGTTTAAGGTAAGGCTCCAATTTAGATTGTACAGTACTTTCTCTCATGAACCAAACCATCATTTTTCTGTTTCATGTCCACCTCTAATCTCCAGGCTTAAAACTGGGGTACTTCAAGGACTAGATGCAAGGGAGTGGTATCAGGAGACAGATATCTAGTCTCGTGCACTCCCAGATGCAATTGGTGGGGCCACTGTGAGATACAGGAAGCTGGACTAGATGGGCCTTTGGCCTGATCCAACATGGCTCTCTGGAAACTATACAAAAGTAACACTAGACAGCAGAGATAAACGTATGATGATCTGATCCTGGCAATCATGGTGTTCATTATGGAGATGATGATGATGATGATGATGATGTAGGACCAGGAGATTCTTACCTGGTTGGATGATGATGGGAGTGTACAATGCCTTGAATTTTTGATAGTAGAAATCTTGACATTTCTGGTTCAAGTTCTCTTGCAGCCAACACAACATTGATGAAGTCCATTGGGGAGGGATTATTTTCAAGTAGGATTTCTGCAGCAGCCAGCCTTGAAGTTTTCAGGTAGTGTCTTCGAGTTTGATGGAAAATACGTTTCATTGCCATTTTAACCTGATGCCAGAATATACAGACATTGAACTTGCATTTGATATACTAACTTTTAGTTTGGAAAACAACTGAAGATGATTTTAGGGCAGAACTTTTTGACTATGACATTATAGGTTTTTCCACATGGGACACAGTCTAGTGCCCTGCTGTTAATTAGGACTACAACTTCCAGCCTTCCTGATCATGATGAATGGAGCTAATGGGAATTGGAATCCAATTGAAGCATCTAGAGACCACCAGGTTGGGGAAGGCTGGTCAAGAGTTTTTCACTTAATAAAGAATAGTCAGTCTTGAATTTTGAGCTGACCTATTCTCGGGACTGTGTGAAATGCTCCCCACCCCCAAATGACAGCTCCTTCTAATAGGTGGAATACTTATCTCCATGTTCAAACAAGAGATGATGGAAAAAAACAGGAAACTTTAGGCCATGGCCAGAGATGGAAAGGAATTTAGAATAACAGTGACCTCATGTTGTGCCAGCACACCGGCTGGGTCTCTAGGCTGGAGGAGCTTTAAGATGGATGGGAATCTGCTCTCTCCATTTTTTGGCCCTTCTGCAGACTGATCAAAGCCAGCCCAAATGTTTTGCTGGCAGATCTCCTAGACCAGTTGCGGTGAGAAGATTCTGCCCATTCCAGACTCACTACAGGTGGTACATTGTAGATTTCAGAACTAGAGTGCCAGTGGAGAGCATCTCCGTGCAACTTGCTGCAAGAGAAAGCATACCTTGGCTGAAAAATGTTGCATTTGCAAGGCCTAATGTCCTTTCTGAATAGGTAGGTAGGTAGGTAGGTAGGTAGGTAGGTAGGTAGGTAGGTAGGTAGGTAGGTAGGTAGGTAGGTGCATGGACGGACCGACAGCTGGATGGCTGGATGGACAGACAGACAGACAAACAGACAGATAGATAGATAGATAGATAGATAGATAGATAGATAGATAGATAGATAGATAGATAGACCCACCTACCTACCTACCTACCTACCTACCTATCTACATACATACATATTCAGAAACAACATTGTGCCTTGTAAATGTTTTTACAATAATGCCCTCTTCCCCTGTGAGAGTTTTAAAATAGGGTATTGCAATCTTGTCCAACCAATGAGTTGGGTGAGTATGCACGTGGGCTTTGAAGAAATACAATGACGTTGAGAGTGAGAGGTTTGTCATGTCTGGTTTGGAGTTGGTGGACCTTTAAGATCCATATAAGACTGGGGAAATGTGGGGTTTCCAGGGTGCTGATCATTTTTTTCTCATGGCAGTTCAGGTAACTCCTGCACTTTCTGGCACAGAAACATCCAGAACAACTCATTAAACCTTTAAAGCAGGCATGTCCAAACTTCGGCCCTCCTGGTGTTTTGGACCACAACTCCCAGAATTCAAAGCCTGTATTTCCAATGGCAAAGGCCTGTGGGAGTTGTGGTCAAAAACATCTGGAGGGCTGAAGTTTGGACATGCCTGCTTTAGAGGAATGCATAAGGATAAGTTCTTTTGTGTGTGTGTGTGTGTGTGTGTGTGTGTGTGTGTGTGTGTGTGTGTGTGTGTGTGTGTGTGTGTGTGTGAGAGAGAGAGAGAGAGAGAGAGAGAGAGAGAGAGAGAGAGAGAGCGTGTGAAGGTGATCTCATACCGTGCCTGAGATGTGCTCCGAGGAGTACCTCTGTAGAGCAGATAACGCTGTCGCTGAAACAGCTGCCGAGCCCTCTTCTGCATAATGCAGGAAAGTGGAGATGGATTCTGGAAGGAGAGCGGTTTTCAGGGACAACAGGTAGATCACCCTTTCTGAATCTCTGTTGGTGCTTTTCAGCCCTTGTAGGATAGTCTCCATTTTCAGCCTCACTTCCTGGTTGATTTCAGAAGAGAAAAAACAAACCCAAGAAGAGAGCTTTAATACCATTGGCAAGATTGCAAAAGATACCAGTGTGGTGCAGTAGATAGAGTGACAGACTAGGAATCAGGTTTGAATCTCTGCTGAGCCCTGGAAGACCACTGGGAGAGGATGGGACTGGTAAAACCATTCCTTAAATTCCTTTCTTACCTTGAGAGCCTTATTAGTGTCACTATAAGTCGGTTCCAACTTGAGAGCATGGAACAACAAAAAATATTGTAAAAACTCATACGCAAAAGTTTATTTTTTTTGGGGGGGGGGAAGGTTAAACAAGATGGCTAATGGGTACTTTCTGTCCTAGTTCAGGAGCTTTATGGTATGCAAGCTCTCTCTCTCTCTTCCGCACTTCTTTATCTTCTCTCTTTCTTTCTGATTTAAACCCAAGTTAGCTCTTACAGCTTGCTTCTTTTGGAAGGAGGCCTCAACAGAAGGACAATATATTGATCTAGTTATTATGTTCATTTTGCTTATTAGCTTCATTTTTGCATTGTATACTGTTCTTGTTTTGTTTGCTGAATTATTTGTACACTGCCCAGAGTGGCCTTGTTGCTAGATGGATCAGTATATAAAGTCAAATAAATAAATAAATAAATAAATAAATAAATAAATAAATAAATAAATAAATAGACTTTTTGAACCTACGTTGAACTTACATGTGTTTCTGCCTGTGTAAGTGCTTTCTGAGAATTTTTCCAAAGATTAAGGACTTGTTTTTTTAAAAAAAATACCCTCTTTTGCTCCCACTACATGGTATTGGCTTTGGATAGCTTTGTGGGCTTGTGCCTGTGTATGAGTGCTTCCAAATAATTCTCCATGTTTTACCAGTATGCTCATATCTATAATAAAGGTGCTTCCAACTATAATTGAGCTCTGCAGGAATAGGAGGGGGAAATGCCATGAGCAGAAGCAGAGGAGGTTGGCTCACCTGCAGGTCACACAATTCCAGGCGACATAACTTGCCAAGGAGGCTGCCTGAGACAAGATTTCCCGTTTCTGAAATAGCTCCATCTAGCTTCTTCTCACTTAGCTTATCCTAAAAGAAACAGATAAATAGGTGATAGGAAAGGCAGCCAAGCATTTAAGAAATTCCAATTGTCAGTGATAAACATGCTGGACAATGTGTGTTTGGGGATGAAAGAGATTCAAAATGTTTATTCAAATATGAGTTTTCATGCAGTTATTATATTTTTAACACAAAATAATTTGTATGAAAACTGGAATGGACTTGTGAAGGAACATGCACGGAACAGGCACAGATTGGAAACCGACTGTTCTATCCATCCTGCTATACCTGAATGTGAGAATGAGTGAGTGAGTGACAGACAGACTGATTGACAGACAGACACTTTGCAATGGCTGCTATAATAGAGTTGGTCACAACTGTAATGACGCAAGACATACACACCCCCAAGCATCTGAGGGATTGGCATTAAACCGGGGTGTGAACAAGTCCTAGGAAATCCCTGACATGTACTCCAGGTTTTTCAAAATCCAAACTCATTCCTTGCATTTATGTTTCCTCAGAGCAGCAATATATATATATATATATATATATATATATATATATATAGAACCACAGAACATGTGGTTGTCTTGTTTTAACTTCACAACAGTCCTGTGAGGTAAGTTGAAGTCCTCACACTCAAATTTTCATCTCTGTCTGTCAACACCATTCATTCATTCATTCATTCATTCATTCATTCATTCATTCATTCATTCATAGATCAAAGGGGATACAAGGCTGAAAAAAGAAAACCAGAACCCAGAAGTGGCTTCCACTTACGAGCACCAAACGCAAAAGCTCCTTTGAAGGCCGAGGAGACAAAGCAGCAGCATAGAGAAACTTCTCTACCAACGGTGTTTGCTTCTTGTTCCCAAAATCCAGAAATTCAGACAGGGCTGTCAGGCAGGATGTTGTCTGGGCAGCCACTGCAGCTTCAACGTAGAAGGGACTTGAAATGAGGAGGCATGAGAAAGAATTTAGTGACCCTAATAGGGTTTTCAAGGTCAGGGAGACATTTAAGGAGTGGTTTACCAGTGCCAACCTCCCCGCACCACCCGCAAGTTTCCATGGGTGTGCGGGAATTTGAACCCAGGTACTAGTCCATTACTCTAACCACTCTATACATGAGTGTCTCATGTAAAAGTTATTTCTGGCAAAAATCAAAGAAAAACAAAACAAAACAAAACAAAAGACACAAAACATGTGGCACCTTAAAGACTAACTTTCATGTTTTAATGTAACGTTTCGTGGACTACATGTCCACTTCTTCAGAGATATAGCAGCAGAATGAGGTGTGCAATATAATATGGGATGGGATATACATATATCTAGAAAAAGGAAAGTCACACAGTGTTTATGTTGACTGCAAATACAAAACACATCCGCACTGTTAACCAAAAGGAGAAATGGTGCAAAAGTTGAATTCAGTAAAGGGTGGGTAGTGAGGCTGCCACCTCATGCAACAGATTTTGGATTTGATGAAAAGACCAAGATCTTTTAGTTAGTCTATCTTGATTGTCACAGTGTTTTCATTGCCAGCGAAATTAGGATGAGGCAAGTCTGTAGATTTGTTTATTTATCAGGGATCAAAACAACTGTTCAGCTCTTGGGTCCATATAGATATGGGGAAGGGGGACACCAAATTAGCATGCTCCTTGGCTGCTGACAGTAAAGCGCCTTGGGGTGACCCTGTGTGTATGTCTATATCAGGTCTGTTTGGTACATCCATCAAGTAGCATTGTATAGATCTGAGGGAAGCCAGTACATATGGAAACAAACTGAGTGAGGAGTTTTGTATTCAGTCATGCCTATGTTTGATAGGTCACCGTAACCAGATTTAAAAGATAATAAGGTCTGGCACAGAACAGGTATTGAACAGTGTGGTGAGGTGTATGAGGCAGCCACTTTGCAATTAAAAGGTGATAAAAAAAACTTTATTCCTTTTCAGATATTCATTCCTTGAAGGTCAGAGATGTGTGCAAATAGCCTGCAAATGGCACCTGTTTTTTCTGCCTCTCAATGACCAATCCTGAAAGAAAATCAAATTTGTTTAGAACAGGCATAGTCTCGTGATAGGGAAAGCTAGTGCCATTTGCCTCTAAGAAAGTTCTGCTTCTTCTAATGGCAAAGACAGCAACTTATGTAAATTGACCCAGTGCCTGGTAATGTCCGTTGTATTTCTGGTAAGGCAGTTTATTGCTGGTGTTCCTTAGAAGAAGTGCTAGAAACAGTTTGTAGCTCTGTAGGTCAGAGCAGTCCCCCTCTACTTGATGGTCTCCTGATCTGCTAGACCCATGGCCTCTTGAGTTAGATGCCACTACATGTGGCATGTAGTATGTTATGATCTGTAAGAGCTTATATTAACATATGGGGCATGAAAAGAGAAAAGGAATTATTTTCTTCGCAGTCTGTTTACTTACACCATCGATTCTGGAGCTCCTTTTAAGAGTAGAAGAATATCCTTCTTCTTGGCATCACGCAGCATCCGGACAACTTTACAAAAACGCCATGTAGTTGATGCCCTGGAGAGGTCCATTTTCAGCTTCTTTTTAGCATGTGTTTTCAAATATTTTCTGAGCTGGTAACACCAGGGACAAAATACAGTATTTTTCCATGTAAAAGATGTCAAAAATTGTTAAACTTAAAAATTTAAGGTCGTCTTATACACAGAAGCAAGCCGAAAACAGAACCATGCCATTGTGAAACTGTAATTTGGGGTTGGAAAAGTAGTGGCCGTCTTAAACATGGGGGTGTCTTATAGATGGAAATTATGAGAAATGTAACAAATATCCTTGATGATATCAATCAACTTATGCCAAGTTTTCCAAAATTGCAACATATGCAGAGGAAATTTTATGGGGTAAATTTTGTCACAGTAATATAGGAGCTGCCTTAACATTCCTGACTGATTATTTATTTATTCACAAGTGGACCCTCGTATAACAAACAGTTTGTGTAACATAGAATTTGTGCAACATAAAAAATTCTGGACATAAACAATTCCAGAGATAGGGGAAGTTTGCTTAACTGAATCACGTATGGGGCGAATCCATACAACATAAAAATGGACGCAAATAGGGATTAATCAGTTTTCAATGCATTCCTATGGGAAATTGGTATAATGGAAAATTTGCTTAACATAATTTCATTTGGAACAAATTAATTCCTTTATCCAAGGTACCACTGTATTTTAAAATCATATTGGCATTTTCTGTGAGAAAAGACTGAGGGAAGCTGGTCCAATGAAATATCAAATAAAATCTATTTTGATTCTTCTGCATAAACATGTAATTATATCATATCATCTCTAGATCATTGTGTTGATTGGGATATAGGGAATGGAAGATCACATTCTAAATTCTGCTATTCCTTTTGCTTTTCATCACTTTAAGTCCAAATCTCATTGTCTACCACAATTACCTAAGTACTTCTCTTTCCAGTTGTTGCATCAGGCAGGTGATCATTTGAGGGATATCTGACTATGATATTGGATCTTTTTCACCAAGGTCTTTTCTTCATGTCACCATGTGGATCATTCTTGGGATGAATCTCTACCTCATAGTTTAACTTAGAATTTTGATTAGCCCAAATCAGGCAAATCACCCATATCTAGCACCCTCCAGGTGTATCAGACTACAGCTCTTCTCATTTTAGGCTGGTGTAGGAATGCTGGACTTTGTAGTCCAACACGTCTGCGTAATGACAAATTAGGGGAAGCTGACCAAATCCAATACAAGAATGTTCTTCCCACTCACTGTTGGGCATTGGGTGCAGATTCTTTTGGCGGGGTCACTTGCAATATTAATGGGTTGAGGTTTCTGCAACACTATCGCCAGGACATCCTCAAGATTCTTCCCTTGTAATTCTTTTGGGCCGGGTGCTTGAGTTACTAATTCAAGGTGTTGCCTAAGGAGAGAGAGAAGGGAGGGATACAAATTGGTTTAGTAAGAATGAGGCAACATCTTTATCTCCAACCCATTCTTTCTTCTGAAATGATAGGCAATTACTAGTCAGAGGTAACAACAACAACAACAACAACAACTACTACTACTACTACTACTACTACTACAAGAAGTCAAAACAAGACAGAGATGTGTACCTAACCTCCAGAAAAAAATGGGATTGAACTGGCAAACCACTCCAGTATTCCTGCCAAGAAAACTCCATGGACATGGGGTCATGAAGAGAGTCGGTCACGACTGTAACGATGCAACACACACACACACACACACCCAATCATGTATATTTTAGTAGAAAAGGGAGCAATGATTTAACCTTATGAAGATTAATGCAAAGAGCTAATTGATACAGTGAAAGTATACAACACAACCACGTCAAGTTGATATGAAATATATTTTTCAAAGAAAAAGGTAACTCAAAGCAAATGTTAATGATGAAGCTGCCCTTCTGTAACTTTATTCCAATTTCTGTGCTAACCAAATATTTGCTTAAATTACAATAATTAAACAACGGGAGATAAGGAGTATAATGAAGATCCTGCTTTTACAGCCTCTCATAGTTCACACTGAGTTATCTCTGTGAGCAGTGTGTGTTGTGGCGGTGAGGATTTTGACATCTTTTTAGGTCATGGCAATGTATGCAATGGTTAAACTGCAGTACTGCACTCAGGCCTCTGCTCATGTCCTGAGTTTAAACCCAATGGGTTCAATTAGGTGGCTCAAATTGACTCACCCTTCCATCCTTCCAAGGTCAATTAAATGAGTGCCCAACTATCTGAGAGACAAATTGTTGTTTGCATAACTATGTTGTAAAACAGTAATCTAGCACTATGGAATGGTATAGAAGTCAGAACAACAACAGCAACAAATGATATGGAGATGGTCAGTGTAAGCTATGGATGCTAACTTGCTGCCATTTTACTGCATATACTCCTGGCTTGCACATATCTCCTCATGCCCTCTCCTCAGATTCAAGGAAATCAAGACCACATAAACCTCCATGTTCTAATCCTGATCAAGACAGAATAATTTAATCTCTCTGGTCTGCTACCTACTGCATCAGTCAACACAGAACTGACCTGGAGTTGATATGGACTCCAATAGAAGATTTCAAGGTCAGAGAGATGATGTGGCTTTCCTCAGACAGTACAGATTTGATGAGCTTCCCTTCCAAAGCATAATGGATTTTACTTGTGGGTTGCCACAGGACTCCAAAAATCTATGAAAGGAAAACAAATGTCATAATAATCCTAAATTCAAGCTCTGGTGGTGACGTTTCTGTGAAAGAACTCTGTATCTGTTTCTCAGCAGGTTATTATACAGTATTGTTCCGAGTTTCTTTCTTGGCTGATGCGAATGCGTCTGGATTTAGTTGAAGGAAGATTCATGGGCCAGAATGGTTGACTGATCCAAAACGCCAGTGATCAAAATGTAGCACCCATACCTTTTGTCAGGGAGATGGCAAGTTAATGGCCAGGAAAGGTTAACAAATATTTTTTTGCAAGGAGATTACTGCTGGAGTCACTTCCAAAGTCTACAGGAGTAACTCACATTATCACTTTTCTCATGCCCAGCTGAGGCCAAAACATTTGTGCATTCCTTTGGAACAGAAAGAAAGAATTAGATGCAGGCCAAATTTTCACACAACAATAAACCGGGATGAAATCTGGCCTGGCCTAGCTATTAAGCCGAGTGAGGCAATGGTCTTCGATAGCCGATGCAAGTGGTAGCCTTTGGCATTCCTTGTGGAATCACCAGATGTTCTCTGCTACTAGTGGACATATCCAACACAGTCTTCCCAGGCTGAAAAAACTAGCCTGCCATTACAATTAGAGTGGAATTCAAAACTATCAGTCAACTCAGGTTTTGGGCGAAGTAGAGGCAGCCATCTTGTCTTTCATGTCAAGCAGCAACATGGCTTGGGGCAGCCCTGAAAGGAATGCTGGGTTTTTAAAATGCAGTGAAAAGAAGCTGCCCATCAACCTCTTAGTGTTAACAAACAAAGAACTTAGGGTTAACAAAAATGGACGGGGAAAGTATTTCCATCACACCCAAAAATCTAAGTTTAAGGTTGATTGCAAATATAGAATGCAAGATCCATTACCCAACAGCAAGCCTTGGTTTACAGTGTGCTTATACTTTTAGCTTGCCTGAGCACCTTAACCCATCATTCCAGCTTCAGACAGAAACATTTGCAGCTCCTTTCTGGCTAGTTTTACCCTGTTAATTGAGGTGAGAAGTTAGCAGGAACAGCCATGGTTGATTACCATAATCCTGGATTTTTAGCTTTAAATGACACGCGGTGGCAGTTTCAGAGGGGGAACATAGATTTTAGGTGGTGTATACTGCATGTGCTTTAATTGGCAAGATAAAAAACAAATATACAGTATTTGACTTGCTTTGTTAACAGAGCTGAATCCAAACTTCGGCCTTGTGCAGCTGTGTATGTCTTTCGTCTTCACAGCAGAATCCCCAGATATTGTATATGTAACTTGACAGCTTCCAGAAATATCCTCCTAAAAACAAAAGCAAAGCAAAGTGTTCTGCTTATATACCGCCCCATACCACTACAAGTAGTCTCTGGGCGGTTTACAATTTTGATTACAGTGTGCAGGCTACACATTGCCCCCCCAGCAAGCTGGGTACTCATTTTACTGACCTCGGAAGGATGGAAGGCTGAGTGAACCTTGAGCCTGCTACCGGGGATTGAACCCAGGTCGTGAGCACAGTTTTACCTGCAGTACAGGCATTTAACCACTGCGCCACGAGGCTCATAGGTACAAATAGGTACATTCTGAGTAGAACAATGAGTGCAGAATTAGCCCTGTATCAGTCTCTACCGGTGGCAAGATCATACATATAAGATATCAAGGCATATATCCGGGTGTCTATGTTGCGATTCCAAGATGGAATGCCAACAGGCTAAATTTATTTTAAAATCAGTTTCTTTCAAATATTTCCCAAATTTAATTATTCGTATGTGAATGACAGAAATATATTGATCTGAGTGCCAGCTGCCGCTCACCTGACATCCAATGAAAACCCTGAAAAACCAGTGTTTTGAAGCAGTTGTTCCATAATTTTAAGAGACTGAAAATGGAGTACATATATGTGATCAGAATTGGCCAATTTGAAAGTCCATAGGGATAAAATGGCCAAAATCCTACTGCTTAATATAGTAAATTGCACTACAATTGGCCTATTGAAACAATTGGGATTTAGTGAACCAATTCCTCCATAATTTCCATTGATTCAAATAGAATTACTCTCACTGTGACTTACTCACTGCGAAAGTAAGTCATGGTTACAGTAGGCCCATTTGAAGCATTGGAACCTATGGTGAGGCTGACTTGCTGAATCCCCATTGTTTCTAATAAGATTGCCTATACCAAACAAGATAAATCTATCCTGTAAAATAAAAAAGACTATGACAGCTTAAATGTCATTTTTATTTGTGATGCATAAAAGAAGGTTTAAGAAAAGGTGAAACACACTGGGTTTATAAGTACAGCTTTATAAGAAACCCAAAGTCCCAGATGCTTCTTATCAAAATTAGTGAAACTCTGCCTTGTACCAAGCAGTAAATTGTTGAAGTACAGAAATCATTATGATGATCTTGTAATCAGACTGAATTAAAGGATGCTTGTAAAATGAAGGGAGTGGTGTTGGTCTGTATCAACACACAAGTTCAAGAAGTTTAGATCTCCACTGATAGCAGGTCTTTTGAAAAACTTATTTATCCACCCCTTGCATTACAACAGCCATAGCCATTAATTATACCATGGTTATGGATATATATAACCGTGTTTGTCCTGCCCAGTCAAGACATCCTGGTGCTTCGTCCTATGCCGTCAACTGTACCTCGGTCACCGTCCCCGAGTGTGCCTGAAGCTGGAGGAGGCTGGCAAGGCCTCGCTTCAACTCCAAATTCAAGGGCTCCCCTGCTTTGCCTTCATAGAGGCCTTTGATCTGCAAGGCAAAGCAAATGTTTAAGGAAAGAGCTACAATACACCACCACCACCACCACCACCAGTACCCTGTCCCGAAGCTTCCCAAGGATGAAAGAGATTCCAAGGGAACCTTAGAACCTTTGGATGGGTTGATAAAAGGTTGCAGCTGTTGATGACAGCAGCTTTACACAGCATAAACGGAATTCTGGCTTTTGAAAATATCCACCAGCCTTTCCTACAGAAAGGTGATGATGTATATACAGCATTGGCAAACCCAACAATGTCCATCCCTGGAGGTCAGTGGCATTGAGTCACTACTGGCAGATGTGAATATATCAGTCCAGGTCCGGGCACACCAACATAAAGCACTGCACCCTTGCATGCTTTTCCTTAGTGTGCTGCAACTAGCATCTGTTTCTGCCAGCACAGTCAGTTGCACTCCGATAAAACTGGAAAGCCATAGCTTACTCCTCCACTCCCGATGTAGGGGTGGTGGCGGCATAATGTGGCACTGCACTATTTGGAAAAGTTGAAAACAACCTTTCATGGTGAGCTCATCAAGTCCCATACGGAAATGTCCTTCTCTGCCCTCGGGGATATGGTGAATGCTTAAAAAGATGCCATGTTGCAGTGCCCATGCCTGTGTAATAATGATACAATGATAATTTCCATTTTCAAGCCAAAGGAAAAGCTTTGGAAAAGCAAGAACCCTTTCTCTGAACTCTTTGTGGCTTTGTATCTGTGCTATCCATTCACAACTGCCTGCCTTCCAGATGTGGTAGGCCCCAGTTTCCACTCACTGTGGCTAATGTAGCATGATGAGAGGTGGGAGTGGCAATCAAAATTATCTGAAGGGCACCAGGTGGGACAAAGCTGTTCTATGTTGTGTTTTGTAATAACGACTGGAAACAGCAATGTTCTCTTAAAATAATTCATCTGATTTATGGCATTAGAGGGCATTCTTCTCTTTAGGTCAGTACAGTAGTCTATACTCACAAAGAACACTGTATTTACAACAGATGCTGAGCAGAGGCCCATAAGCAGAGAACACATGCAGCTGTTTCCCCTTGCATTAAGCCACCAGCCGCAGGGTGGCTGCTTGCCTACATGTTATTTAAAACAAGTATGGAAAATGGGGGCAAAAGAGGAAGACGGTTAGGGGGATGGGCAACTTTCAGACTCCTGATCTCCTTCGTTATGGCTTCTTATCTTTCAATGTGACTTGGGGCATTTATACACGACCCCTAAGCTCCGCCGCAAATGGCTGCAAGGTCCGGACCTTAAAAATGTTTACCCACCAGCTCCGGACTTTACAGACAATTAAGTGCGACCCCGCCCACTTTAGCGCGACCCAGAGCAGTTTTCTTGTACCTGCTTTTTGGATGTGACAAATATTTGATCCGGTGTAAGGATAGTGAGTGCGGGGCTCTCCTGGCTTCTGTTTGTTCTTTTTTTGCGCCCCGCCCCTTTAAGAGATCTGAATGCTGCCGGGAACAAAACGGAGGTAAACCGGCATTCTTTTCTTTCTTTTTTCTCCCTGCCTCACGCAGCCAGCAACCAGGAAGTGCGGAGGGGGGTGGGGACAGAGGAAGAGCAACGAACCCCTAAGATCTCTGGTCCGAATTTAAGTGGCCAGCGGATCTTAGGGGTCGTGTAAAAAGGCCCTTGGATGAATGGCTCATCAAATGGAGAAGACCTTCAAAAAGAAAGATGGTCCTCTGGCAGCCCTTCAAAGGGAAGACTGTCCTTTCTGATAGAGGACATAGGGCCACCCTACTACTACAGTACTTCTGGAGGGAGTTGCGCATATAAAGAGCCCCGTGGCACAGTGGTTAAATGCCTGTACTGCAGGTAAAACTGTGCTCATGACCTGGGGTTCAATCCCAGGTAGCTGGCTCATGGTTGATTCAGCCTTCCATCCTTCTGAGGTTGGTAAAATGAGTACCCAGGCAATGTGTAGCCTGCATACTGTAATTAAACTGTAAACCGCCCAGAGAATACTTGAAGTGGTATGGGGTGGTATATAAGCAGATCACTTTGCTTTTCCTTGTTGCGTTGACAAAGACCACCAAATACATAACAAATTGTAGCATTCAAACATTCTTGTGCATAGGAAAACTGGAAATACTGCATGTGTCTGAAAGTGGAGGGGGAGAGGACCCTATAAGCTCATGTGAGAATATCTGAACGTACCTTCCCTTTATTCCAGAGGAGGAAAATCGGCTGCTCCAGATCTGCGGTGTTCAGCGATGGTTTTACAGATTGGTTCTTATTCACATATTGACTCTTCTTTTCTTCCAACCCATGGTAGCTTTGCAGGTCATGGATCTAACATTCCCAAAATGGACAAAAGAAAACAGGGAGGTTTCAATCTTGCTGAGGGACAACATTGTTTAAGAATTGGTCTGAAAAAAGACAATAATGTATCTGTTTTCATTATATTTGACTGTAGCACACGTGGGAAATTTTACTTTTTCAGACTACCATGCAAAAATGGGGCGTGTATGCTGAGTTATAGTCCAAAGAAATTAAAAGAGAGACAAAGAGTAATTTATTCTTTCCTTGGTATAGCTACATCTGTACCTAGGTAATCTGCACAATATCAGTGCATGAGGTTAAAAAAAAAGCTCAAATGACAGTGGCACCTGGTCCCCATTGTGTTTGGAGGGGTAGAAGGTGCAGTAACTAATGGGGTGAGTACTCTTGGTCTCTAACACCAAAAGACAGTGGTGAGAGGGGACACACACAGCTTCACTCATATTTTCACTCCATAAATCAACTGAAGAACAATATGGTGCTGCCTCGCCCATTCCATGTAGAGAAGCCAGCTTGGACTGACAGTTGAACCTTACATTGACACTGTTGACAGGCTAGCATCTGCATTTAAAGTTAATTTAGGGGTACATGCTATGAATGAGATACATAATTCCATCCTTCAACAGATGGAAACAGTCAATGACTCAAGGGGGACAGCCTACGTTTGTCCTTACTGCTTCTCAGCATCTGTTGTGTGACACAGCTGCTTCACTCTGCCTACTGATAGGGACAGCCATAGAGTGACTCTCCTAGTGGGTCTCCTGGAAATAGGAGAACAAAGACAAAGGGTTGGCTGAACCACCGATATATCTATAGACGCCATGGGATGATGGGAAAAGGTTATGATTAGATTAAAATAACCCACAGTGAGTGTGTGTCATAGGAACATAAGAAGAGCCATGCTGGATCAAACCAAGGGCTCATCTAGTCCAGCATCTTGTATCTCACAGTGGCCCCGCCAAATGCCCTTGGGAGCTCATGAGACTAGATATCTGTCTCCTGATACCACTCCCCTGCATCTGGCCTTTGATGTACCCTGGTTTTAAGCCTGGAGATTACACATCCCCATCATGGCTTGTAACCGGTGATGGAGTTTCCCTTCAGGAATCTGTCCAATCCCCTTTTGAAGGCATCCAGGCCAGATGCTATCACCACATCCTGTGGCATGGAGTTCCACAGACGTGTTGATGTTAAGATGCCATTTCCTTTTCTAATAGCTTAAAACCAGGGCAAGCCCAAAGCATCACTGACTTGGATTTGGAGAAACTGCTGTGTTGGCTCCATGGGATTCCTCCACAAGAGATGCACATCAACCAAAGCTTCAGCCTTGAACTTGCTTCCTCCCGCAGGCAACTTTGACAGGTAGTTTATATGGCCATCCAATGTGTACCGGTATTGATACAGGATTCCTGACAGGAAAGAAGGATCTTCCAGGGTCTCTGTAAAAGAGTTCTAGGTTGACATGGTTTGAAAACATTTTACCACGCTACTGGATTACAGCAGTAAAGGATGAGGTGGGTTTGTAGGAAGGAACCTGGGAGTCCTACCCTACTTTCCTCTCATCCCCAGGTTGCTGTAACACTTTCCCTACATATCTGGAAACTGAGTTATGGCAACTGGACTTCTCTTCTTGAGAGACTGAAACGTTTCGCTGCTCATCCAAACAGCTTTGTCGAAAGCTGTTTGGATGAGCAGTGAAACGTTTCAATCTCTCAAGAAAATAAGTCCAGTTGCCATGATGAGCAGTGAAACGTTTCAATCTCTCAAGTCCAGTTGCCCTGACTCAACTTCCAGATAAGCTCACCTGGATGACTGAGAATCTTCACAGACATTTCCCTACATATCTGACATTCAGAAAACTGATGCTACTTCTGAAGGGAATAAGAAGACATTTTAACATTTTGAAAATTCCTACCAGAAACTGACAGAAATGAAACCCTGAGAAAGAATATGATGTTCCAACAGATTGGGTTATTAAGCCATTCTGTTGCTTTGCGTAGTAGACCATTTGAATGCTTCTAGCAGTCTTAGAGTTAAAATTCATCATAACCCCTCTGAATTAGAGATGCCGGTTTGTAATTCTGCCAGAAGTCCAAGCACAATTCAACAACAACAACAAAAACCTAATTGATGTTTAATTAGTTTCCATACTACTTAATGTTAGCATTGGTCATATAATTGTTTACAGGGAAATCCATCAGGGACCATGTTCTGAATCCCATAATCTCAAGCAAGAGGCACTAAAGAGCTGCCCCCTTCATTTGTCATTTGTTGCCATGCCAATAAATCAGACATAAAATGTAAACAGGAATGCGTGCCTTCTCAGCCTGTCCCTCTTTGGGTTCTGCTTGCTGCACCCGGCTCTTAGAATCCTGGAATTTCAAATCAGGCCCTTGGCTTTGAGGACTTCGTGCAAAAGTTATATTAAAAACACATCAGTTAGCCCCATGCAGAATTCTCCTATGTGGAGATCTTACCTTTTGCAACAATAGGGAAGAAAAAGAAAAGCAACCAGCAGTATCTTGAAATGGCCTGCAACTTCATGGTGTGATGGGTCGGCAAAATCGAAAGGCACGGAGGGATGGACGTTCCAGCAGGGAGGGTGCAAGGAGACTAAACAAAGCCCATTGATCGGAGATTCCCAGGATCATGTGGGCAGCCCTCGCCCGCTTCCTATCCCCAAATTACACATCACAGAGAAAGCAAATGATTAATCAGTGGGAGAGAACAAGTCCTCAAAAGACTTGAATGTCTATCTGACATTCCCCAAAGGCCCCAGGAGGACAGAATACTGTAATGCTGTTCCAGATAATATTTTGAAACGGAGCAGGCCAGGCTTGGGAGTTTGCTTGCATGTGTCAAGTTCATGCCTGCCTCCCTCTCCTCCCTTTGAGCAGTTTTCACTCAGTCTCTCTCCCCCCCCCCCAGCCTCCTGAGGATCAAGTAGTTACTTGAAGGGGCCGGCTGGAAGGAAGGCACAAGCAGGGCTTTGTGAATGAATCTTCTCAGGAAGCAGAGTGTAGGATGGGCATAGAACACATTCAGGCAGCGGTTGGGGGGGTTGTGTTTCTCTCTTGTGTGTCCAGTTAGGCTCCCATGTCCACAAACTGAATGATTTAGGAGGGAAATGATTCAGGGCAGCAGGCTCTGAGGTCTGGGGAAAAATAGGAAGTCGTCCTTGTACACAGTGGGTTGGCACAGACCAAACAGGCAGTGCCTTTAATGTCATCAAGCTGGTGAGTCTTCACCAGCGGTTCTCAATCTGTGGGTCCCCAGATGTTCCTGGACTGCAACTCCCAGAAATCCTGGCTAGCTCAGCTAGTGATGAAGACTTCTGGGAGTTGCAGTCCATGGACATCTGGGGACACATAGGTTGAGAACCCCTGGTCTTAACTGATCACTATTTGACAACAGAACATCTACGTGTTTTCCCAATATAGGAGGCAAAATAATCCCCCTTTGTGTTATCGGCTTGCTGAAGAAAAGGCCAGAGGGAAGTTTGCAGGCTTTGCAGGCTTACTGTGTGACTTCACATTTCTTTGTCCATGTATTATGTGCTTTGGGGAAAATGTGCCTGGGGGGACTCAAAACCTCCCCCCTTTTTAAAAAAATGCATACATACTCTTGCATAGCTGCTGCACAGGATAATTGTGAGTTAAAGAGAGGGCATACAGTATATGTTGTATTATGGAATTAGCTGGCATCTAGCCTCATAAGTAGTGTTGCCTTTGTTTTCACAACACCCTAGTTCACGGCTCTCCAGAGTCCAGAACAAAAGTAGGAAACACATGGACTGCCGTTGGCTTTCACACTTTTTGTGGAGTTAAGCCTCCATCCTGAGCAGCCATAGCATGGGGAAAAGATGATTAAAATAAGAACTGCTAGCCCTGGAAGCCTCCAAATTTCAAAGCAAGGTGCAAGAACTTGATTTACTAAATGGGTGTGATTTTTGTTGGTTTTTGTGCCCCCAAACAATTTATTTCTGACTTTTTGTGTGTGGAAGGGAACACCTCTCTATTCATTACAAGGATGCAGCCCAATGCAGATGGGAATAAAAATATACCCTCCCCTCTGAGCTGTCAAGATGCTCCAAAATTAAACCTTCAGTTTAGAAGGCCACATTATACATGCAGTCTCCTACTTTGATGTCTCTTTGTCACAACGGAAGGGATAACATATTGCAAATATTGGCTTGGAGGAAGTCACTAGACAGCCTCCAAAGATATGCTGGAGCCCTCTGCAGGTGAACAATGGTAGGTTGATGCTCTGGGACCAGATGGGGCATCGGGATGGGAATCCTTCTAGGAGGGTATTGGAATCCTCAGCCATTCCCTGTTTTCTTCTTGTTATGAATAGGCTGGCTGAGAACTGCAACGAACTGATCTTCTTCCTGAGAACTCCTCCCACAAAATGTCTGTCTTTGCCTTTGTCAAATCCATGTGCCTGCTGCATGTGCTGGAATTATAGCATAAGAGTATATGCTGCAGAACAGTGTTTCTTGAACTTAATTCCTAACAATAAAATAATATAAAATAAAATCAATAAGCAATTTTTGGCTTCAATGGCTCTAGCTTGGTCCCTCCAATAAAAGTGAAGAGGCAATAAAATATTTTAAAGTGATAGAAAGGAGAAAAATGTGTGGCAATTAGTTGATTAGTTAAAAGAGCCCCATGGCGCATTGATTAATTTATTTATTTATTTATTTATTTATTTAACTTATATGCCGCCCACTACCCAAAGGTCTCTGGGCGGCTTACAATCCAAGGAATAAAACAATTTAGAATAGTTAAGAGTAAAATATCACTAAATCATCAATAAAAACCTTACACTAAAATCATTATTCTAAAATTGTCATCAGCGGACCCACAATCTATATTATATCAATTAAAAACCTTCTGGAACAGGAAGGTTTTTACCTGGCGCCGGAATGTAATCAGTGTTGGCGCCAGGCGGATCTCAATCGGGAGGGCATTCCATAGCTTGGGAGCAGCTGCCGAGAAGGCCCTGTGTCTACAGGCCATCCCTCTCACCTCCTTGAGGGATGGCTCTTTCAAAAGGGCCCCCTGGCTAGATCTTAATTGCCGGGTAGGTTCGTATGGAAGGAGGCGGTCCTTCAGGTATCTAGGTCCTAAGTCGTTTAGGGCTTTGTATGTCAGAACAAGCCTGTACTGCAGGTAAAACTGTGCTCATGATCAATCCCAGGTATCAGGCTCATGGTTGACTCAGCCTTCCATCCTTCTGAGGGCGGTAAAATGAGTACCCAGCTTGCTCAGTTTGGGGGTGGGGAAATGTGTCACCTGCATTACTGTAATTAAAACTGTAAACCGCCCAGAGGCTACTTGAAGTGGTATGGGGCGGTATATAAGCAGAACACTTTGCTTTGCTTTTGCCTTTGCCTACAACTCCCTAAGGCTGATCCTTCCCTCTCTCGAGTCATATCATTAACCCTGGTCTGTGGGGGCTAATGTGAATGCTTGGTTTCCCATAACTAGACCATGTGGGCCAGGGGTATATGAATGTCACAGAGTTTGCCCTCTCTTAGCATGTAGGAAGGTTTTTCTCTTTGGGGGTGGGGGGTTCCAAATCTTCCAATGAAACAAAATGAAGAGAGCTAAGTCGTGAACAAAGGAAGAGGCCAGGGCTTGCATTGAGAGAACTCAAAAGAAATGCTTACAAATCTTGAGAATTGAGAATTTTTGGCCCATCCTCAATCAAACATTAGCTGCTCACATTCTGCTATGAATAAAATGTCCCGAAACAAGGCCTTTGGAGACAAGACCAGTTTTTAAAAAGGAACATTTTGTCACAACACAACATCCCATAATGCTGTTAGAACTAGAAGAAACAAAGTTGTGTTGTGGCTGTTAACATAATTTTGTGTAAGAAAAGCCATGTAAAACACACACACACACACACACACACACACACACACACACACACATTGGGCTTTAGTCTACTTTTGATATTTATTTCACATTTTGATATGATTACACCTTTTCTTCAGAGTCCCAGTGTGGAATGTATGGTCCTCCATGTTATTCTTGTAACAACCTGGGGTGGTAAATGAAACAGAGAGGTAGAGAGTAGCCTTATACAGTCCAGTCCAGGGAGGTTCCAGGATCACTGAGTGGGGATTTGTGCTTTGGTCTTCTCAGCCTTTGTCTAATACTTTAATCGCTATGTTGTACGACTCTTCTTTCTATTCTCCATTGCAGCATGCCTTATTCAGTTCTCCTAGCCAGCTGCTAGGTACTGAATGCACATGGATACTGCCTTGATATAACTGAGAGCCAATGTTTGGTAAAGTTGCTGGGATTCAGAGACTTCTAGTCCAAAAAAAGCAACATTGCCAAGTTCTCTGGCAACAATAGGCTTGGACCTGTGGCTTCAGGTATATGCATCCAGCTCAGTTTATTTCTCTTAGAGGCCAATATGTCCATCAAAATGGTGGGAGGATAATAATCATACTGCAATGTGCAATGAGCCCCAGATACCCATCTAAAAGACTACCTACTCAAAAGGCTACCTACTCTCTGAGATGTAGTAAAATGCTTCAGATACTTATTCTCCAAGCTGGATAGCTCAGTGGTTTAGGTCCTTGACTGTGAAGCTGGAGACTGGGAGTTCAGATTTCCCACTGTGCTCCTTGGCAGAGTCTGGACCTGATGGTCCAGAGGCTCTCTTCCACCTCTGCAGTTTGATGATGATGATGATGATGATGATGATGATGATGATGATGATGATGATGATGATGATGATGATGATGATGATGATGATCTCTGAATCATCCCGTGATAGGGACTGTGTCATTGAAATTACTTCTACTAGACCTCATGGACGAGATATCCTTGGTGTTTTCTCATGTTAAGCTCCACGGTCAACTGATCTTGACAATCTCAAGATGTTTCTAGATGAGGTTTCTAACAATCCCTTTGGGGGCAGGGGAGGGGGGAGAGAAGCCATACAATATTAGCTTCCACTTTTTAACCCTGCCATGTCTTCTTCTCCCATCAGTTTTCCATTCGAAAATTCATTAAGAGGACAGAAGATGGAATAGCTAATCTTTAGGGATGAGTGATAATTTCATTCGAATCTATTTTTAATTAAAATTTATCCACAAATGTCATATTCAGAGTAGAAAGAACTTGAGATTTAAGCATAGTGAATGTGGAAGAATCAAAATTAGCTGATTTGTCCACTCTTAACTCACAATGGTCTGGAGGTCTGTCTCTATATTTGGTCATGTTAATGTTAAATTAGAGATTTCACCTCCTCACCATTAATAACAAAGTTGCATGCAGGTACAATATGATTGTCTCAAGGTTTAAAATAACTGGATCTATTGAATTTGGC
Source organism: Phrynocephalus guinanensis (assembly GCA_037367245.1). Taxonomy (NCBI): domain Eukaryota; kingdom Metazoa; phylum Chordata; class Lepidosauria; order Squamata; family Agamidae; genus Phrynocephalus; species Phrynocephalus guinanensis. The sequence goes on along the minus strand of CM074735.1, from coordinate 40,516,804 downwards.
CATTGTGAATGGGAGAGCATTTCACTGCTTTTCACTGAAGACTCAACAAAATTTATAGATCATGTCTTCAAGATGACAAGATACTGAAGTTAAAGACCTTCAAACATGGGGGAAAGGAAGACTGACCTAATGTCCTACCTTTACTTTTGAATGTGCTAGGAGCTGTCTGTCTGGAAACATCCTTTTAATTATATAGAGACTCATTAAACCTATCCTGAAACACTATTCTTTTGGATACTATCATTCCTCTGGCTGAGTCTGGGAGATTAGAGTCTACTTTCTAAGGCAGCCTATTTCTATTAGTGGTGTTGCCATTGAGTGAGTACCAGGAGGTGTAGCTGGAACGTCAACGCTATAACACCTGGAAGAACATGTCTTTCTAATTGGTCCGATCTGGCTGGCTTTGTTTTTCATTCATGTTTCAGTGGAGCTGGAGAACGTCTGCTGTGCCGATGTGCACTGAAAATGGAAAGCACATATGCAGTTAGTCTGAGCATTTATTTCAGGGGTAGAGAACCTATGCCTATCTGGATGTTGTTGGCTTGTAACTCCCAACAGCCTCAACTGACATGGCCAATGGTTCATTTTCCACCCTAAATATAACAGGGGACCACATAAAAAGCCACCGGTCTACTTTAGGGAACTGAGAAGTATGGTCTGGATGGTATTAGCTTGGCTGCACCTTCATATATATTTTACTGTACAACACATATATTCTCTTTCTCATGATATTTTGATACCTAAGACACAATATCTATACTATGTGATCTTCAACTTTGGCACCAATATATTTTGGGTTAGCTCTGCTTACATTATACTGGACTATACCTTTGATTTCACTATATCCATTATGAATGCTTGTCTGTTTTTCATACATATATGTATGTCTTTATGCATGTGAGTGGGCACACCTAAACATTAATAGACAGCTTTCTGTTTTTAAACAGTGTTCCCAAACCTAGTAGATGTTGCTGGCTGTCCCTCTTTGCCTTATATTAGGATTGCGTTTTGCTCTCTGGAACCTAAAACACACAGCTATTGGGAATATTAAGCATTTTTCAGAGGAAAAGTAATTGGCAGAAAAGTTTTGGTAGCATTACACAAGCACAAATCAGCATGGATAAAGTTTTGGTTCTCAGGCAGTTGCCCTATGTGCCAGATGATCTACTAGGGCTCATGGTATGTCCTTAATGGCATCAGAACCTTCCCCCACCCACCCATCCTCCACTTACAGGACAGTCTTTTCAACAGACCACATCTCCCTCTATGAGCCTACCAGGGCATTAAGATAATCAGGGGAGGCCTTTTTCTCTATTCCGCCACCTTCACAGTTGCATCTGATGGGTACACTGAAGATGGCCTTCTCTGTTGCTGCTCCCAAACTCTGGAACTCTCTCCCATGGGAAGCCAGACTGGCCCCAACTTTGCTCTCCTTCCTCAAGAAGGCAAAGACCTTCCTCTTTAGGCAGGCTTTTCCTTAACGACGGGTGGTCTGTGAGTTTTTTAAAAAAAATGGATTTGTGTGCTCTGTTGTTTAAAATGTGTTTTGATATTGCTTTTATTAACTCTTTTTAATATAATACTTGTTTCTTTTTTAAAACATTCATATACTTAGTGTTTTTGGCTCGTAATATTTTATGTTTAATGATGTAAGTCATTTTGGGTCCTTTTTTAAGGAGAGAGATGGGATAAAATATTTTAAACAAACCAACAAACAGCATTTTTACCTGGCTTCTCTTCTTCTGGGATAGCTTCCTGTTTCTGATTTGTTACAGGAACTCTGTAATATGTAAAACCACAATGCCAACACTTGAAAAAAGAAGCACCAACAAAGGTGTATTTTTGGAAAATAGAAAGGTCAGGAGAATATCGACCTTTTGTCATGTCTGTGAAGATTCTTACTCATCCAGGTGAGTTTATCTGGAAGTTGTGTCATGGCAACTGGACTTCTTTTTCTTGAGAGACAGAAACATTTCACTGCTCACCCAAACAGCTTCATCATTTGCTATTCTGACATTGAGTTGCCATGTGCCAATCTCCATTGTTAAGATCACATGGGGTGGGGAATGTGTGGCCTCCAGATGTGGTGGACTGCAGCTCCCATCCTGTCCAGCTCAGTCAATGTTGCAGGACAGGCATGGCCAAACTTAGGCTCTCCTGATGTTTTGGACCACAACTCCCAGAACTGCCAATGGCAAAGGACCGTGGGAGATGCAGTCCAAAACATCTGGAGGGGCGAAGTTTGGACATGCCTGTTGTAGGATGATGACAGCTGCAGTGCAATAACAACTGGAGTCACCCCTTCTCTGACCTTGATGTAGCCCTTAAAATGGCCTCAGAGCAGCACAAACACCAGTCATGCCAGCAAAGGGAGCCCTTAGTGAAAAAAGGACTGCAGCCAATAGTCAAAGCAAAAAGCAAAGTGTTCTGCGTATATACCACCCCATACCACTACAAGTCGTCTCTGGGCGGTTTATAATTTTAATTACAGTGTGCAGGCTACACATTGCCCCCCCCCAGCAAGCTGGGTACTCATTTTACAGACCTCGGAAGGATGGAAGGCTGAGTGAACCTTGAGCCTGCTACCAGGGATTGAACCCAGGTCGTGAGCACAGTTTCACCTGTAGTACAGGCATTTAACCACTGCGCCACGAGGCTCTTATATTGCTTATTTTGCACACCTCCACTGAAATCACCCAACAATGCTGTCACTCATCCATAATCCTTGGTATACCTGTGGCTTAAACCTAAAGCTGCAGAGAAATAAAACACCACAAGGGCTGTAAAGAGAAACAACCCTTCCCAGAATTATCAAGCCATGTATAAATGAACATTTCATTCAACTTGATGTTAAAAACCAAGTATCATATATCAGAAAATTCAAGTATGCCTTGCCAGGAGGACTATTGGGCAATTATCCCACAGAATTAGTTTTTCTATGCAACAGTGACACCGTGAATAACCTCAGCTATCTTTGATTATGAAACAGTAATTTACACACCAACAAATATGAGTGAGATAAGAATAAAAGAAACAATTAAGAAAATCACTCACTAGTTTTGTCTCCCAGAAAGAAATGCTCAGGTGCCCTGAGGCCAATCTCACCTTAATCTGCCTTCTGAACCAGAGTCAGGAATTCTGTCTGTGCACCCCATTTCTATCAAGTGTTATTTTGGTTGGCAAAGGACTTTAGAGACATCACCTGATTGAATGGTTGAGTCTGAAGCTGTATAATCTAGAGGCAAAGCCTGCGGTGTGCTGGGACAGCTGTGTGGGAAGTCTCTCTTCCATGCTTGTGGTCAGGTCCTGAGGCTCAAGATGGAGGTTAGCCGTGGCAATCTGCAACAGACCCATCACAAGGTCTTTGTCTGGAGTGGAAGAAAACGATCACACATTGTGAGTCCTCTAGAATCACATAATTGGCTTGGGCTCACCTTATTTCATTTCTTTTGCTAGCATCTTTAGAGCTACACAGAATTGCCTCACCATTTATCATTCGCATGCAATGATCAGTTTTCAGTCCGGACCTAAGAATTTTTCATCCCTTACCTTTCCAGAGGTGTAGCCAGGATCTGGGGTGCCTGGGGACAATGTTTGTTTTTGCACCCTTCCTGCCCCTCCCACATCGCATCCACCCAGCAACGTGTGTGTGTGTGTGTGTGTGTGTGTGTGTGTGTGTGTGTGTGTGTGTATCTGTGTGTGTCTGTGTGAACCCTGCAGGCGTGGGGTGGGTGCGTGCACATGTGCGCACAGGCAGATGGGCAAATGGGTGTGTGTGTGTGTGTGTGTGCGCGTGCCGTGTGGACGCACCTTACACCTCTCCCACCAAGGTGAGGAAGAGGAGGAGGAGGAGGACGCCATGGCCACCACGCTCCTGCCTGCCTGCCTGCTTTGCCGCTCTCCTGACACGCGGCGGCCGAGGGGGTGCTGTTGCCAAGCCTTAGGGCAGTGATGGTGAACCTTTTAAAGACCGAGTGCCCAAACTGCAATTCAAAACCCACTAATTTTTTTTGGCAAAGTGCCAATACAGTAATTTAACCTGAATACAGGTGGCTATGAAGGGGCAATGTCGGGTCCCCACAGAAACGGCTCCGAGTGCCACCTTTGGCACCCCTGCCATAGGTTTGCCATCACTGCCTTAGGGGAAAGGAGGACTGCTGGGTGGTGGGAGGGTGTAAGGCTTCCTCCTCCTGCTCCCCCTCCAAGTGCCCCCAGATTGCTGCCCTCGGGGCAGATGTACCCTTCTCCCCCCCCCATATGTCCCTGTACCTTTCTAGGTATACATCTAACAAATGCAATGTGTGATGAAGACAACATGCAGTAAATGCAGTGGTTGATTCCAACAAGATAGGACTTGATGAAGTAATGCACCTTTAGTAAATCAATCTTTGCATAAGCTCCACTGATTCCATAGGTCTATTGTGGTTGGGATGAACCACTGGATTTATCTTAATGTGCCTGGATAGAAATAATATACAGTCTATAGATGGGTGCACCCAACACTTCAGGAATGGTTTGGCACTTTGGGGCTTGTTAGAATGTATCATTACATGTTTTCAGGTAAACAGCCCTATGCTGTTGTTTTCAAAGCCTTTTCCATGTTACTGAGTGTCACCTTGGTTGCACATCTGGGATTGCTGCCACATATTATGGAGAAAGGGCTCCACTTTCTATATTTAAGCTAAGAGATGACATTCTAATCACCCTGCATGCCATCCATTTTCTGGTGCACTGGATTGCTATCTGCCAAGCTACAATGATACAAGGAAAATGGCTTTTATAACAAGGTCAAGGCAGGCATGGTTTTGGGGGACAAAACATGGCAGGTTTGCCACCTCGCTGGCTTCTCCTTACCCCTCTGGTTAGCTGTGAGGAGCCACTGCTGAATAGCTGTCAGAGAGTCTGTCTGCAGGATCTGACAGAGCAGTTCCAACATCTGTTGACAGAAGAGCAGAGGGAAATGAGGTCAGCTTGACCAGGTCACGGTGACACTGAAAGCCAGGCAAACAGAGGCTCCAAGAGGGCATATATGCAGAGGCACTAAGCTTATCTAGGCAGAGTGGACTTTGCCCTGAGTCACCATTGGTTGCCGGCGTGATGGCATCTCCCCCCACTGCACTGCAGTGGGGGGTTGGTGCCCATCCTAGTTGGTGGACCAAAAGGCACAGGAACCGATGGTGGATGGAGATGGGGGTGGAGGATGACAGGCAAAGCCAGAGTAAAAGTGGGCATTCGTAGAGACAAACTCATACATATACATTCAAAAAGTCAAAACTCTCTCTCTCTCTCTCTCTCTGACACACACACACACACACACACACAAACACACACACACACACACAGAGAGAGAGAGAGAGAGAGAGAGGCATTTGCTTAGATCCTTCCCTCCCCACCTCTGCAGCTGCTTCCCTTGATGCTTAGTTTCAAAGTTGGGCAGTTAGTTTTTCTTTCATGTTCTTTCTCTCATTTCATCCCTGACCCCATATTCATTTACAGTGTATTTCCTTAGCCTGGATTATTGAAAGAGGGGGTTCTTGCCTTCACTAAAGAATAGGCAGGAAAAAAGATATGAACTTTTGGGTGCTAGATCTCAATAAGAGAAAGTTCTTTTTTACCCAGAGGATCACTGGTCTGTGGAACTCCCTGTCAGAAGAAATGGTGACAGCTGTCAGCCTTGACAGCTTGAAGAAAGGATTGGACAAGTTCATGGAGAACAAGGGTATCAATGGCTATCATTCTGGATGCCTAAGGACAACCTCTGGGTTGGAGAGATAGGCAGGATATATCTCTCAATGCCATTTGCAGGGAATCGTAAGCAGGTGAAGACATCTGCTTGGGAATGCCTTAAAGCAACTGGTGAGCCACTGTGTGAGACAGAATGCTGGACTGGATGGGCTGTGGCCTGTTCCAGCAGGGCTGTTCTTATGTTCTTATGTTCTTATGAACAAGGAAGCCACTATTAAGGGATCTGCCGGCTCCTGTGTTAAAATGCCCACTACACTTCAGAAAGAAAGGAATGAATGAAAAGGGTGACCCTGAGCTGGAAAAAAAAGACAGAGTGGTTTCTCCTCTCCTCAAAAAGAAAGAACAAGAAAAAGTGGGAGAGAAAGAAAACACAACTTTTTTTTTCATTTGGGGAACCCAAATCTTTTCCTGAATATGAAGCAATGAGACGTATTGCTGTTAGGCATAAAAAGATTCTCATTAAGATAGATGGTTGAACAGACGGGCGGCTGGGCAGATCAATGGACAGACGGATTGATAGGTGCTACATGAAATGGCCCCCTACACACACTACAGCCTACAGGCCATCACAGTTCCAATGGGTGAAGGTTGTAGCTTTTGAAGCTATTCCAGCTGGCTACAGGAAAAAGTGAGATAGATGAGACAGCAGGAAAACTGGCTGCCATTTGAACCCTCTCCTCCTCACATCTGCTGCCCACATCTGCTTTCATTTTCCTATCCCTTCCCTTTCTTTCTTTTCTTTTAAGAGCTTGGTAATAAAGTTCTAGGGGAGCTGGTCCATCAAAGGGGGGGAAAAGAGTAAGGACTCAGCAGAAAGAAAAAGGAGGAATTTTAAGGTGGTACTGCTCTTACCATGCCTAATGGAAATTTGGATGGACAGAGCAGAGCTACTTTAAAACTTCCTCCACCAACTCTTTTTTCTTTTTTCTTAACAAGCTGGAAACTAGGCTGAAGTGAAAACTTCCTCCTGTGTCTATTGAGCTCTTCCTTCCTTCCTTCCTTCTCTCTCTTTCTCTCTATCCCCCCCCCCTGTTCACAAAGTTCTCCTAGCACTCAGACAATAAGCCTTTGGAAGAAAAAAGAAATCAAGACACAGAACAAGAAAGGAAGAGAGAACAGGTTGACTCAGGTACCTAGTGTAGGGAGGAGGGCATTGAAATAGATAACAATCTGTAAACAAGGCTGATTTCCTCTCCTGTCTTTGCTGACTCCTCCTTCCCCTGGCTATGTAAGCTGCAAGAGAGAAGACAATAAAAAGCAGTTGCTTCCCCCCACCCATGCTTTGCTTACTATTAGTTCCTGGTTTTGGAAGACTGTGGTAGCACCTTTGCCCTTATTCTTGGCATTGTTCTTATGCAGGCGGCGGGAGGAATGGCGACTTGTCGCTCGGGAGGGAGGTGGAACAAGGCGCCCTGTTTCTTCTGAATATTTTGTCTCCCTCTGAGACTTCTCTGTCTTTAAATGCAACGAGACACATTTGATTTAGGGGAACAAGAAATTGCATTGATTGTAGGAGTTTCTCCCTGCCTGTCATTCTGTTGTTGTTGTTGTTGTTGTTGTTGTTGTTGTTGTTGTTGTTGTTGCACCTCATGGCACAGTGGTGAAATTCCTGTACTTTAGGTAAAACTGTGCTCATGACCTGGGGTTCAGTCAGGTAGCCGGCTCATGGTTGACTCAGCCTTCCATTCCTCCGAGGTTGGTAAAATGAATACCCAGCTTGTTGGGGGGGGCGGCAATGTGTACCCTGCATAATTAAATTGTAAACCGTCTAGAGAGTACTTGAGGGGTTTGGGGTGGTATATAAGCAGAACACTTTACTTTTGCTTTGCTTTGTTGTTTGTCTGTGAAGGTTCTCAGTCATCCAGGTGAGTTTATCTGGAAGTTGAGTCATGGCAACTGGAAGAGAGACTGAAACGTTTCGCCGCTCATCCAAACAGTTTCGTCAGTCTGTTGTTGTTATTGTGATGCTAGGTGGATGGAAACTTTGAGTTGAACAAATACCTACCATCCCACTATTGACTAAAGAGACATATGTACCTTTCACAAGAATCTGTTTGGAATGCATCCTTCTGCTTGAAATAAATTTATTTTGTGTTCCAAATGACTAAATATTAAGTCAGAGGTAGAAAGTAGGAAAAGATTTAGACAATAAATGCCCAGAGCTTGCAAAATGGTTTTGGTCCACAACTTATAGAATTCTCAGTGGTTATCCTCATTGGGGCATTTTGGGAGATGTAGTTCAAAATAACTATAAGCTCTGAAAATGCTCTTCTCTTCCTAAAGGAGCTTGACATTAGGATAGAAGGACTTCTCCTTTACCTATAGGTGAAGTTTGTGAGCCACCTACTGGTGGTGACCTATAGCAGATACTAAGGGAAACCACTAAACTGAGGTTTTAAACTAAGGAAAGGCAGCCTCTGGTCATATATATATATATGTGGGGTGTGTGTGTGTGGCAGCAATATATATCTTTGGATATATATATAAATTTGCACCTGATGACAGGCAGGCAGAGGGACAGAGGCCTAGTCCATTACTGCTCTCTCTCTCTCTCTCTCGCTCTCTCTCTCTCCTCATGGGATTTAGAGGACTCATGGAATTGACCTATTAATGCAAATAGTGTGGCTACCACCAAAAGTTGAGACGAAATGACCAATCAACATAAAAGACAAATACTCAATTTAATTTTTATTTATTTATTTGCCCGGGGCCACTTTAGAAGGATGGAAGGCTGAGTCAGCCACTAGTTGGCTACCAGAGCTTGTCAAGACTGAATGCAGGTATTGACTGCAGTACTGCAATTTAACCACTGTGCCACAAGATTAATATCTGTACTAGAGATGGCACCATACGAAAAATGATACACTGTTTCATCATTTCAAAAGCTTTCAAACCGTTATGAAATGAAACAAAATGGGAAGTAGTGTTTCATTATGAAATGAAATACTTCTTTTTCCCTTTGAAAACGAAATGTTTCATTACTCTGTAAAATGGTTCCCTTGTAAAAAAGCTGCCCACCAAATTTGGTGCCTCTAGGACCCAGGGGAGCCATTTTATAGAGTAACAAAACATTTTGTTATTGTTTCAATTTGTTATGAATTTTTTTAAATAAAAATTGTTTACAAACCAAGCAAAATGAACCGCTAGTAGAAATGAAATAAAAAGACACAAAACTCTATTTTTCCATTTCGTGCCCATCCCTAATCTGTACATCTGGGAGGCTGCTTAGACTTTGCCACTGCGGTCCCTACCCATAGTTGCCAAGCCTACTGAACCACCCCAATTTCAGTGGAAGAGAACTGTGTCCAACAATTTGCAGTCTGTACAGCAGAGTGGTTATTTATTTATATTTATTTATTAAATTTATAGTCTACCCATCTGCCCATCTGGCCACTCTTGGCACCTACAGCAAACAATACAGATTACAACCAATTAACACCATAAGACCACAAGAACCTCACAAGAACAACCTATATGTGGATAAGACCAATTTAATTCTATTAAATTAAAGTAAATAAGATTAAAATTACAATTAAATTAACTTAAAAGGTAATAAAGAATGATCAAATTAAGATGGCGGAAGTGACTGGGAACTAGAAGATCTGGATTCAAATCCCCATACAGCCATGACATTCATGGGATGACCTTGGGGCAGGCACCCCCCCACCCACACACACACACACTCAGTCTGACCTAACTTGCAGAATTGTTGCAAGGGCAACATTGGGAGAAGGAGAACCCCACCCGTTGCCTTGAGTACACTGGGAGTAAAAAAAAACAGAGTATCAATTTACTAAAAGCAACAGTTCTACACTAGATTGTGCCAGTTATCCTGACATAATCTTTGACCAAAAAAAAAAATAGTCCAGGTTCTCTGGGGCATTTATCTCTTACTACTCATCCCATTCCTTGCAAAACCGTCCCATGACCCACAACCACAATGGGTCCCATCCTTCTACTCACTGTCTCCTTTTTCTCCATCTCTGTGAAGGAGGCAGCTCTCACTCTAGCAGCCAGTTCCTTCAGTTCTTCTCGCCAGGCATCTGACAAGGGACCTATATTGGGAGGAGGGAAAAGAGATCACAATAGTAAAATGGACCCATCGGCTAGAAAATTGGGGGGGGGGGGCATAAGGGAGACCACTGCTACTCACTCAGTGGTGAAACACAACTGGCAAGTCAACCCTTGCCTCTACAGATCAGAGACAGCCTAAGGAATTATGTTGCCCGAGGTAGAGCGGCAAATTTGGTTCCTCATCTATTTCAAGGTGCATAGCATCAAATCCAACCAGATTATTTTAGTACATGCGGCAAAAAATTCCACAGTGAAAACAGAAAAAGGAACAGCTAACAATTCATGAGCCTTTCATGACACTCCAAATTTGGTGTCCAATCCTGAAATGCGCTAACACTAAAACCACAAAGCAAAGAGGCTTGTGCGATATCTCCACAATGCTTTACAAAGAGCGTAAATGCACAGAGTGTGGATATGCAGAGAATTTAGAAAATACACCACCCAAACATCTTTTTGCACATTCTCAAATGTTTGACCACATGCTGGGGAATGAGGAGTGAGTTTGCTTGTTTAGAATATTTACATTTACACTTTATGCCATGTGATCCTAGGGCAGTGGTGGCAAACCTTTGGCACTCCACATGTTTTGGACCACAACTCTGACAGCTCTTTGTCATTGACAATCTAGGCTCGGAATTCTGGGAGTTGAGGTCCAAAACCTCTGGAGTGCCAAAGGTTCGCCACCGCTGTCCTAGGGCAAGGTAGAAGAAGGAGGACCTAAATGAATTTAACCATTTAAAATATATAGAGTACAAGAAGTCGAAGGATATTTATATTAAAAATAAGTTATGTGATTTAAACCATTAAAATAATGCACATTCCAAAAATGTCCACAACTTGTGCAAGTCAAAGATTGTTAAAGTATATCCAAGGCATCAGTGAGGAGCTTGTTCTTTAAGTCTGTGTTGATACCAATTCAACCTTCAAGGCAAAAGCATTATTCTACAGCTAAAGGGCTTGAAGCTGAGAAGGCCCTCTCTGGAAACAATGTACCGCTTTCAATGACAAGGCACACAGGAGGGTCCATCCTTCAGCAATATTAATAAGGGAAGTGTCGGTGGGTGAAATAGTCCTTCAAATATTCAGCTCTTAAGTCACTTAGGGTTTTGTTAACTTATTACCAACACCTTAGATTCAGATCAAAAGTGGATTGGCAGATCGCTCGGTCCTTCCAGAACCAGCACCGTAAGGATTTGAAAAGGTGTTCCTGCGATCTCTCTCTCTCTCTCTCCCTCTCTCTCTCTCAGGAAAACCTTTTCAGATCCTTACGGTGCTGGTTCTAGAAGCACCAAGCTATCTGTACATAGCTATATATACAGGAAAGCCCCATGCATTGAGGTTACCCATGCCACCAGTTAAGGTCACCAGGCCAGGGGTAGCGGGGCAGGGCAGTGCCTATGCCTAGTTGCCATTGTTGAACTTTTGGCCATAATTTCCTAACAGGACCAGAACTACTGTAGTAAAATACACTCTGCTTACTTCGTGTGGAAGACACCCCACCACCACTCTCTCTTCCCCTGTTTTTATTTGAAATGCTGTTAATTACAGTTTTCTCAGGGGGACTATTCATCTTGATTATTTTTGTTTTGTTTTGCAGTCTGTGGCTTGATTACATGGATAGTGCTGGCTGAATTACCAGGAGGTGCTTGGATGAGCTATATTGCCTTTTCTGAGGGCGGACCTTGGCTTGTAAGACTTCAGACAGGGGTTAGATCCAGAGCTTGAAAAAAAAAATACTTTGCAGGTGGGGGGAACTAAGTCATTAGAATCCCTCAGCCAGAATGGCCATAGAATTATAGTCCAAATAAATATACAAACATTAATTAACATTTCCAAGCTCTGAAAACTGTTTCATCTAATTAGCTAGATGGGTCAAAATATTTTGAGAGATCGTGTTCACATATTGGATCCAACAAGGAGAAAAAGACTTCATCCTTCTGATACTGGTATTGGTCCTGGATTAGTCTATTGTTGTTTTTGTTACTACTACTACTACTACTACTACTACTACTACTACTACTACTACTACTACTACTACTACTGGCAAACACTGAGATGTTCCTGTATAAGAACTACAAAATACAAGCAGGAATCAGTGTTATTGGCTGACATCGTTTATGGATGTATGAGGACTGACGTTGCTGGCACTCATGGCATGATCAGAGATGCTGCTTTGTGTGGTGGTTTGGTCCGCTTTGTGAATAAACCGGTTCATTCCATTTTCCAGTGACCAGATGCATTCATGAACCACTCCAACTCTTATACATCCCTACCTGCACTTTTTAGGGTCCCTTGTATTTGGTTTTTTTTAAAGTTCTGGTAGGATTGCCCAATTTGTATTCAGTTCCATTATGTGCAATTGCTGGTATTGAAGCAGAGTGGATCGCTTAGCTATCACTATATTTAAGTTGCTCCATGATGGATCCTTCAAGCAAGTGGAAAGGATGCCACTTAACAAATTTGAAGCTTCCTACTGCTCTCCCCATGAAAGGGGGATACAGAAGGGTACATTAAGGGATACATTAAGGTTTTTTTTTTAAAAAAATCCCCTACAATCCTATGCTGGACTGGTTGAGCAGCAAACTAATTCAGTGCTATGCCATCTACAAATTAGAAAGAAATGCAGCTTTCCCCTAGTCCCACATGGAGGGGAAGGCAGAAGGGGACATGGATCTGTTGTTGTTGTTGTTGCTACTGTTGCTGTTGCTGTTAATTTCTTTCCTTTTAAAGGGACGGACAGGCTAAATTGTGTTGTTTGAGATGGTGTGTGGTGACCAACTCAGAAATCACCCAATTCTTGAATGTAGCATACTATATCCTAAAGTGACTTATTTGGCCTGAATCAGCCATATCCTAACAATGAAAAAATTAATTGCGGTAAATAGAACCATTACAAATTAAAACAGATTGAGAACACCATTTAAAGACCTCCTGAAGGACAAAAGGGGAAGTGGGGAGTGAGCACATCCAATTTTACTGCAAGTCAGCCCTAAACAGACCGCCCTGATAAGCAAGCTTCTACCTTGCCAAAGAGCTGAGAAGACGTCTTGATTAGTATAAGTGGCACTACTAACCGACTGATAGTCTGGGTATTGGAAAAGGCTGTGGATCTCCGATGGGCATTTGAAGCCCAGTTGCCTGCAAAGCAGAAGAACGGAATGAGCCTTTTTTCATCGGATGAGGGGGAGGAACAGGCTGCTCAGACCACTCATCATTAACCGTGCAAACAGGAGCACCATTCAGACCTGCAAGAAGAAGAAAAAAATTACATAATAGACATGGACAAAAAACAACAACGCCTTCCTTTCTTGTTTCTTTCCTATCCCCCCCTCTGTTTTTAAAAAAATGTTTTATCACTTTTGCACCATAGCAGAAAGGTGAAAAATAAATCTAATAAAATACTGTACAGTGAGAAAGCATTGCTGGGGAAATGTGGAGGTACGAGAATGAGAGAAGGCAGGGGAAACAATGAGGGGAGGGAAGAGAGAGGCGAATACATGATTAGAGGGTAGAGACCATAGGCCAAAAGGGGCCATTGGACCTCAGGGTGAAAAGGCTGTTTGTGGAGAGGAAGTACCAGGCCCTACTATGCTCAGCAGCAAATAACCTCCCCAAGTGTGGATAGCAATGCCAGGATAACCTATTCAAATCTGACACAAAACAATATCAAGAAAAACACTGATGCAACAGCTGAACAACTGAGAACACCAACACATTGTGGAGGAGCCCATAGGGTTGTCCTTAAAGGCAGCACAAATATGTGAAGACCGGCAAATATGCCTGAAGCTTTGTCTCCCTCTCCCTTTGTTCCTTCCCAGGCCCTTGCAAAAGATGCCCTTGCCCTTGAAGGGTCACTTGGCCTCCTTTCCCTCCCCTTTCTATAGCAGTTACTTCAGGTCCCGTTTGTCCCTCCTTTCTATCCCGCCTGGGACCGGTACAAAAAAAATCTTACTTCATGTCCATAGCGTGACAGCAAAAAGTTGTCTCGACAACGCCCCCGGAACCGGGAACAGAGCGTGACAAGCCATAGCTGCCCCTGCTTGCACAAATCCCAGTGAGTCTAATCTAGGTTGGGACTAGCAGTTGGATTCAGGCTAAGGCATTTTACCCACCAGGTAAGTGTGCCTAGGTCAGCTTGAAGGATTTACCTTGGATATGAGTCACTCGTTGAGGGTGGGGGTTGTGGCGCGAGAAGAAGGAATGATGGCTGAGGCTGCCAAACCGAGCTGCGCTCTTGGAGTGAGGCCTTAAGGCCTGAACGCTGAACCGGAGTGGGGTGTTCAGAGCCATCTGTTTAAGCTTTCCAGCTAATGCTGTGATATCTTTGCCTTTAAAGGGAGCAACCCCTGTGCTGTTCACCTTCTCCATGGCCCCTTCAGTACACATCCTTGGTTCTAGAGTATATAAACAAAAACAGAAACAAAAAAAAATTAACTATGGCAACATCGTACAAAGAAAATCTGTATACTTTTTTTTATAGATGGCATTTTCCACCTGCTAAGTTAGCTAAAATGTTCCCAAACTTGTCTAGGAAATGTTGGAAATGTGCACAAGAAACAGGGACTTACTATCATGTATGGTAGACGCATGATAAAGCAAGGATTAAAAAAAGGATTAAAATACAAACTTGGCTTATTAGAATGATAAAAATACATATGGACTTTAGGCCAGAATTGTTTTTACCAGGCATCTTAGACAAACTGAGCATCCTGACAGCGGCGAGGATAGTTTGGACACAACATTGGAAAAATGAAGAAACGCCAAGAGATGAAATGATTGTGAAGAACATTTTGGAATGTGCAGAGATGGACAGATTGACAATGAGAATCAAGGAAAAAGAAGACTCACAATATTACCAAATATGGAATCTGTTTTATCAATGGCTAGAAAAAAAGAAACAAGGAATAAGAGAAAGTTGGTTGTAACATAATGATTGAAACCCATGTAACACGATGTGTAACAAATATCACATATACTTCTTCACCCCCCATAGAAAATGAAAAATATAGTAAAAAACAAAACAGAAACAGAAACACACACACACACACCACATTTTTAAAAGCAGGGAGGTACATTTCATTCTCGTTTTTCCTTCACTGAGCTCAAAGCGCCTCTAAATCATGAGATAGGTCAAGCTGAAAAAAACGTAGCAGGTGGTCTAATGAATTTCACATTTCATAGAGGCTTTAACCCGCATTTCCCACACCAGGATCAAATACACTATTTCCAGGTGGCAAAAGGTTGTGCCTAAGTCAAGCTGCTCGTCATCCTAGTCAGAGGAGACCCGCAACAACTCTGGGCCTTTTCACATGACCCCTCAGATCCGCTGGTCCCTTAAATTCGGACCAGCGATCTTGAGGGTTCCTTGCTGTTCCTCCGTCCCCACCCCCTCCGCACTTCCTTGTTCTGTCTGCGGGAGGGGAGGGAGGGGGGGAAAAGCCTTAGACACGGACAAAAGAAGAAACCCTTACCTCCCGTGCGTGGAAGCTTGCTCCGAGCCCCGGTTTTACTTCCTGGTTGCTCTTAAAGGGGTGGAGGCGAAAGAAAAACAACAAAAAGAAGCAAGGAGAGCTCAGGCACGCTCCGCATCAAATATTTTTCACCTCCCAAAAGCAAGTACAAGAAAGTGCAGCTGGGTCGCGCTTAGGTGGGCGGGGTCGCACTTAATTGTCTGCAAACTCCGGACCTGGTGGGAAAACATTTTTAAGGTCCGGAGCTTGCAGCCCTTTGCCGCGGAGCTTAGGGGTCGTGTATAAACGCCCTCCGTGAAACATGAACCAACCGTTATGTAAACCTCACTGGTTTTATTTATTTTGAATATCCCCCCCTTTCTGTTGGAAAAGGACTCAAGGCGGCTTACTATAATGAGGGACAATACATAGTCCAGAACATTTAAGACATATTCAAGTTACGAACAGGGAAGAGGCATCTTAGAACATTAAAAAAATAACATTAAAGCTACAAAGAGTACACAAGAAGAATAGAAAATCCATTATGAGGGGTGAAAAGCAACATGAAGAACACTGGTGTTCGTATGAAATCATTCAATGCAATCATGTATGGTAGCCCATATAAAGTCACATAGTAGGTAGTCCCTTATTCAGGGAAAGCCAGAGACAAGATTTGTATGCCTGTAGAAATGTCTTGTAATTGGCTGACAATCAGGAAGTGTAATGTCTGAATGACACCAACACTTTTACCCATAGCAATTGGGCTGGATCTCCCAATCCAACACTTTTGCTACTAAATCTTGTGAAACAGCAGCATCGTGCCAATCTGCATGTGTTCCTTTGTTTCTTTTTAGGACAATGGACTTAAAATATGCTACTCGTTACTTAAGTATGCTTCTTTCCATCTGCCTTGGACGTACCTTGGTTTATTTCAAGGTGCCAACTGAGAGACTCTCCTCAGCATTAAATGCATCTTAGGACGATTAGTGTCAGGTTATTGAACAGGTGGTTCAATGCTATAATCTATATAATATCAAATTGTCTGAACATACGAGGCTGACTGAACTGCCACTAAAGTAGCCAGGCCGATAAACCATAAAGTGTTAATATCCCAAGCAAACGAATGCCTGCCATGCAACTGGGTTGTTCTAAGTTCACCTAGGCTTGGAAATAATTTCAGCTTCATCTTGTTTTCCCAGGCCAACAGTTTTAACACAAGTGCTGAACCACTCTCAAGGAAAACAGCATTTTAAGTTAATCCAATGGTCTGAATGACCTTTGCTAACAGAGGCTTTCTTTTGTGTCTACTTAGTTGGGACTAACAACTAGACTTATAAAAACAAGCATATCTCTTGGAATACAACAAAATATATATGCCCTGCTTTTTTTCTTTTTAAAAGGTATTATCTTAGTCCTTCGGTTCCTTCTGTTTGCTTTCATTAAAACCAATGACCTTGAAAATAGCCTGATTTCCCTCCATAGTCATGTCTAATATTATTTTGTGCCTTCTTCCATATTCCAGAAGACCAACAAGCCTGATGAATACTGCTGCTTTTGGGGTCTTTCCCCCACTTAGCAAAGAAATGAAGAATTCCCAAACTTACCTGAAAGGATGCTATGAAATGAAATGCTGTTTTTAAAAAAGCATAGCACAATTTCATGTAGGTTTGCTCTAATGGTTTTATATTGTAGAGGCTTGCTGTGACCTGTGTGGAAATTCTGTCATGTGGGATGGACCCTGACACATAAATATAGAATTGTTGCTGAAGGTTAACACAAAATAAAAAAATGGGCATATAAGAACTTTTCCCCTGTCCCTTCTTGACAGCTGAGTAGGTCTTGGCAAGACCACTTAGGTCATATTCTGGTGACTCATGAAATGTTTCTTCTCCTATACTTGTTTGCTTGTTGTTCCTCAGAAAGAACATTGCTCTGTCAGCATAAATAACACAGATATTATTATGAGGGCCTCTTGAAGCATCACTTGTCCTGCATCACTTGCTCCATGTTTTCCTCTGATTTTTGATGTGAACATGACCATTTATTTGGGTCATGTTTCAAAACAATTGTGTTTCAGAAGCACCGCGTGAAGAATATGTTGTCTGGAACACAGAGCTTAGCCTAACTTGAAGATTGATGTGGCTGGCCCATGTGTATCACAGCATATACTGTGACCAAGTCAGCAAACAGATACATTACCATGATTTGGTTTTAAATTTTGTTTGCTGAACAACGCCAGCATGTTGTCACTGTAGGAAATGAGTGCTGAAACTTGTCAGGATAGGGAAGGGAGAAATGGTAACATGATCTAGTTCCACAAGAATACAATTACCAGTTACCAAAGCAGTTGTCAATTCCTCACAGTCCATTCTTCTCCTTCTGCACATTATATTCTGTCTTCCTCATTGAAGACCTCCAGCTTACCCTGATGTACTCCAGATGAGACAGTCACTATGCCCTCCAGTGCTTCAATGTTGGCCTACCAAAGAGAATGCCAACCTATTTAGGTTTGGGTGGCCATTTTTGCCCCCAATATGGAAAAATAGTGTGACTGGCCCAGGTCTCTACTTCAGCCACAGCTCAAGAGTGTCAGATCTGAAATTTGCTTTGGAAACTGTGCCTCTCACATTTCAAGTGTAACCTAGCACTCCCTTCCCAGCCAGAGAACCTGTGAATGTTTTTATCAGGTGACGTTTATGTGTTCTAATGACACAACACACACACACACACACCAGATCACACAGTTGATAATATGAAGAAAGAAGCCTTACAGCTGTAGGTACAACCTGCAGGTTAGATTGAATCCAAATCATTTTTATTTACCTGGTCTTGAGCATTTTGAAATCTCATTTCTTTTTTTTCAAGAAACACATATAAACAATTTTTAATAAGTGGGGGAAAATATATTGCATAGCCATGGAACAGATCTTTTGCACTGAGGATCTATGACTGGAATGCATCTTTTGTACTGAGACAAAATTTTCTTCCTCAGCCCTGTCTCAAATTTCAATTCGAAATCCAGCCATCATGTTAACCATGAAGATTAGTTCAGCTTTGGGGTCTTCCATATGGTATATTTCTTTAAAGTGTTCTGCTTCTATCATCTATCTATCTATCTATCTATCTATCTATCTATCTATCTATCTATCTATCTATCTATCTATCTATTTTTGTATTTGTTGACCGCCCAATTTTCCCGCAGGAACTCTGGGTGGTGTACAACACATTGCAGAGAACAACTTGCCCAAACATATAAACTCAAAGCATAGCAAATCAAAATACAAGTAATAAAGAAAATAGTAATAATAATAATAATATCACAGAAAATGGATTAAAAATAAAAATAGGCATGGCACATCAACATAACCACTTCAAGTGGTCTCTGGACAGTTTACAGGTCTTAGTTACAGTATGCAGGCTATACACTTGGCACAAGAATTTTCAGGATCTCCTGTCCTAATGTGAAAGAGCCTTACTGCAGTGTTGTGAGGAAGAGGTGTTGCAGTTGCCAAAACATGACTGGAGACAGAGAGCCCTGGAAGCTGGAATTGTTGGTTGGGGTTCAGCTCTGGCATAGAAGCCAGCATGGACCATTGAGAAAGGATAAGGCTGTCATATTTCCACCACAGCTCAGTGGTTTAAACATCTGGCAGCAGAGCCAGCGGATGGGAGTTCAATTTCTCACTGTGCCTCCTTGCCAGGGGCTGGACTTGATGATCCATCGGGTCCCTTCGAGCTCTGCGGCTCTAAAATTATTATTATAACTGTCATAGAATCAGGGCCGGCGCTTCCATTAAGGTGAACTAGGCAGTTGCCTAGGGCGCCAAAATGGAGAGAGGGCGCTGGACAGCCTGCCTCCCCCCTGCTGCCCCCGCCGCCCATCCCCCCCACCCGCCAGCTGCCCGTCGCCGTCTGCCCGCTGCCGCCCGCCGCCTGCCCCCCACGCCCATCACCGTCCCCCGCCATCCACCATCCCCCGCCCCCTTTTTGCAGATATCAAAGACATGTCACCGTTTTAAAAAAAGAAATGCAAGGAAAACAATGGCATAACATGTAGGACTATCTGTATAGTGTTCCAATTGCCCCCCCACCCCCCACCCCCCCAAAACCCTCCAAATAATAAATGGAAGAACATAAGTAGCTGAAACAGTCCAAAATGGGAGTAGAATACTTGCTTATGTGCTGGCATTCAATTGCTAGAACTTTTCTAATGTCTATTTAATTATTAATAGTGTGGAGTTGGGGGACATTCAGTAAAATGGAACAGAACTGATCCGCTGCAGTAGACCTGTGACTCCCAACTGCTTTAAGAGACAAACTCTCGCCAACTCCACATTGGACTGCTGAAGCAAAGAAACCTTGGGGCAAGCATATACTCAGGAATGTATTTGTGGGTAGAAGGAGAGTGTGGTGTATTGGATACAGTCACAGACTAGGGCTCTGGAGACTAGGGTACAAACACCCACTTGGCCATGGGGAGAGGAACTGGTAAAACCATTCCTTAAATATCATAGTTACCTTGAACGCTCTATAAGGGTCACTATACAGTGGTACCTCTTAAGACAAATGCCTCATAAGATAAAAAAACTTGTAGGAAGAAAAAAAATTCTGAAAAAAAATCCTTGTGGGATATTTCACAAGACGAAAAACCATTCCGCATGGACCCAGGAAAATAAACCCAGTTATTTTCGTCTTTATTCACATTGATCCACCCCCAATGCATTCCTATGGGAAACAGTGTTTCGTAAGACAAATTTTTCATCAAACAAAGAGACCCATAGCCTTGAGAACAGACTAATCCATTCCCAATGCATTCCTATGGGAAACCACATTTTGTAAGACAAAATTTTCTTAGAACAAATTGACTCATAGAACTAAATTTGGTTTTAAGAGGTACCACTGTATATTGGTTCCAACTTAATGGCACATGATTAGCTGAATAGGTCAGTGACCTCATTTTTATTTTGGCCTCCATAACCAATGCCTATTCACCTTTATTTAATTCTAAGAGTATGCCTTCAGCTGATGTAGCATTTCAGGGTTCATACTTGAAGTCTGTCCACCTTTCTGAATGGGCACAAATGAAGTGGGCTGAATCTGGAGGGCTTCTTCGTATGGAGGGCACAGTGGCACAGTATTTGTCCAATACAGTAGGATGCCTGTATCCACTGATTCATTAACCACTAAGTTATCAATGGTTGGCAGAGGAAAAAATTAAATAAATAATCCAGAAGCCGCAAAGCAAGCTACTGTCACAAAGAGAAGGTGTAAAGCAAGCTAGTCGTAAAACAGCAGCCATAAAGCAAGCTACTGCCACAAAACAGCAACCATAAAGCAGGCTACTGCCACAAAACATCAGTTTTGGGGTTTTTGGCATTCTCTCTTATCCATGGTTTTTATTATCTACAGGAAGGCCTGGAACCAATCCCCCAGAAGATACTAGGGCCCTATTGTATTATTGTTTTGACAATGTGTATTGGCTGCAGAGATCATGGGTCATAATTCAAGTATGTGTGTTTAACAGAGTAAAGGTGTCATCTGGCCATTGAATCTCCATCTTCATTTTCCTTCAGTATCTGGACATATCCAGGTAAGAAACTAGTTTAGAAAAATAGCCATAGGGAGAAAAGTGTTGCTTGAAGAGAACATTCAGTTCCTTTTGTGTTGCAGTTTAAATATCCACTTTTTTATCTGGGAAACCAACACAGGCTGGTTGAGTTGTGCTGATTTTCATGTTATTGCAACCTGAAACTAGGCATGATATAACCTGCAGAAGTTGGACACATTTTTTTTAAATACAGAGGGTTTGTAGTCCTGTCAAGCAAAGGGAAAAAGTGAAATGGAGGTAATGGGATCCAACAAACATCAGATACATATCTTCCCTTAGCAGTCCTGAGGTCTTGATCCAACTTGAGTCATCCGGTGTATTTTGAAAGTCATAGGTACAGGGAGTTTGTACACTCCATTTTACTGAATTTGCTCCCTCAGATCAAGGGAATGGAGAAAATGACAAGACCAGATCAGAATTAGCTTCTAATTAAGTGAAAGTCATCTCTATATAATAGAAACCACAAATTCACATACCAAAAGAATAAACAAGTAATTAAGTACTCTGAACTTTAGAATGTTGGTGGAAATCCATGACATAGCAATTGAATTTGTGGCAATCAAATAAACATAGTCTCAAAAGTGAAACTCTTTGTACACGACCCCTAAACTCCGCAGCAAATGGCTGCCAGCTCCGGAGTTTACAATTGTTTCCCCACCAGCTCCGGAGTTTGCAGGAAATTAAGTGCGACCACGCCCACCTAAGCGCGTCCCAGTGCACTTTTCTTGTACCTGCTTTAGAAGGGTGAAAATCCCCAGGTCCAGATTTAATCTGGTGAGTGCGGGGCTCTCCTTGCTTCTGTATGTTTTTTTTGCCTCCCGCCCCTTTAAGAGAAGGGGCGGGAGGCAAAAAAAAGAAAGAAGAGAAGGAATCAGGACACAGGGGGTTGGACCGGCTTTGGAGGTGAGCCTGCATTTTTTCCTCTCTTTCTTCCTCCCTCCCCTCACGCAGACAGAACAAAGAAGTGTGGAGCGGGTGGGGACGCAGGAAGAGCAACGAACCCCCAAGATCCCTGGTCCGAATTTAAGTGGCCAGCGGATCTTAGGGGTTGTGTGAAAAGGCCTTAAAAACTGAAGGGTGATGATGGGATTTGATCTACCAAAACTCAGGCAGAGGGGAAATGAGACCACAGATATTTGGAAAACAAGGTTTATTTTTGCTAGCAGCTGTTTTGTATGGTGTAGTTAATTAAAGTGTGACGAAGTACAGAGAAAGTAAACACTCAGGTTTTCCAACTGCGTTCATGAATATTGATTTGTTTCATTTAAACATGATATAGGAAATGGATGTCTTTCTTTCTTTAAACATCCACTTCTTGTTATTAAAGGATCTGCAGGGGATAATTTGGTCTGCCGCTATGGCATTTGAACAGAGAAAGTAACAAATGCCAGATGTGTCTCTTATTCAATATTTATAAAGCAGCTACTCACCATTTAAATTGTTGCCACAGCCATAAGGAGTGAGGTGACTATTTTCTTCACGGTCTGACGAAAGGCTGCAGAATAATCTCACTTCTGTACATAACACAACTCTGCTTACTTTGTTCCTCATTGTGTCAAAGTTGCTAGGTAACACTTTCTCTTGACAACGGCCCTGCACACTCCCCCTCATTTGCTCCATCCCCCTCCCCCGTTCAGTGCTGTCTCCCCCTTATGACTACCCCACTAACTCCAGCATAAACATTCGGATTTCTTTCCAATAAAGGCACTTTTTAGTTTGCAGAATTATTTTGATTTTCTCTCTCTCTGCATTTTCTCTTCCTTTGATCATAAACAAGAGACTAGGCCATTTTCTGTGCTATTTTGGACCCTTGGTAATTCTTTATGCCTTTGGGATGGAAATGTCTTGGAAAATGAAACAGTGTCTGTTTCTCAAGATCGGACTATTCTGATGTCCCATGACAAATATATTTATTTTATTTTAGAGTATTTCCCCCCTGCCTTTCTCCTTCGAAAAAGACCCAAGGCGGCTTACAGGAATGAGGGATAATATACAGTCTAGTACTGTACAATTAAGACATGTTCAAGTATTGAGAACAGGGAATTGAGGGACATCTTACAGTCAACATTACATTAACACTACAAGAGAATGTGAGCAATTCGTGTAAATTTGAGATAGTAGCTCCCTTAGAATTCAGAGTTGACGAGAGGTACAGCTGGGTATCATTGGCATACTGGTGGCACTTAACCCCAAAAGTCCTGATACCCCCCCCCCCAGTGGTTTCATATAGATGTTAAATAACATAGGAGACAGAACTGACCTCTGGGGAACTCCACAGGTCAGTGGCCGTCTTGTCAAACATGAATCACAGCATTATTATTCTTGGAAAAGTCCCTGATGTTGGGAAAGATTAAAGGCAAAAGGGAAAAGGGACAGCAGAGAATGAGATGGTTGGATGGTGTTATCGATGCAACCCACATGTATTTGACCAAACTCCAGGAGGCAGAGGAAGACAGAAGGGCCTAGCATGCTCTGGTCCATGGGGTCACAAAGAGTCAGAGAACAACAAGTTTTTACTGAAGGTGGCCTTATTAGTCTGTTGCAGCAGAAATAACATATTTCAAGGCACCTTGAAAACAAACACCTTGGTTTTGGACATATAATAACTTAATAATCGTATTTTTGCTGCATCAGAAGAATATGTTTGTCCACACTTTTTAAAAATCGTCATAGCTTAGTATGATAGGCATCTGCAGAGACAGATGCTGAAAGTTCAGTTCCCATCTGTGCATACCAGAAGAGCCAGTTTTTGTGGTCTTGGGCACACTATATAGCCCCCAGAAGATGTGAATGTTAAATCACTTCTGAGTATTCTCTACCTAGAAAACCCTAGAAATGGTTGCTGTAAGTTTGAATTGACTTGATGGCACGTGATTATCATATTATCTAACTGTCTTTAGTAATCCCAACATTTTATTCTTCTAGTGTATGATTTCATTATATCTTCTTGTTTTTAACAATACTTTGGGATTTTTAAAAATAAAAAGTGATATTAAAAAGTCTTAAGACAGATAAGTAAAATCAGTTATTCTTCATAACCTACAGTGCTGTAATACATTTGTTTGGCCTCTTTAACACAATATAAGATTCTTTGTTGATTATGGTTTATTACTTGGCTTTGCACATCACAGCAACCCAGGATTCTTAGGGAGAAACAAGCCAATGCTGGGCTCTTTCTGTGGCTGTTGCAGGAGAAACATGCGAGAACATCAATTCCTAATGAGTTCAAACAGCACACTAAACCAAACATGGATGCAAAACCATGGTTAAAGTGTTCTGCTTCTGCTTAACTGCCTCTGCAGCAAGCAAATGACTTTTAAAAATTCTGATTCTCTGTTGCTGCTCCCAAACATTGGAACTCCCTCCCACTGGAGACAAGGACTGACCTATCTCTGCTGTCTTTCCGGAAGCAGGCAAAGACCCTCAATTTCAGGCAAGCTTTCCCTGAATGATGGACTACCTATTATGTGACTTTTAGATGGATTACCATTCATGATAACATTGACTGATCTCATAAGAACACCAGTGTTTCCATGCTAGTTTCCATCCCTCATAATGGATTTTTCTTTGTCCTTGGTAGCTTTAATGTTATCTTTTAATGTTGTAAGACGGCTCTTCCAATTCCCTATTCTTAACTTGAATGTGTTTTGAACATTCTGGGCTGTATACTGTCCCTCATTATTGTAAGCCACCTTGGGTCCTTTTCCAAGGAGAAAGGTGAGGTAAAAATATTGAAATAAATAATAAAAATTCTTTTTGTCGTAGATCCCAAATCATCATCCTCATAATCTTAGAACCGCAAAACTCGAAGGGACCCTTGTGGACCATCAAATCTGTCAAGGTGGCCCAGTGGGGAACTGAACTCCTGACCTTTGGCTCTCAACCCAGATACCCAATCCTATAAATGTTTTCTTGGAAGGAAGTCACAGTTTGTTGAATGGGCTTGCAGCGGAGAGATGCTTGCTTTGTGGAGGAGTTGTAACCAGAGAAGCAGTATCTCATCAAGCCATGGCATGAGTAGATCTTCAGATACTCTTGTATTTTTAGTTTCCGTGCTGACACCGACCATGTCTTGGTAAGCAGCATCAGATCACCTCCTGGGGCAAGGTATAATGTTACCTCAGTACTGGTGATATTATCATTGTTTACTGAATTCAGAGGTGGAGGCTAGCATCGGTATTGTGGCTGACAGTGGATACTGCTGGAAAGTACTGCCTTGATTCTCTGGGTTTAC
The DNA here is from genome assembly GCA_037367245.1 of Phrynocephalus guinanensis. NCBI lineage: Eukaryota > Metazoa > Chordata > Lepidosauria > Squamata > Agamidae > Phrynocephalus > Phrynocephalus guinanensis. The sequence continues at coordinate 40,491,693 of CM074735.1, read as the reverse complement.
TTGAGTGTGCACATGCTTGAAATGTTTACCATACTAGTTGCTTCTTCTTCACAGACAGCTGTATTTCTCTGGAAGTCTGGAAGCAAAGCAGAGAAATTAGACAGAAGGTGGTTATCAGTCAATCAGTGCTCCTCTTCTATCTGGTTGAGGGACTTTGTGGCACCTGAATAAGCCTCAAGTGGCAAAAAGGTATGGAACTGCAATATTGGACTATCTCTGTTTCTTAAGGATACATTTCAGAATGGCAGCCATATTACTCTGTGGTCCAAAATGAGCAGAGTGTGAAGGATCAGTTCCTTGTTCTCCAAAAGATTAAATCTGTCATAAAACTTTGCAGGCCATGGCCTACTTTGTCAGATGTTTCCTAAGAGGTAGCTCAGCTCATCTGTTTCAGAATCTGCAAGCAAACAACCAAATAAAGGACAAAGTGGCTACTTAAAGATTAATAGATAAATTTCCATGGGAACTTTTGCGGAACGCTTCCTCAGACACACATTTTGAAGCATTCACTAGCAGATTTATATCTGATAGACATATAGGAGATGAGAATTCAGATTTTGTCCCCACAAATACTCTGGCAGCAACCATTACAAGACCCAACTTTGCTCCCCACAACATAAAATGCTCATTTCCTTCTCTAGCTGCTAACTTGATCTTTAAAACCAGGGCCACCTGCCTTCTCCATAGGGCAAAAGGAAGGGTCTCTGTGTGAGGGATTAAGTATACAAAAACCGAAAATCAGAAACGGCAATGCATAAAAGCCACCTTCACAAAACATTTGAGCTAACAATGCATACCTATAAGCAGTTTAGTCTAGTGTATAAACAAAGTAATTTACTTTTATTTCACAATCAGAAATGAAGACGATAACCAACCATTTCTCTATCAACAGCTTTGCACTCCAAGAGAAGAATCTATGCTTATGTGGCAAATGGTTAATAACTCTAATTATGGCCAGGATGTTTCAGTCATGACTCTCAAAAGTTCATTACGTTTCATGGTAGTTTCATTTTGTGTGCTTGAATCCCATTCCAACCAACCCTAAACTCTTATCAGAACCTAAAATGACAATACTGAAGCTGTTGTACTTCTGGCACATAACAAGGAAAGACATACTGGACAAGACAAGTAATGCTAGGAAACGTGAAAGGCAGGTGGAAAAGAAGACCACATATCAGATTATTTGACTCCATAAGGGAAGGACCACCTTCAGTTTACAAGAGCTGAGGGGCACTGCTATGACAGGACGTCTTGAAGGTTATGGGGTCAAAAGCAGCTTTATGACACACCAGGCTAAGACTGTTCTCTTCTGTGACCTCACCCCCACTGCCTCTATTGTCTATGAAACTTGTGGCTCAGAAATGTCACTCCCTAGATCCAAGAAAGCGTGTTGTGGTGGTCCACAAAGGCTCACACTGGAATAAAACCTCTTAAGTCTTTAGGGCAGGCATGTCCAAAGTCAAGCCGGGGGGCAAAATGTGGCCCGTTTTCAAATTTTGAGTGGCCCACGGTTTCTTCTCCCCACCGGCTCTGCCTGTCACTCATCCCTGCCAGCTGGCCCCTCCCCATACTGAATGGAGACATCAGCTTGCAGTTTTATGGTTTTCCTGCCCTCCCTGCCTCTGTCCATTCCCCCAGCCACCTGCCTAGCCTACCATTGCTGCAGCATCCTCCCTGCCTCCTTGCATGTTATAGAGAAGGCATGTCCAAACTTCAGCCCTCCTGATGTTTTGCACCACAACTCCCAGAATTCTAAGCTTACATTGCCAATGACAAAAGACTGGGAGAGTTGTCCAAAACATCTGGAGGGACGAAGTTTGGACATGCCTGTTATAGAGATTTGTCCAAAGTCCGTCTGGGGGCCAAATGTGGCTGAATGGTCGGCCCCCACACATTTTCACCTCACCAAAGCTGGCCCTCCTTGTAAAAAGTTTGGACACCCCTGCTTTAGGGTGTCACAATACTCTTTGTTTCCATCATGGTGAGATGTGTGCAGCCCCTCTCAAGGGCAACCACCCAGGAAGGCGTTCCCTTCGCACATATTTTTGGACGCGGGATCGCCCTCTCTTTCCAGCCGGAGGAAAAATCTGGTGTTATGAGTATGTGTGTGTGTGTGGGGAAAATAAATAACAATCTCTGATCTTTGAACGCGCACCGCTTGGAAAGGCCTGCCCTTGCGTCTCACCAGCCCGTACCCGCCGGGCTCCGGCTCTGGCTTGGGCGAAGGCCCGGTTGCAGCAGAGGGCGCTGTGATTGCAAACCTCCTCCTCCTCCTCCTCCTCCTCCTCCTCTGGGGCTGGAAGGATGCGTGGCCCTGTTTCCGGGTGGCTCTCGGGCGAGAACGCGAGGCATTGCTTTGTGGTTGCAATCGCGGCCGCGCCGAGAGAGACCCAAACGGGTTCCGCCGTCTCGGGCCCGCCCTCTGCCCGGCCAGTCACGCGCCCCAGGGAGCGGGGGTGGAAGCCTTGGGTGGCCGCCTCCGCCTCCGCCTCCGCCGCCTGAGCTGAGCCGAGCCAGCCAGCCAGCCAGCCAGCCAGCGATCCAGGAGGCACGCAGGCAGGGAACGGAACTCTGGATCCGCGCGGAGAAACTCAGGCCGTCTGGGAGCCGAACAGCAGCAGCAGCAGCAGCAGCAGCAGCAGCAGCAGCAGCAGCAACAACAACAACAACAACAACAACAACCCCGTCGCTCGCGAACCCCGCCGAGGCAAAGCAGCCCGAGAGGCTCCGGGCGAGTCATGGTAAGCGCCTTCTCCCGGAGGGCCTTGCCCTTGCCTTTTTGGGGAGGGGGAGGCGGGTCCGCAGGAGAGACAGCGGGAGTCCCCACCCCGCCCCGAGCGACGCATCTCTATCCTCAAGGAGCCCCCGATCTCCGTTTCCCCAAACTTTTACCAAGTTCCCTGTCGCCGCCTCCGATCGCTGGAGTTCTCTTTCTTGCTACCTTTATTTCGAACCTGGCACTCATGGGCTGCTCAGGGGAAAGGGGGTGGTGGGTGCGTAGGCGCCTCCTTGCCCGCTTATGGATCCAGCCCCCCCCCGCAGAATTTATTTGTTTATTATTTATTTATTAATCCCGGATGCTACTGTAGATTGGGTCGACAGGGCAGGGCCCCGGTGGTCCTAGGGAATAGTTGATGCGCTCATCCCGGGAGGAAAACCCATGGCAGACAAAACAAAGAAGCGGTCCCATGAAGTTGTGAGAACCAGGCAGTAGTGGGATAGTGCCTCTCCCAAATAGAGGAGACCCAGTCCATTTGTTGTGGCTGATAGTGGCAGAAAAACTTAGGCTCTCCGCTGACCCGGTTTTCCTCGCTAGCTTTACAGCAAATGAGAGTTCGTGTGTGTGCTCCATAGCGTGAGAATTTATTCTCCATATCCTGTGTACAGTATATGTCTCCATAAGGTTTATTAATCTTAAAAATACACATTCAGCTCACCGATCCCTCACTTTCTCCGTGATTTTTTTATTTTGCAGCATCTGTATCACTACTTTCTCCTTTGTCTTTGTTACTTTTTTTGTATACCTCCCCTATGCCCACACTACCAGATAAGAAAGTGATTAGACAAGGAAGTGATGAGACAGCATAGTCAGGGCACCCAGCTGGAGTTGCTAATATACAAAAAAGGCCATGTGACATAGGGATAAAATTGCACCATCAACAGAGAGTGCAGAAAAACAGGGAAGTGAGTGGGTTGGGCACAGGGTTAGGGAAGAGTGCACTATACAAAATATAAAGCACAATCCTGTATGTTCCTACATAACAAAGAGTTGTCTCATAATACCATAATTTAACCTTAGAGGCGTTTTGACTTCCTTGGTTATCAAAGCTACTTTGAAACAATTTTGAAAAGACTGGAGGGGGCAGTTCCTGCAGTGGGTCTTGGCAGAGGTAGAAAGTCAGCTGTTGAAGGAGGTGCATGAATTAGGAGGCAGCTTCCAATTTCCTCTCCCTCTTCCCTCTCCCTCCCAGTTAAAGTGAATGGCATCATGGTGGGGGCATTTTCAGTACTGTCTCCTTTTGTCAGCCTTCCCAAAATATTGGCGTGATTAGAGAAATCACTGTCGAGTGAGCTTCTGTAGTACCATTTTACACAGCACTGCTGAATTTTAAGTTCTCAGAGTACCCCAGAATGGCAGTACTGTACATACTCAACCAAGTGGACAGCGTCATGGCACCATTTGCTCTTCACTGTTGCAGATCTGGATCTTTGTCTAGAAGGTTGCAGGTTTCCACTAAAAATGCATACATAAATTAATGTATGTATTATTGGCTACATTTATATCCTGCTTTTTTTCTTTGGGGAAAGTTGAGGTGATGTACATTGGCTGCCTCCATCAACTTCATGAGATGGGGTAGACCAGCGGTTCTCAACCTGTGGGTCCCCAGATGTTCCTGGAGTGCAACTCCCAGAAGCTTCCACCACTCGCTGTGCTGGAAGGGATTTCTGGGAGTTGCAGTCCAGGAACATCTGGGGACCCACAGGTTGAGAACCACTTGGGTAGACTGAGATAGATACTAGGTAGCCCAGGATGACCCAGTGAAGTTCATAATTGAGTCTGGATTTGAACCCAAGTTTCTCAGAGACCTAATTTAAACACTAACTGCTATACCGTACCATATTGGCTCTGAAATAATCATTATGTATTATCCATATTTTTTTGATAATCAATAATACATCTACATTGGAAAATTCGCATGTGAAAATAATAATGGGTTCAATGCCTGCCCAAATCCCACTTTTAAAAATGCAGTCTGACTTGTTCCAGATTACAGCAGAAAGATGGTCTAGATGAGGAGTGGTGACATCTATCTATACTAAAAAGTTGGTAGTTGTGTACAGTTACTTCTTCGGAAATGTTATTCAGATTCCAAATGTATGCTCTTAAGTCAAACTACTCTTAAGTCGGGGTAACTATCTAAAAAATTAAAAAAATAAGTTTACAAATAAAAAATATTTGTAAGTCGATCAGACCATATCTAAAACTTGTAAGGCGGCAGTTAAAATGCCAACAGTTTTCTGCTCTTAAGTTGAATTGCTCTTAAGTTGAGCTGCTCTTAAGTTGGGGTACCACTGTATATGGCTATGGAGACACATCTATCCCAAAAGACAGCTTTGGCCCATCTATTTATTTATTTGACTTACATACTGCAGCATCTAGCAGAAAAGCTACCGTGGGCGGTTTACAAAATTTTAAGGTAAATGATGAAACATAATAACAAACAAAAACAGAAACAATAGACCATAATTAAAGTCAACATTGACATCCAAATTAAAAAACAACAATCAGAGGCATAGCACTCCCAAAGACTCATTGTGAATCATCAGCACAGTGTTAATATCAGTAGGAGCTGCATCTCTGTTGGTGTGCCTAGGGTGAGTCCTTCTGTGTGTGTCTCTCTCTCCCCAACCATCCAGTCTAGACACACATTTTTCTTTACTCTTTAATTAGTTCTCTTTTCCAGTGATGTTCATTGATAATGTACACAGATTCATATGTGCAGCATCTTGTGAGCGGTTTCCCTTTGCTTCAGACACTCTTCAGAGTTTTCACGCCACTTTGTTGTTAATTTGTACAGTATAGATCTAGTCAGGAACGTTCAAGCATGTGATTTAGGCTAGGAGGCCTGTGCTGAGCCTGATTCCCTGTTTATTTTATGGCATGTTCTTAAATGATGGATTTGCCACATTCTTTCTCTGCAAGCTCTTCCAGTCTGACCAGTCTGGATCAATGCTAACAACAACAGGGCAGTGATGGTGACACCCAATGTGGTGTAGTGGATAGAGCGACAGCCTAGGACTCACAGGAAGCCTGAGCTCAAATCCCCAGTCAGCCATAGAGACAGACTTCCTAGGGGTGTGCAACTGGTAAAAACACTCTTTAAATACCTCACTTACTATGAAAGCTCTAATAAGATCACTGTAAGCTAGTTCTGATTTGATGGCACATACTGTAATATTAACAAGGGCAGTGGCACTCTCAGGAGGGATAAAGCAGGAGAATAGCCTTGCCTAAAACATACTGTGATTTCGCTTCCTGTTCTCATAATAGAAACAGACCTGTATCTGGGATGCGTTCTCTGCATTTATAGATCACAGGCTGGAGCTCATGGAATTGAAGTGCCCTCCTTAATTTTTTTTAAAAAAAGCTACAGTTGTCCCCTGCCATTTTGTGGTTCATATACTATGGTTCCGGTATATCGCGGGACTCTAGTATATGAAACGCGAGGCCCCCTGGGGTAAGCTGCTTGGGCCTGTTTGAGGCCTCTTGCACTTACCCCAGGCCTGACTTTGCCCTGAATGGGCCTCTGACGAGCTTCCCGGGCCTGATGGAGGGCCCAGAAGTGGTTTCTGGCAAACCGGAGGTGCCTTCTGGATCACCAGAAACCACTTCTGGGGCCTCCAATAGGCTTCCCTGGCCTGACAGAGGCCCCAGAAGTGGTTTACGGCGAACTGGAAGTGACTTCCGGATAACCGGAAGTGACTTCTGGATAGCCCAAAACCTCTTCTGGGGCCTACGACAGGCCTGGGAAGCCCATCGGAGGCCCAATCGGGGTAGCGGCAGGCCTCAGGTAAGTGTAGGAGGTCTCAGAGAGGCCCCCCGGTCCTGACCGGACCCAGCATCCGCATATAATGGCTTTTCAATTATTGCGGGTCGGGTTGGGTCGGGCCCCTAACCCCCGTGATGGGGGGATTGCTGTATATAGAAAATGATCCCTATCAGGAAGACGATTCAAACCTAAGTTTGTAAACCGCCCAGAGTAGCCATGTAGCTAGATGGAGCGGTATATAAATTTAATAAATAAATAATAATAAATAGAGATGGGCACGACTCAGCGAAGTTTTCGTTTTCGTTTTTTCGTTTCGTAACGAAAACGAAAATTTTTCAAAAATGGAAACGGAAACGAAACGACCAATTTTGCCGTGTTTTTCGTTTTCGTTGCGGCAAATCCATTGAGCTGAAAAGAATGCTAACGAAACAGCAATTTTTCATTTTTGTTTTTTCGTTTCGTTACGAACCGAAAACGAAACGAAATTTTTTTTCAAAAACAAAACGAAAAACAAAAACGAACCGAAACGGATCCCCAAACGGCCAAACGAAAAACGAAACACAATTTTTTTGAGTCGTGCCCATCTCTAATAATAAATAATAAGTCATCTTTAGAAGTCTTGCCCTTTCTCAGGTTTCCAAGTACTCTTTTGGGTGGAGGAATGGAAAAGCCCAAACTGCTAATTTACACAGGCTTTAGTGAAACCTAGATCATAGCTGGAAAGACTAAAAGATGATAGGAAGTGCACTGGAGGACAATGAACTTTACTTTGGTTTCGGATATGTTTTTTTTTTTAAATTGCTGTTGCTGTTCTGAATAATGGAAATACGTTGTTGCATCTAGGATGAGTTTTCCAGCCCACTAATTCCATTTTCTGAAGTACGGAGTGCCTTGTAATAGGGACTCATTTTTGTTTCACAGGTTTGGAGAAGAGTGGCAGGTAGCTTGAGTGTTGTGTTGTGCTGGGAGACTGAAAATGTCATTGGTTTCGACTAGGGATGGCCAACTTTGATGGGCCTTGGGACTAAATCCACCCCACACAGAAGAAGCCTCAAAATATCAAGCAATTTAAAAAAAATCAAAAACAGAAGTGTCTGGTCATCTGATTATGGTTTTGATTGTGTGGTTGTTTTTAGGTTTGGGGTTTTTCTTTAACTTACTTTATATAAGAACCGCTTCTCCTGGACAGATCTAGGAGCAAAGTGTGGAAGCAATTAGTTATACAAAGAGCAATTACATTGAACTATTTTTGTGGTAATGAGCATGTAACTACAGTAATATAAACTTTTAAAATGTAATGAGTCGCAGCCAGTTACTTCTAAAACTCACCTTGGACAACAATTTGAATTTTAAGGCATTTTGAGAACTGTTTAGAAATATGCATATTTTCATTATCAGTCCTAATTGGCAAGGGAATTGTTTGCGTTTTTGCTTTTGTATTTTTACAAATATTTTCAAGGTAGCAGCAGCTTAACTTGTTAGTAAGGCATAGCAAATTATTTGTGCATTTGGAATAGCAGTAAAGATTGTTGTTGGTTCCAGAGAGGTGAAGTTCCCAACCTACATTTTCTTGCATTAAAACTCCCAGAAGTCTTCACCACTAACTGTGCTGGCCAGGATGTCTGGGAGTTGTAGTCCAAAATAGTTTGGGGACTAAGGTTGGGAACCATTGTTTTAAAATGTAACATTCTGAGCTCTGGCTCTACCTTTGAGGCTTCACTTAAGGCAGGCAAGTCCAAAGTTAGGCCCGGGCCCAAATGTGGCCTGTTTTCTCATTTCAAGTGGCCTGCAGGCTCTTCTTCCCAGAGGCTCGGCCTGTCATGCATCCCCGCCAACTGGCCCTTCCCCATTCCGTATGGAGACATCAGCTTGCAGTTTTATGGTTTGCCTGCCCTCCCTGCCTCTGTCCATCCCCCCAGCCACTTGCCCAGTCCACCCCACCCCCAGCTCCATTCCTGCAGCGTCCTCCCCAGCTCCTTGTGTGTCCTAGAGGCTTGTCCAAAGTCCAGCCTGGGGGCTAAATGCGGCTGAATGGTCAGCCCCCCCCCACACATTTCACTTCACCAAATCTGGCCCTTCTTGCAAAAAGTTTGCAAGGAAGTCTTAAGGAATCTGAAGAATAGTGCATCAGACAATAAAAATACATGATCACCACCAAAGCTATTATCAAATATTTCTTAAAAGATTTTAATATCCTTTAAACATACAAGCCTATTATTGCAATAAGGATCTTAATATTTATTTGTTTTCTGCATACCACAGAATTTATTATTATTTAATGAAAATATACAGTGTCATTAGGAGAGGTTAATACAGATTTTAAAAATGGAAGGCCTGTGAGAACAGTTCAGTTTTGACTGTCTTGTCAAAAACGTAGCCACCTTGGGAGTAAGCCCCACAGTAGAAGGGAGCTCAAGTCAGAGTGCATGGCTGTCCTGACCTCCATGTTACGATCCAAAGAACCAGGTAAGGTAAGCTAGACTAAGAGGTCTTGTAAATTTCATGTTTCGCCAGGGATTTGCCCCTGGAATAATCCAAGCCATGATCTAATGCTAACCACTGGGCTGGCACTCAAAAATGGTGCAAAATGGTTGGCAAAACATTTGTAGAATTGTAGGGAAGCTGGAAGTGATGGAAATCTAAAAGTAATAAAGTAGAGAGCCTAAATGTTTATTTATTTATTTTAAAAATGTAAATATTTATTTTAAACAAATAAACAAATTCATTTAAATGTTTTTACCCACCTTTCCCTAAAAAGGGCTCAAGGTGATTTACATCATTAACACACAATATTAAAACTACAAGCAATGTCTTATTCAAATCTTAAATGAATTAATAACATTATGTTAAGCAACAAAATGCTGACTATCTCATTTTAAAACCTCTCCTAGGCACTGATCTCCATTCCTTTCAGATCATACTTAACTGAAAGGTAACAGAGCTATGTCCAAACTTCGGCCCTCCAGATGTTTTGGACCACAACTCCCACAGTCCTTTGTCATTGGCAATCTAAGTTTAGAATTCTGGGAGCTATGGTCCAAAACATCAGGAGGGCCGAATTTTGGACATGCCATGTGCTCCCAGCCATACTACTCCCGCTAGTGCCAGAAAGAAAGATAGACAAGCCTGGCTGTAGATGGCCCTTACACTTTAAACTCTGCTTCCAGGAGATTGCCAAATGAAGAGCAAGAGAGAAATTAGAAAATTAGGACATTTGTTAGTCTCTGAACGTGACTCTTATATGAAGAGATGCTTTGGGCTGTTGTAATGTGACATCTACCACCTATAGCCTTGCTATAAGTCATGACTGACTGACTGAGCTGTTTTGTGATAGATGGCAATGACATCCGTACCTCCTGCCAGGTTATTTTGCTGTATCCTGCATCGTTATCCTTAGGATTTAGTCATTGTGGCACGTTGTTGCGTTAGGCCAGTGATGGCGAACCTATGGCACGGGTGCCAAAGGTGGCACTCAGAGCCCTTTCTGTGGGCACCCGACATCACCCCTTCATAGCCACCTGTATACAGGTTAAATTACTATATTGGCACTTTGCAAAAAAAAAAAAAATAGTGGGTTTTGAATTGCAGTTTGGGCACTCGGTCTCTAAAAGGTTCGCCATCACTGCATTAGGCCATCATAGAAATCTTTTAAAAATTCTGGATTTCTTTGGCAGAGCAGGCATCCAGTGGGCAGGACTGAGTAAAAATATGTCTCCTTTGAGGTCAGCACAGAAAAATTTGCAGGGGGAAAAGACCAAGTGGGTGGTTTGTGTGTAGTTCACAAGATCAAAGTTTTGCATAGCAAATTCCCTTGCAAGCCTTTTCCAACATCAGGTCCTAGGTGGACACTTGTATATCATTTTGGGGGTAATGTATGAAATATTATTGTTCAAAAACCACAGAATTATAGCGCAGAGATATTCATTCAACCTTTGGTTATGGCAGCAAATCAATTGCTAAAGCCCATTGCCTGTGTGAGACTGGTACAGGTATAATAATATGCATTGTAGACTGGCAGAGGAAAGTACTGTTTGAAAATAACTGAAAAATATATATACAGTGGTACCTTGTATAACGTAATTAATTCGTTCCAAATCAAATTACGTTATACAAGTTTTCCGTTGTACGAATTGTCATTTCCCATAGGAATGCATTGAAACTGGATTTAATCCGTTTCAATGCATTCCTATGGTTTTTTTGGGCGACGGGGGGCGGTTTTTTTTGGGCAATGGGGGGTGGGCAGGCGGCTCACCCCTCCTCCGTGTCTGCTGTCCCTCCTCTCCCCTCCTTCCTTCCCTCTTTCCCGGCCGGCCGCAGGTGGTCGGACGGAGGTGGCTGCAGGGGTGGGGGGAGGGAGTGGGGTGCGCCACTTGGCCTGGGGCGGGGGGCTTGGGGGACCGCGCCGGGAATTCCCCCCCCTCACCTGTTGCCGGAGTCCCCGAGGCGGCCAGCAGGCAGGAGGGCGCACCAGCGGCGGACTTTGTTCCGAGGGGGGGAGGGTGGCGGATTTCCCCCCCCACACACACACCCGCTGGCTCGGCGCGCACGCACACACACACGCACACACACACACACGCGCGTGCACACACACACACACACACACAAACACACACACACGGGTGGCGGAGGCGCTCCCAAAGCCCCCGCCAGCCACCCGCCCGTTCCCGCCTCTCTCTCTCTCTCTCTCTCTCTCTCTCTCTCTCTCTCTCTCTCTCTCTCTCTCTCTCTCTCTCTCTCTCACTCACACACACACACACACACACACACCGTGGCGGCGGCGGCGGCGGCGCTCCCAAAGCCCCCGCCAGCCACCCGCCCGTTCCCGCCTCTCTCTCTCTCTCTCTCTCTCTCTCTCTCTCTCTCTCTCTCTCTCTCTCTCTCTCTCTCTCTCTCTCTCTCTCTCTCTCTCTCTCTCACACACACACACACACACACACACACCCCTCCGGAGGAGGCGCCCCGGCTCCGGGAGGAGGAAAAGACGCGGGGGCCGAGCGGGGGCCAGGGGAGCCCGGCGGCGAGAAGGGGCGCCCTCCTCCTCCTCCTCCTCGGCCGGGCGGGTCTGAGACACCCGGTGAGTGGTGGTGGTGGTGGCGGCGATTTGGCCCCCCTCCTTCTCCCCCTTCTCTACCCCCCCAAACACCGACCGGAAAGTCTTTTTACAAAATGGGAGGGGTGGAACCGTGCGGAGCGGCCAGGGCGGCGGAGGAAAAGGCAGAGAAAACAGGGAAGGGGGAAGGAGGGGGGGCAGATTTTTTTCCGTTGTACGGATTTTTCGTTATACAAGCCCTACGTTGTACGAGGTATGACTGTACTTGTTACAGTATGTTAACCCTAGGTACTTGTTGCTAGTAATTGCATAATTTGTAGTTTGTGTGGTGGCTCAGCGGCTAGAGCGCTGCGTGGCACCCAGGATTCGAACCACCGAGCTGCTGACACTTTTCAGTACTCTAGCCTGCTAAGTCCCCCCTCCCCTCCCCCCGCTGGCTGTTTGGGGACAGGTAGAAATGGCTTTTTGTGTATCTCGGCCTGTGATCAGCAGCACCATTGTGCAATGCTGCTTGTTGTTCAGGAGAAGCAGGAATAAATTATATTTGGAATATCAGAGCTCAAGAGTTCAAGGCAGAAAGAAATGGATTTAACTTGCTTTAATCAGGAGATCATGTCGGCAGCCTAATAAACAGAGATTATGTCGTTCATTGCTGAACTTTGGTCATTTGTAAAGCAAGGGAATGTGATCCTCTCTTAGATAAAAAGCATTCTACGCAAAAAGACAAGTCAGGATTTGTTAGTCATCTTTTTTTGAACTGCCTTTGAAAGTGGAGCTTAAAACATTCCATCTGCTGCTGTCAAAAGTGTCTGACATGTATTGATAGAAGAAAGATCTACAGTATAAGAAGTAACCTTTTGACCCTTGACCCTTTTGCCTGTTTTGTACTTGAACTCCCATAGCCTCTAGCCAGGGCAACCTGCAACCAGAGGAAAAGAGATTAGGAGAGCTGTACACCAAAACTTCTGCAGAGGACAAAAGTGGAACCTTAGTTTAAGAAATCTAAATTACTCAGACAAGATAGATACTGTGTTTCCCCGAAAATAAGACAGTGTCTTATATTAATTTTTGCTCCCAAAGATGCGCTAGGTCTTATTTTCAAGGGATGTCTTAGTTTTCCATGAAGAAGAATACAGTGCACATTTATTGTTATCTTATTATTGGGGAGGCCTTATTTTCAGGGGGATGCCTTATTTTTCAGCAAGAGGCAAAACCGTAAGTAGGTCTTATTTTCGGGGGATGTCTTATTTTCGGGAAAACAGGGTAGTTCCGGGTAAACAGATCTACAGTGTAGAGATTGAAAAGGGGTGGTTATTGATCAATCTGATCTGGACAGGAATAGGGTGCCTTATACCACCAAGTCAGACTACTGGTCCGTCTTAACTCAGCATTGAGGCTTTGGAGGGGGTGTTTTCCAGCAATACCTTAAGATGCCAAGGATATTGCACCAGGGATCTAGATCATCTAGGTTACATCTTTTGCAACTGAACGTGATTCAGACTATTCCCTTCATGTGTCAGCATAAATCAGGGTTTGATTTTATTTTAAGACCTAAAAGCATTGCCCTAAACCTTTGCAGTGTTCAAATGATGATAAAGCTTGCAAGAAACATGTAAGAGCAATACATTTGCACTATCACTGTTGTAAAACAATAGGTTTCAGAGTTAGCAAACTGATTGGTTACAGACAGAAGCATTGTCCGCATTTTAAAATTTGAATTTTTAGGAAAAGGTTTTTTTTTTCTTTTTCAGTAGCAACACTTTGAAACAAATTAAGGTGAATTCTACATTTTTGAAGAACTTTCAAATCAGTGAGACACTTGATGTCAGTTCCCAGTGCATGCTCAATAAAGTGATGTTTTCATATTTTGGAGACTTGTTGATCAATGTTGACATGTTGTTCTCAGAAATGAAGCTGAACTTTGATGAAAAGACTCTTGCTAATTGTATGTGTATGTAACATTGATACTTCTGCTTGTAAACAAAAAAGGAACAGAAAATGAGATATGTGTTTTCTTCCTTCTGCTTTGTCTAATACTACTTGTCCATAATTGGAGATAGGAACAGGAGTGATTTATGCTCTGTCCAAAGTTTACATAATTTCTGTCTACATCAGGTTTGAATGAGTCACAGAGACACCTCCTGTGGTTCCTTATAGGTTGCTTGGGATACTATGCTGTTGGCTATAAAAAATTGTCATTGATTATTATCATTATTATTATGTTTGGGGTTGTTTGAGAAATTATTGTTGTTAACTGTCCAGAGTTCCCATTTGAGGAAAATTAGATTGCGGTATATAAATATAAAAATAAATAAATAAATAAACAAACAAGTATTCTTGGTCATCTCTGCTTGGGGATCTACTCAAGCGAATAGCATTCGGGCAATACCTTTCTAAAATAAGGGTTACTTTTAGAGATGGGCACGAATAAAAAAAAATGCATTTTGTTTGTCGTTTGGAGGGTCCGTTTCGGTTCGTTTCTGTTTTTTGCGAATTTCTGAAAAAAAAATTCATTTTCGTTTTCATTCGTTTCGTTACCGTTTTGTTACCATTTATTTCATTTTTTTGTGATTTTTTTTTTAGCATTTAAAGCAGTTCAATGTATTGCAGTAACGGAAACGAAATGCACGACAAAATTTCCGGTGTTTCTGTTCGTTTCGTTTCATTTTAGAGACAAAATTCGTTTGTCGTTTCATTGCGTAATGATTGCGTAACAAAACGAAAAAACAAAAACAGAAACGAAAATTGTTCGTTTCGTGCCCATCTCTAGTTACTTTATTCACTGTACAGTATGACATATATTGATGTGTAAGGTCTCAATTAAAGCGGCGTACCACACCTGGGCAGGAGAGGTTTTGTTTTTTGGAATGAACCTATGGAAGTTGAAGAACAGGTCTGAGAAGTGTGACAGGTTCATTTTATTCCTCTGTAGCATAACTGTCATGAGGACTGAGCAGAACTGCTTGATCAGTGAAGGGGGATTAACTGTAATAGGCTGTTGCCTCAAACACAAGAATTGAGTCTTGTGTTACCATAAACATAATGAATTTGGTGTAAGCTTTCATGGACAACAACACACTTTGTCAGATGCAGCAAATGGAGAGACCATATGATTTTTAAATGTTAAGGAAAGGTTGTTTGTTACTTAACCATGGAGTAGGGAATAAAGAAAATGGCAGACTGTTGAAATGGCAACTACTGTATTGGGAAGTGTGGAAATTGAGACTGGAAACAAAAGACTGTGTTTCAGCAGAGTAGCATTCTTAGTAGTTGTTTGTAAAACTACAGTGCTGGAATTTCAAACTGTTACTGCAACATGACTTGCATTGTGCATTAAGGCCATTCAAGTCAAATAATGCAACTATAAGATGAGTAAGAAGTTTACGGTGTGTGGCGGCCCCTAATTATTGGACAATAATTTTAATTTTGAATGGCAAGATGCACCCAATCCTTTTTGAGGAAATTAAGGTAACTGAAGACGGCACTGAGAGGAGTGGAATTTGCCTGCGCTAGTGAGCAAGGGTTGTTGAACACTGGCTTCTTGTAAAGTGAATCCCATCAAACCCAACGTAGTTTGCAAACCCACAGTTAGAGCAAAAAAGCAAAAAAGAAAAAAGCAAATTGTTCTGCTTATATACCGCCACATACCACTTCAAGTAGTCTCTGGGCGGTTTACAGCGGTTTACAGCCATGGTTATATACTGGCTTACCAATGCTGGTTTGTTTAAACCATGACCTTATG
This sequence comes from Phrynocephalus guinanensis, assembly GCA_037367245.1. Classification (NCBI taxonomy): domain Eukaryota; kingdom Metazoa; phylum Chordata; class Lepidosauria; order Squamata; family Agamidae; genus Phrynocephalus; species Phrynocephalus guinanensis. The sequence continues at coordinate 40,476,350 of CM074735.1, read as the reverse complement.
TCAAAACCTAGAACCATGGTTTGTTTCTCCAGCTGCCAGTCCTGAAACAGGAGGTAACAAAAGAAGCAGGAAAGAAACGCCACACTGTGGAATCCAGGGTCAACAACATCTGGAAGGTTCAGATTCCCTACCCCTCTGTAATACCACTGGTATCATTTCTTATTGGGAAGCAAGTTCCCAGTTGCTGAGTGTCATTCTAACTGAGCCTCTTTGCCCTTTTCAGAAATTTCTCTCTCCCCCCCCCACCCTTTTCAGTGCGTGGTCCCCATTTGCTTGCAGTCTGTTTCGTAGACTAAGTTCCTTATCTAGCTTTTATTGTATTGCACTTATAATGCCCTGACTCTCTTTCTCATGGTTAATCTGTTTTCATTTCTAGGATGCTCTGACTGTGTACAAAGAAATCCTCCTGCAATATTTAAATACCATTAGAAATGCTGTGAATGAAAAGTGTGCAGGGCTTGAGCCTTGGCAGCTGATAACATCAACCGTTGCAGCTACCCTTCTAATGGTGTGGCTACAGATGTTCCTCTTTCAGGCAGAAAGTAAGTGTACCTGAAGTGAGGAATGAGGAACTACATAATTCTTTTATATCACTCAACGGTATTGTAATTGTGTGGATCAAACCAGTTTCCTTCGTTGTGATATAAATAAGTGTTTGATTGAAATCTGATGGCAAAGTTAATAAAGATTTATCTGAAGTATTGGAGCAGAAATGACATACAGTTGTACCTTGTATAAAGGAATTTATTCGTTCCAAATGAAATGCTATTAAGCAAATTTTCCTTTGTACAAATTTCCCATAGGAATGCATTGAAAACTGATTAATCCCTAATCATGACTGTTTTTCTGTTGTACGGATTTGCCCCATAGGCAATTCTGTTAAGTGAATTTCTCCTATCTCTGGAAATTTTTCCTTTAAGTGGATTTTCTGTTAAACAAACTGCTTGTTATACAAGGGTCCACTGCATAGCACTTTTCATACAGCCTAGGCCAGTGGTTCTCAACCTGTGGGTCCCACGATGTTCCTGGACTGCAACTCCCTGAAACCCCTTCCAGCACAGCAAGTGGTGGAGGCTTCTGGGAGTTGCAGTCCAGGAACATCTGGGGACCCACAGGTTGAGAACCACTGGCCTAGGCCATTGGTGGTGAATGTTCGGCACTCGAGATGTTTTGGGCCACAACTCCCAGAATTCCAAGCGTGTATTACTAATGACAAAGGACTGTGAGAGTTGTGGTCCAAAACATCTGGAGTGCTGAAGGTTCGCCACCATTGGCCTAGATTCTCGTTTCTGAAAGAAGCTGCTAACTTTCTTGGTAGCAAAGAGGTCCTTGAAAAATGTTGCAGCATACATTTAGAAGAGAAAAAGGTGAGCTAAAAAGTTTGAACAAAATTTGTTTGACTTTATATTATTTCCAGGTCTATGGCTACATTTGGATGTACAGTAGGACCACAGTATTTGAGGGGGATCAGTTCTAAGACCCACCACCACCACAGAGACAGCAAACTCCTATATATTACATATTACTTATTTCAAGGTTCCTTTTAGTGGCCAGTTCCGGTAATACACCTTGAAAACGTGTATTTCTGGGAGCAGATAAATGAAACTACAGGTACTGATTCTGCAGATGTTTCCGTCCTGTTGTAATAATAAACCATTGTTGCATTGTGATAATGAGCTTAGATAGGTCTTAGACTCTTGTGCCTTCTCTGTGTATGTGCTGGCTGCAGATTCTAAAGAGGTGCATTTGGGGTTAGTGCGCCTCTGCCCAGGTTTTCTGAACGTTTAAAGTTTAGACTTGAACTGTTTCATGTAGGAACACAAGGAGAGGGTGTTTGCTGTTCAGAGAAATGGTAGGAGGGGCTTACAGGATGGAGAGGAGCCTGTTGTGAATAGAGATTGGCCAATTTAAAGAAGTTGTGTTTCTTTGTCTAACATTGCCTGCGTGGGATCCTGGAAGTTGCAATCCAAAAAAATAACTTTTTCACATCTCGGTTCTGGTTTATGGGGTATTATGCATGATATGTCAGCGGCTTTTCTTGCAGGTATCCTTTAATGCAATGCATGAAATATATAAAATGGAGTTTTGATTTCTTTCTAAAAATGGGAGCCTCTGAGCGTTAGTTTCACTTTCTCTTTTCTGCAGGGTGGAAAGGCTTAAGATACTATTAAATTGTATGTTTGAAAACGGGGGAGTATTGATACTTAAAATATATATTTCCATTCTAGGTTTAACATCACGCGGTAAAAAGTGGTTCTTCAGAGTTTTACGCAAACTACCTATCGTTGGTACAATGGTAAGTTTTAAAGCATGAAATGTTTATCTGGTCGCTTTGAGAACGAGAAGCCTGTAGATTTATTTGGTCATTTTGGCAGTTTTTAATCTCTTTTAATCTCTATGATTTTTAGAGAGCAATGGGCTGAGCATTTAATTTCAAAGGCTTTCCATTTTAAGGCCTGCACATGAAAATGTTCTACTAATGGAAATTTTTTGTGCCATTAGTTGCACTAGCACAAGGGTGTAATCCCATACCATTTGGGTTGAATGACCTCTTGCACCACTGCTTGTGCAATGATATAGTTCAGTCAACGTGCAACAGCATAAGGAGAGATTTTCATTCCTTTAGTGTTGTGATGGGTGTAGGGTCGAATTTAAAGCTGCACCTGACTTAAAACCAAGCAATACAACCATATTTTTTTATCTTCCATTACTTCCAGAAGCAGTTAAAGGGAAAAATCAAAGAGTAAGATATTTCCAGCCACTGGTAGCATCTGGGAAAGTCCATATGGTAGCCTTCCAAAGGGGAATGTGGAAAAAAACCTATTGGGGGGGGGAATCAAACTATCCTTTCCAGATCCATTTCTTTTGGGTGTTGTCCTTATAATAAGAATTTTAAAATGATGTATTCAAGAGTACTGCCACTGACCCTAGGGATGGAACTCAATTTGATGAATAACTGCACAAAAATCTATGGATTTGCAAATGCAAATCGAGCAGACTTTCAGAGCGACTCAGCACATGCTGTATTTATATTTGGAAAGGATGGGTGCAAGGGACAAACTTCCACATTAATAATTAAATATTGAACAGCTTTTTGCTGGGGGTTTTTTGTCCCAGTTCAGACAACAGTATCTTAAATTTATGAGCTTTTTACCACCCCCTTCATTCCTGTTTGAGTTGGTAGGAATTAATCCAAGAAGACTTTCGCTTACCATAATTCGTTTTATCTGTACTGTGAAACCATTGTTGGCAGCTTCCTATGGAACCAGGATGTCAAGTTGAAGTTCAGAAGTTATAAGCATCGTTTCCTGAATCAGACAAAATGAGGAAACTGTGATTAATTAGATACTTACAGATCTGAATGCTTGATGAATGAAAGCGTTGCAATCATGGGCAAAAAGCTTGTTGATACCTCACCTTATTAAGCCAACATGCAACAAATGTTAAACAACTTGTAATAATCTATTATTTCCCAGTAGAGAATCACATGAAGCAAGATGTGAACTAAACGAGTCCTCAACTGTGAGAGAACTAAAATGTAATTGCTCTATAAATCTGCAACAGAGTGAGAGTGTGGGTTTTATAGAGCTAGAGATTCTGAAGAAGTTCATTTAGTTATCTCCTTAATTCATCAGCACTGGAATAAAAATTGGTTGCATTTTAATGTTATTACCGTGGGCATGAAAGATGGAAATCTTGAAGCATGAAATGAAAATAGGTCTTATGCTCCCCCCCTCCAGAATTAAAATACTAATTTGGTGGGAAACTGAAATGTATGCCATAGTTATTTTGCTATCAAACATATTTAAGAAAATGAAGTATCTAAAACAGTATTGTTAATTAAACTTTGAAGAGTATATGTCTTCATGTTATTAAAACATTAATTAAAATTGCACCTAATATTAGCTGTAGAATAGCACTCTGTTTTGTCATAAGATGGGGTAGGCTGATTGCAGCTTTTGAGATATTTGTGGACTGTGGGTACAACGGATGGAAAGTGTGTGTGTGTGTGTTTGTTTATTTATTTATTTATTTATTTATTTATTTATTTATTTATTGCATTTATATCCTGCCCATGTGGCCAATTGGCCACTCTGGGCAGCCTAAAACATTTAACAACATCCACAAATGACAGGAATAAACAGCATATTAATAAAACAATTGGCAAAGGAGACCATAAGATGTAATATAACACAATCATAACAGGAAAATAATATGAGACATTGTAAAATCATGATGAGGAAACAACTAAAAAGCAGAGTCTCTGATCAAGCGTATGGCAGTCAGCATAACCAGGATGCATTGGAAATTTGCAGCTGGTTAGTGTAAAAAAAGTATTTGGAGTTGTGATAAAAGAGAAGGCAGTTAAGAGTTTGCACTCAAGCATGCTGGAACAAACAACCCTGGACAGTAAGATGTACACGTCATACTTAGTGCATGTACCATATGCAGTAGGTTCTCGATACTGATGAAATTGTTCAGCTGTTTTTGTGGTGAATCTGTGCTTAAGTGATACACTGTACTCTCACCACATCCTGAATTACAGCTTTAGTAGTCTGTTGCAATAAAAATAATTACGTCTTGCATGTCTTTTAAGTGTTTTGAAGCATCACAAATGACCTACCACATATGTGGTCCAGTGGTCCACTTCAGTAGATGCATGGAGGGTTTCCTCAAGTGCAGAGATCTGTATGCTCATTCTTGAGCAGGTGGGGATTGCAAATAGTGGGACTGGAGGGAGTTAAAATTCAGAAAGCATGTGTGCAGATTTAGCTAAATTCATGATGCCGTTCCCTGCTTTGCTTTTGCTTACAGATTCAGGACCAAATAAACAAGACTTTGGAAGATATGGCTTCTGGGCTGTCATTTTTGAAAGACAAAAGGGGTTATATAAAAAACCTGCCGGCCAAAGGTTTGAGCCAACCCGAGGTGTTAAAGAAGATGAAGGAATATAGCTCAATGGGTATGGGTCTATTTGAATATTGGCAAATGTAAATCTATTTCCTAATGAATGGAGAAGGAGGTGGAGTTAACTTCTAAGTTACAGCAAATGATTGCCAACAACTAATAACACCCACTGGTTTTTAAACAAATAAATGAGTTAACACAAGAGTCCCGTGGCGCAGTGGTCGAATGCCCATACTGCAGGTAAAACTGTGCTCACGACCTGGGGTTCAATCCCAGGTAGCCGGCTCATGGTTGACTCAGCCTTTCATCCTTCCGAGGTTGGTAAAATGAGTACCCAGCTTGCTGTAGGTGGTGGTGGGGGGGAGAGAATGTGTAGCCTGCCTACTGTAATTAAACTGTAAACCACCCAGAGACCACTTGAAGTGGTATGGGGGAGGTATATAAGCAGAACACGCATACCGTGGAATCCTCTCTGCCTTGGTTCCAAAGTTAGAAGAATAGTAGACATAGCAGAGAGGGTTAAAAAAAGCATCTTTTTATAATCTCTTGTAATAATGGCATCAAGTCAGCCTTAATTTGATCATGGAAAACTTTGTTGTGCATTTAGCAGCAGAGAAATTAATGGTTTTATTTTTCAAAGGATTTTGGGATAAGAAGATTTATAACTTCTAGAGTACCTCAGGGCCCCACAATTTTAACATCGGTTAAGTTCTGTATGTCAGAGAAGAGTGTCTGTTTGATGCGTAAGGGTAATTAAACAGTCAGACATGTGCTGCAGGGTCATGTGTTCTGTCTTCAGCCACTTCCTTTTGAAGTATGAATTCTTGCTGCTAGTTGTGAATAGTTTACATAGTGCATGGTTAACCATGTGGTTAAGAAATCAGGGCCATTTTTGCATTAGCTCAATAATTACCTTAATTGGCTTTTTAAAAAAAGACCACGTAGAACTTGTTGGAAATCTGAGGACCATCAATGCATTAGGCACTGGCTTTCCCTATCCAGACGGTCAACATATTGAAGCCATTAGACAACACTCTTAATGTTGTAGAATTATTTCTCCTAAACCGGTTAGATTTGTATATTTTGTCTTTTAAAGAGAGCGGAATGGCAAGCTGTCTGTACTGTCGGCAAGCAAGATAATGTGAACAAAATCATGACTATTTTGATTTGTCTGACGCTTTTATGCATAGCAGACATTTGCATGTTTTTGTCCTTGTGTTTTCAGGTGACGTACATTGGGAAGATGGCAAAGTGTCTGGGACAGTGTACAGCGGGGAGCAGAACATTACCAATCTCCTTGTGAAGGTAATGCAGCATTATAATAACTGATAAGTTACACTTGACTTCGTTGGGAATGGGCTTGTGCCATCAGCTGAAATCGTGTTGTGCAGCTCGGTTTGTACAACGCTGATTATGCCGTTATCATTGGCAGCAAGTCGCTGCTGGAGGAAGACCTCCTTTGAGGATTTGGGGGGTGAAAATGAAGCTGCATTGTATTGTATATGAATCACGTGCTTTCCCTGCCCTGGCAGGGAAGCTGGTCCCTGCCTCTGAGCATGTGCCCACCTATCAGCTGCGTGGCAGGCACATGCTCAGAGGCAGCTACCGACTCTAAGCATGGCCCTGCTGCTCAGCTGATAGGCGGCTGCAAGCTCACAGGCAGCAGCTGGCTACCTCTGAGGATGGTACCCGTGGCAGCTGCCGTAGGAACAAGTAGGTGGAGACAGTGGCAGTGGGAAGGGAGTAGGTGGGCATCCCCATTTGCTAAGGCAAATGAAATGCTAAAAAAAGGGCATGCTAAAATGCTTTTGAAAAACCATTTCATTTTGCTTCTGCACAACAGGATCCCTGAACCAGGTCGTGCAGCAAACAAACAAGCAGGTCCAGCTGGTTGGGGGGTTGTTGTTTTTTTGGTTTGTTTCGTGTCCAACTCTAGTCATCACCATTGCACATGGAGAGCTCTGCAAGAGGATTTCAGCCTTGAAAAAATATCAGTCGGCCTCAGCCCAAGGCCACCATCCACATTGCGCTGAAAGTCATTGCAGAGTTTTCTAGAAGGAAAGGGGTGGTAGTGGAGTTAACTCAGATGTAGAATAGAGTTCCACAAGGGTAACACCAGGGTATTGCTGTGCACATTCAGAAGATAAGATAAAATACTTGGACAAAGGAAGAAGCATGTTTCAAGGCCAAAGACCATACTGGCAGTTGACTTCTTGGGAATTTACTGCACTTGAAGCTAGTAACATGAGGCGCAAGAGCCATGCTAATCTGTTTCAATCGTAAACCTGGCATTAAGGTTATATAAGAAGCTCAACTAGTTCATGATAGGCTAAATTTATTACTGTCGCGCTATGCTTCACAGAAAGTGCTTAGGGGGTGTGTGGTATTACCCCCCCCATTTTGTATTGTCAGTAGACATGTTTCTTAGATTGTAAACACAAAAGAAAGGAGAATCAAACCAAGGTTAACAGAACATACGTCTTCTGTTTTGCCTTTCCTTTGTGTTCATTAATCTCATGAACAGTAAACAAGAGCTTGCTTTTCCTGAGGGAAAATTTTCTTCCACACTCTCCACCCCCCCACCTCACCACCATAGAGGTGACTCTTGAAGAAATAAATAGTGCCGGACATGGTCCTAGATATGTGGACACTATGTGTGTGCATAGTGTCTCTCATTCTAATTAGTAGACTAATGAAATTCTCAAGCGCCAGTTAGTAATTTCCATTTTGGCATCAGCAGCTTACACTGAGAAGCCTTTCATGTTGTTTGCCTCTACCCACATCCCGTCACCTGATTATTATTTTTTTTAAAAATATTCTCTTATAACAACTGGTCATTCCAATGCCCTGCCTTATAAACTATCCAGTGTTGTTTTGTGTGACTAGCTGAGGATACCAGCAGCTTGCACAATAAATTAATTACCACATGTTCTTCCACAGTTGAACAGCAATAACAAGTTTGTGCAACAGAGTCCATTATAAATTTCTGATCATTTCCAATCATTACGTGAATAGTAATTAGGTACAGTTACACATCCTGTAAAGTAACAGTTCCCGGGGCATACACAATCTAAATTTGTCTTTTAGGGAGCAGGGGAAATTTCAAAATTCTCACAGGCTTTCCAAAGTTGCTCCTTTCCACTTAGAGACATGTCTCAATGCTGGTGGGATTTTGATCCCACACTCACAACAGGGGTCTCTGGGTGGATCCATCATTGCATGAGGAAGAAATTCCTCTGAAAAGATAATGGAGTCCGTTGGCCACTACTTGAAAGCTGTAGTCCTAAGCAAGTGTAAACCTTGGTAGCTACAGTGTCTTCGTAGATAAATAGCTGGAGAAATGTGTCACTTGCCTTGGAAAAGGTATAAATTAGGGATTGCCACCTTGCCGTTTTAAGACCCCTGGACAAGAGTTAGAGGACTTATGGAAGAGAATGCAGATGGTGCATCAGAGCTGAGACACTTATGGCCCTCCAGGGTGCTTTTGGACTACAAGTCCCACAGTGCCTTCCCATTGGCCATGCCAGTTTGGGTTTCTGGAGTTATTCCACTTCTGCTTTATGACTTTCTGATTCGTCTCTCTTGTGCCTTCTCTCCCTCTCCCTCAACTTTTCTCTTGGAGTTGCACTTCTTGGTCTTTGAGGTTCCTTTCAGTTTTGCCAAAAATATGGTCAGCCTGAGATGTAGATTAAATGTAGAATTATATTGTAGGATTTTTCTAAACAACTGTTTGGAAGAATACCTGCCCCCCCATTGATTAAGTGGGATGAAGGAATGAAATCTGTGTTTAGCCTCTCTATGAGCAGCTTGGTACATGTGGGCTCAGTTGCTTATACAATAACCACCCGCCTATCAAAGGGGTTAGGGACCAGGCCCAACCTGCGATAATTGAAAATCCAAAATATATGGATGCTGAGTCGGGTTGGGACTGGGGAAGGGCTGTCAGGCCTGCTTCAGGCCTCCTATGGCCTTCTCGGACCTGTCAGAGGCTCCAGAAGGGGTCTTCAGCTATCTGGAAGTCACTTCCGGTTCACCAGAAAGTTTACTTCTGGGGCCTTCAACAGGCCTGGGAAGGCCAACGGAGGCCCGTTCGAGGCAGTGCCAGGCCTGGGGTCAGTACGGAACGCCTGAAACAAGCCCATCCAGCTTATCTCAGGGGACCTTGCCTTTCATATACTGCAGTCCCGCGATACACTGGGACTGCAGTATATGAACCACAAAAGGGCAGTGGAACACTGTATAAATCTAAACCTTCATTGCAGGCACAGCTGTTTATTTATGTTTATATTTTTAGACTGATTTTAGGTACAAATGTCTTCAAAGGCCTTTGCCAGTTAAAGTACAAAGGCTAGAATCCTGCCATGGTAGCCGTGGCAGCGACATACATTTGCAGAAATGTAAATCTGGGTAGCTACAATAAGTTGGTGACATTCTGTGCATGCTTATGTAACTACAATTGTATATTTTCCTGGTTTCTTTTTTGGGGGGCGGGGGTGCTTAGAATTCTTTGCAGAAGTTCAAAACACTGCAGCAGGAAACTTCTAAGTAACTCACCACATTTCTGTAGAATGGAGCCAATGACATCTAAACAGGTATCAAACTGCTATGGAGTCTTAGAACTGATGATGACAACAAAGGTTAGCATGCTTTGGCCAGGTGCTATAATATAGTAGCTCTTAGATCAAGGGTGTCCAAACTTTGGCCCTCCAGATGTTTTGGACCACAACTCCCAGAATTCGAAGCCTATATTGCCAATGACAAAGGACTATGGGAGTTGTGGTCCAAAACATCTGGAGGGCTGAAGTTTGGACACCACTGTGTTAGATAGCTGTTCCTTTTTTTTTTGCTCCTTATTGAGGGAAGAGATGTAAGCATGTGGGATCGATATTTTAAACTAAAAGCCTAGCAAAGCTGGTAAAATATTTCTTATTTCTAGGTGGTGCCTGGGATTTTCCCTCTCCTGTCTCAAAATGTTGGCCTAACTGCCCTCCTATAAAATCTCCTTAAGCCCTATGGAGGAAAAGCTTTAGATGGGGAAGCTGGTGAGCTGGCATGTGGTTCTTGTTTGTTCTCTTCACCAGCCCTTGTTCATCTCCATACGCTCTTCCTTCCCATTGTTTCCAGGAACCAGTGGAATGCCCTTTTCTGCCATGTATATTTCTTTATGGGTGATGTTGTTCTGTTTCTCTGACTCCACCGCCCTCATTTGTGATGCGAGTCTGTGCCACCTCTTACGTTTTCGTGCCTTCTTTTCACCTGAACTTTACTTGCAAGCTACAAGCAAATCGCCCTGCTTGCCATCCACACTAAGATGTTCTTCTAAACTCAAAAGTCTCAGCAAATCACCATTGGGTGTCTTTTTCATGAGATGCGCAAACACCTGTACATCACTAAACTTTGTGTTATGTTCCTTCTTGCAATCGTTGTTTATAGCTCTTCTACGATCTTTGCTAAAGGTATCTGCTTAGGTTATAGTTCTTTCTGGTCGGGAGAGATATGTTTGTTGATTACTGTGGTTGTGTCCTCAAAATACAAAGTGTTGTATTAAGATGTATAGTCTAAAGGTATAACTGTGCATCTGGGCTCTGTAATTATTCCACTCTTGGGGAGAGTTTTCCTGAAGCAGGAATACTGAATGGTTAGCATTTTTATGGTTTACATGAACTAACCACCGAAATGTTCTGTTGTTTTGTGCCCATTTGTTTTATCTGAGTTCAAGTTTTCGGTGAGCCTGAGGGTAGCTTCTGGGCTGGAGTGTGAATGACCAACTTGTTTTTGTATAAAATTTGACCACAACTTGATTGCTTACAACCGCCAGTCACCCCTGGCGCTAGCCTAGGGAACGGTTCCCTGTTCGCCATCCCACCTAGTGTCCGATGCAGACCAGGAACACAGATTCTGGGTTAATCAGATGGACATAGGCCAGGCATGGCCAGACTTTGGTCCTCCAGATGTATTGGACCACAACTCCATAGTCCTTTGTCATTGGCAATCTAAGCTTAGAATTCTGGAAGTTGTGGTCCAAAACATCAGGAGGGCCAAAGTTTGGACATGCCTGACGTAGGCCAGTGTGTGAGCCTGTCTGCACCCCAGAGAGCGGAGGCACGCAATAGTCCCCTAAGCTGGGCAGGCATATGTCAACCCTGCCCCTGCCCTTGCCCCATTATGGGGCTCAACCATGGAGGTCCTCCCACACCCATGGTGCCCCAACCATCACCACCACCATGTGGCTGTGTCCACATGTTCCAAAACATGCCCAACAGAGGTGTGACATGGCTCTATATAACTTATTCAGACTCGTCATTATCCAACCACTTGCCTTCCAATATCTGCTTGCTTCCCACATGTCCAAAAATTCCCCAAAGCAACACAGGGTGGGCGAAAGAAGCTCAGGAACAAAAGAGAGCTCTGGAGTGACTAGCGAACAGTTGAAAGTCTCCCAGCTGACTGGATGCGATAGCCCAACAACCCTGGTCCCTCCTGGGAAAAATGTTCCGACCTAACAGCTGTTCCCATTGGCTGATTTAAGTGCCAGGTGGAAGCAGCTCTCTGCCATGCGGTGAGTGCTGGACATAAAACATACCGTATTGCCAAAATGGCAGTGACTACTTCAGCTGGGCCTGATGAAATGAGAAACCCACTGTATATTTTATTCTCTCTTAGAATAAGGTTAGAGTAAGGTAGTTAAATGCTCAGTGTGTTGTCGTGGATAGAGTGAAGGCCTCGCACTCAGGAGGCCTGGTTTGAAGTACCTGCTCAAGAGTAAAAGCTGACTGGGGTGTGTGGAACTGGTAAACCAATTCCTTAAATATCTCAACTTACCCTGAAAGCCCCATCAGGGTCACTATACCTTGGTTCCAACTTGACATCAACTTGACATCAAGATGGTTAAAATGAAAATTCCTGTAAAATTGGAATTCCTGATAAGAGAGTTAGATTATGGATCTCAGTGTACTGCAGAACAGAGATCAGGAAAAGGTGGCCTTCCAGATACATTGACCCCCCCCACCTATCACGGGGGTTAGGGATTCAACCTGACCCACGATAATTAAAAATCCACGATATGCAGATGCAGGTCGTGTCAGGCCTAGGGGGCCTAGCTGGGGGCCCTTGTACTTACCCCCAGCCTAGCGCTGCCCGGAACAGGCCTGCCTTCCCAGGCCTTCTGGAGGCGTCAAAAGGGCCTCCCTGCAAACTGGAAGTGACTTCCGGATCACCAAAAATTATTTCTGAGGCCTCCGACAGGCATAGAAAGGCCCTTGGAGGCCTCAGAAATGATTTTCTGTGAACTGAAAGTGACTTCCAGTAAACTGGAAGTGACTTCGGGTTCACGGGGAAGTCATTTACGGGCCTCCAGAAGGCCCAGGAAGGCCCATTCAGGGCAGTGTCAGTTCTGGAGTAAGTGCGGGAGGCCTGAAACAGGCTCCCCCCCCCTTACCCCAAGGGGCCTTTTTTCATATACAGTGGACCCTTGTATAACAAACAGCGTGTATAACATAAAATCTGTACAACATAAAAAATTCCAGAGATAGGGGAAATTTGCTTAACATAATCGCCTATGGTGAGAATCCGTACAACACAAAATGGGATTACTCCATTTTCAATGCATTCCTATGGGAAATTTGTATAAAGGAAAATTTGCTTAACATAATTTCATTTGGAACGAATTAATTCTTTTATACAAGGTACCACTGGATTGCGGTCCCACACTATAGTGGGACCGCAGTATATGAACCATGAATGGGCGGGGGACCACTGTAGTGTTGGATTCAGCCTCCCATCAGTATGGCTAGTAGTGAGAATTGCTGGGAATTGTAGCCCACCAATATCAAGAAGGGGACTAATTCTTTAGTTCTCACCTAGAAGTGTCCTACCATTGCACTGGAACATGCATCCTTTTGGGCCTTGAACAGTTTGGTCATCATAGAAGAATCCAGGTGGTATTTGCACCAAAGCAGAGACGTGACTGGAACAACCGTCCCCTCCAGATGTTTTGAAACAAGGCCTTCCTCAGTCCAGTTTTCTGTCCTGGTTCCCCTCCAATAGATTTCCTGATCCGTGGATTTCTGTCTGCATACTTGCAGGGATAGGCATGCTGTGTGCTGTGGGGAGGCTGATCTCTAGTCTATGTTTAGGCCTGGAACGGAAGCAAAAAGATTAAGAGTACCTATTTTGCTTCTCCCACATCAGTTGACCCAATCAGAGCTTCTCTCTTCCTCTCTTTTTTATAGTATAAAGTCGTTACAAAACGTGCTTCCAAACTTTGTATGTTTATTTTGTGAATTTTATTAGAGTGTTGGTGTGAGGCTAGAAGGGAGTCGGGGTGGGGGAGGACGGCTAGAACATGATAAAGAAAGCAAATGGTTTAGGCTTTTCACAGGCATCTGGCTGGTTATTATGCAGGAGAATGCTGGACAAGATAGTCTGATCAAGCAGGATTCTGTTTATTTTATATATTTTTAGCTGGGAAGAAAATCTACATATGGGCATTTATCAGTGAGGCAGATAATTTTGTCCACTGCTGGGAAAGTGATGTATGCTGGAATGCACAACATGAATTTTGCATGAAAATGGAAAAGACTGGAGTATGCCTTTTGAAATCACTGGGATCCTTAGCCAACACAGACACCAGTCTCATTAATTTCGGTGGGTCTGCTCCGGTTGGGACTAGAGTCCGTTTTAGCCCTTGGCTTCTTCAGCTGGAAATTGTTCAAATACTCCTCGTTGTAATTCATGATTTTTATGTGTTTGGCAGAACATGCAGTCCAAAGACCCATGTAGTCCAGCTTCCTGTATCTCACAGTGGCCCCACCAGATGCGTCTGGGAGCGCAAGAGACTAGATATCTGTCTCCTGATACCACTCCCCTGCATCTGGCCCTTGAAGTACCCTGGTTTTAAGCCTGGAGATTACACATCCCCATCATGGTTTGTAACCTGTGATGGAGTTTTCCTCCAGGAATCTGTCCAATCCCCTTTTGAAGGCATCCAGGCCAGATGCCATCACCACATCCTGTGGTAGGGAGTTCCACAGACAAACAACGCGCTGGGTGAAAAAATATTTCCAAGAAGAGGGAAACTTTAGGGAGGGGAAAAAAGATAGATCCTGTTTTCAAAAGAGGAGTACCCCATTGTACTTTATCCAGTTCATCATTTGCACTTCCATAGGTGACACAAAGAGGGGGAATTTTCATTCTGTGCACCATTCCTCCTTCCCACCCCTGTGCCTTTCAAAAACTCCTCTGGGGACCCTTGTTGGGATTTATAATGGCCTGCAGGAGGGGGGAGACGGGGGGTGTTTATTGCATGAGCAGTAGTCTGTTTACACAAAGCTAGCTGATGCATTAAATGAGAAATTGTACAGTGTCCTGGAAACCATGATGGAAGAGAATTATATGACGCCCTCCTATGACTTTACTAACTCAGTCATTCTTAGTACAGTAGAAGGGAAATGAGGCAACCGTCTCCTGTATATAAAGGCTGCATGGGCTGTACTGCATGGGTAACATAGTGCAATGGAGTCCTAATTTTAATCTGCTGTTTTTCCCTCCTCTGTAAGGTTTATGAGGAGTTTGCATGGAGTAATCCTCTTCATCCAGATGTATTCCCAGGTTTGAGGAAGATGGAGGCAGAGGTCGTAAGAATGGCTTGCTCTCTCTTCCATGGAGGGCCAAATTCTTGTGGAACGGTAAGTCACAAAGCATTCTCTCACAATGTAGTTTTGCCTGCCTGCTTTGTGTGTGTGTGTGTGTGTGTGTGTGTGTGTGTGTGTGTGTGTGTGTGTACACATGCACACTGTACTTTGCAGCAGCTGGACATTTGTGCTCATAATAAAAGATCTGTTACAGGCAGTTGTGTCTGTTGTCTTGGCTTGTCTCCAAAGCAAATTAGAACTGGTCTAGGTTTTGAAGGCTGCCTTTGTAAGCGCTTGTCTTTTAAATTATTATTTACAGTGGTACCTCGTAAGACGAATGCCTTGTAAGACAAAAACACTTGTAAGACAAATAAAAATTCTGGGACTGGCAGCCCGACTCCCATGTGAGTTTGACAGCTAGGGGCTGTCAGGAGGAGCCTTCTGGGAAGAGGGTGAGGTGACAGAGGCAGAGATAGGTGTGGTCCATCACCTCGCCCCCCCTCCTCCTGGCTGCTTGGATGTCTTTGCGATGCTCAGCGGCTGCCAGGGAAGACATCCTAGCAGCAAGGAGGAGAAGGGGGGGCGAGGTGAAGGGCCAGCCACTCACACTTTGCCCAAGTCTCTGCACTGAGCCACTACAGCAGAGAGACCTGGGGGAAGGGGTGTGTGGCTGCCCCAACGCAGGAAGGGGACGACCGGACGAGTCACCCCTTGTCCGTCACACACCCCTGGGTCGGGGAAGCCAGCAAAAGGGGGAAAGCTTTTCCTCTGCCGCAACCCAGCGAATAAGGGGAAAAGCTTCCCCCCTTTGCTGGGTTGGGGGTAAACCCCCTCAATCAACTGGCAGCGGAAGGCTGCTCCCTGCAACTCCTGACAGAGAGCTGATTTTGATAGCTTGGATCTGTCAAAATCAGCTGTCTGTCGGGCTGCTAGTTGATTGAGGGGGTTGCGACAGCATTCTCATAGGAATGCATAGAAAACCAAAGTAATCCGTTCCTCCAGAACAGATTAATTGGTTTTCAGCGCATTCCTATGGGAAACCGTGTTTTGCAAGATGATTTTTGTAAGACAAAAGGACCCATGGAACGGATTAATTTCGTCTTACAAGTTACCACTGTAAATCAAAATAAATTATTTTTTGTAAAAAAATACTAAATAAAAACCAGTGTAAGGCTTTGTTGGAGTCGAAAAAACATAGACTCAGCTTCTGAAATTCTTTGCAATATGATCTCAAGTGATTCCTCCTTTTCAGAACATCGCTGTATAGTAGGACCCCAATATCCACTGTTTCATTATCCACTGATCCAGTTATCCACGGCTGGCCGAGGAAAAATAAATAAATTATTCAGCAGCCACAAAGCAAGCTACTGTCACAAAGAGCAGCTGTAAAGCAAGCTACTGTCATAAAACAGCAGCCATAAAGCAAGCTACCATCACAAACAGCAGCTGTAAAGCAAGCTACTGTCTCAAAACAGCAGCTGTAAAGAAAACTACTGTAACAAAACAGCAGTTTTGGGGACATTTCGGCATTCTCTCTTATCCATGGTTTTCATTATCCACGGGAAGGCTTGAAACCAATCCCCGGCGGATACTGGGGTCCTACTGTATAGGGTTTCCAGCAAGATTTTTGTTTTGTTTCCTCCTTTTACTTATGGTTATCAGCATGTATTGTTTTGGAGTATGATCAGTTTCCTCTTGGACACTTGGATAAAAGCTTTTTTTCTATTTCTTGAGCATTTAGTAGGAACATAGACCTGAATGGTAAATTTGTTGTTAGTTTTTTCCAGATTCCTCATAGAATTTATTTGGCATCCTAGCGCCCAACTGCTTGTGTTACCTCAGTGTCAGAGTCACTTTGTTCCTTAGTTTGCTCCTAACAAAGGGGAACTTGGGTGGAAGGGGGAAATAACTTAGTTATCGCCACAGTCCTGCTAAACCGGTTGCCTTTTTAGTGCCTTTTGGACAAACTGTGCTGATGCAAGTAATTAGATGCTACTAATGTAACACCTAGCACAACGCTTACTAGCAGAAATATTCATTCCTAGAGCTTGATGAATTCTACAGCTCCCACCCTTAGTAAGAAGTGATCCCTGTTCCCTTCTTCCTTTCCATTGTCTTCTTCCTTTTATGTTAAAATCCAAGCTGTTCAGAGCATATGAAGACCCTCCCAACAAGCTACAAGCACTTGGAGAGGCCTCCTGGATTTATTTATTTATTTATTTATTTATTTATTTATTTATTTATTTCTATACCGCCCGTCTTCCCGAACGAACTCCGGGCGGTGTACAACAATCGCATATAACAATTAAAAATAAATATCAAACACATCACCAAAACAACAACAAACAAACAATGATGCTTTAATAATAATAAATAATAATGCAACTAATAATAATGTTTAAAGGATTACCACAGGTCTCTAACATTAGGGCCTTCTGCAATGGGCTAGTATTAGAATTCTTACTGGGTGCTTAGTGTTGTAGCTCTCAGAATTTTATTTTTGTTTGTTTGTTTGTTTGTTTGTTTGTTTGTTTTTTGGAGCTCATCACTGCCCAAAAGGGAATAGTTGGTTACTAACTTATTACATCCAGACTCTGCATTTAATAGTAGTATCTTCAGGTGGTTGGTAGTGGATGTGTTTATCTAGGAATATCTCAACTTTTTTAGTCTAGGATAGTGTTGGCGAACCTATGGCACGGGTGCCAAAGGTGGCACTCGGAGCCCTTTCTGTGGGCACCCGATATTCTCCCTTCACAGCCACTTGTATTCAGGTTCAATTGCTGTATTGGCACTTTGCAAAAAATTAGTGGGTTTTGAATCACAATTTGGGCACTTGGTCTCTAAAAGGTACGCCAACACTGGTCTAGGAAGTTGTTAATATAAGAAAGGGGATGGCATTGGCTGTCTCTGGGTGACAGTTCCTCAAAATACTTCCCATTTTGTGGATCTGGAACTCCTGGAGAAAAGGCGTGTGCATGCCAGTGACCCTGTCGCCAGGAGTGCTTGTAGTTTTAAAGAAACCATTGTGCAACTGCACAAGCAGCAGCTTGATGTGCCGGATGATCCTCTGCACGTACTGAAGTTGCATTAGCTCTGTGTGTTTCTTACCTGCCTGAGGTTAGATGCTTCTAGTGAATGAGAAAATTGTGTGTTACATCCTGGTGAGACACCTGTGACCTAAGCAAAGATCCCTGGTTAAGGTCTCACGGCGGGAAAGGCTGTTGATTCCTGACCTGTTGCAAAAGCAAGGCCACTCTATTTTTTTGTAGTCTAGAGAGCTTCTGTATAGCTCAGTGGCTTAGGCATTGGGTTGCAGAACCAGAGGCTGTGAGTTCAGTTCCCCCACCATGTCCCCTTGGTAGGGGTGGACTCAGCGATCCGTAGGGTCCCTTCGAGCTCTGCAGTTCCAATACTCCAAGATGATATATGCAGAAGAGAAGGCCAGGTGACTGTGATAACAATTGTGTTAGTCACAGTATAAACCTACCTTTATTTTCCTGGACTCTCCCTAAGCCCAAATCAGTTGAAGCTGAGGAATAGATTAAGTCAGTAAAACATAAACTGATGTTTATATTTAAATGTCATAATGGTTACTTTGCATGTTGTCAAGCCTGTGGTTATATTTAACTTTTGAATAAATGTTCTATAGTTCTCAGTTACAAAGTTTATACGTTAAGCATCTTTCTGAGGAAAAATAAACCTCACAAGTTGGATCTTAGTTACAATATACTGTAATTCCCTCCAAAACTGCTAGTCAGTTGTCTCCCTCTCAACTCAATTCTTTCTCTTCTTGTATATCACCATCTGGCATCTTCTGATTGGTTTGCTCTTTCTCATGTCTTCAGTGTTGGAGCAGTCACCAGTCTTTGAAGGAATTGGTTCTATTGTCATCCTGCTCTAACAGTTAGGGAAGTTTTTCTGCCTTCTGAAACCTGAGCCCATTGTTGTGTGTCCTGCACTTGGGGATGATAGAGAAAAGGCCCTGCCGTTCCTCTGTATGGTTACTTTTCATATACAGTATTTGAAAAGTGCTGCCATACCTTCCCCCAGTCTTCTTTTCTGAAGGCTAACCTTGCCCAGTTCTTTCAGTAATAAGGCAGATTTGGGACCAGAGGTTGAGACTAAAAAAAGAGAGCTTTTGGAGGTGGGGAAGGGTTTGCAGCACATCCTCTAGATGGGGCAAACCCTGTCAAGGTATCTCTTGGGATAAAGATAGTAAAATAGAGATTTTTAAAAAGCTGAAATGCTGTTTCTTTGAAATTTCTTTCAAGATGACTCATATCAGTTCAGCCTTTTGTAGAGTAAGCCATCAGTGCTGTTTCCCCCCCCAGCCTGTCTTTTGTCTGTAGATAATGGCTGTCCAGATCATTCTGGTCTGAAGTGATGAATAATAATAGAAAATGTTTATCTGCTGTTTTAATTCTTTTTAAATCAGTGCAATGTTTGTGACCCGAATGCTTGTATTATATTGTCCTCTGACTCCTGTATTTGTTATAATCTGTATTTTTGGAATTCTGAAAGACTTGGTTTTAGGTCAGGGTAGACTATGACCATATAGAGAGAGAGTTAGCTCTGTGTTCAGTGGTTTTTCTTTTTCTTTTTCTTGTTTTGAATGGCTTGATGGGTGTTTCACCACTTAGTCCTAGTGAGTTTTAAGGCCATGGCCTTCATTATTTCAAACACCACACAGGTGTTTTGAACTTTAAAAACCATGCCTGATTCATGACCTTATGTGTATTATAGAGCCAGAATTATAATTTTTCTCCTCCTCGTCGGCAATGCATGTTGCACAACCTGTTTGTCACTTCCTCTGCAGTTGCTCCAGGAATGTTTTTAAAAGCCCACATAGTCTCACTTGGCTGCATGTGTACCTAGTAAGAACTCAGGGATAGGGCCAACCCTGGAGATGCACTGCTTAAACCTGCATTGGTTTCACAAAAAGCAGGCTGCTTTGGTTGACACCTCCCTAGGCCCCCCCCACACACCTAAACTGGTAAAGTGTCTCATTAATATTAGCATGGAATGTGCATAATGTACAGGGTGTTAGCACAAGGGCTGGGGAAACAGAACTGCAAACACCTTTGAGATGTAATTGTCCGGAACCAGTATTGCAAACTTGTGTGGTTAGTACTCATTGCAGCAAAAGGCAAAATATAGCCCGTGTTGGCCAGTCATCAAGAGTCATGGCAGGAGCCATTTTTGGATGATAGATGCTACAGGCACTCATTTTTCCTTGCCCCATCCCCACAGACATCTTACTTTGAAACCCAATCGTTTGGCAAAACAGTCCATGCACTGGAAATAAGTACCTAGATCTCCTCTGTACACCAAAATCCATCCAACTCCTAGATGGAATTTTATGTCTTTTATTGAAAAGGAAATAAAAAAGAATAGTAGCCACTGAAGCTAATTCATTTAGTGCAGTGGTGCCGAACCTTTGGCACTTCAGATGGGTTGGATCACAACTCCCAGAGTTCCAAGCCTGTATTGCCAATGACAATGGACTGTGGAAGTTGTGGTCCAAAATATCTGGAGTGCTGAAGGTTTGCCACCACTGATTTAGTGTATTAGCTAAACCAGTCGATCCTGACCTTGGATAGCCTGGGTGTTCTTGGACTGCAGTTCCCAGAAGCCTTCGTCACCAGCTATGTTCTGGGAACTGCAGTCCCAAGAACACCGGGATTGCCCAAGATTGAGAACCACTGAGCTAAACAATGGAACAGTGGCAACTGACTCGAGGGTCAGAACATGTAGTTGCAGAATGATTTTGAGTCACTGGGGCAGTGATTCTTGAAAGTGATGCAGGAGTCACCACTGTTGAAGATTCTTCAGGAAGTCCTAAACTGGCCCTCTTGCTGGTGGTTAAACGGAGCTGACTTGCATCTGAAAGCCCTTGTTATCTGCTGACAAGTCACCTGATGAGACATGGCTCAGCAGCACAGTATGTTGCCCAAGCCAGAGGGAACGTCCCATGACAATGATTCATATAATGGCCAATAAAGGATGGTCTGTGCTAGAAAATAGGACCCAACACTCAAATCTGATGTCTGATGCCAAGTACACCTCTGAAAGAAGGGGTTAATTGCATTTTTAAGTGGCTCCTGTTCTGTTATTTTGCTTTGCTTGGAATTGTGTCTACGGTGCTGGTTAGTGGTCAGTGTGGCCAAACTTGAGAAATGCAGTTGAGATTGACAGAGGGGATCTCTCTCTCTCTCTCTCTCCCCCACAGTCTCCTGCACTTTTCTGCTGCTCTTAAAATCTTAATAGTTTCAATAGTCACATCTTGAAAATGCAAAACTTGGCCTTTTCTGCTGTACACTTTGTAGCCCAGACTTAAAACTTGAAAAGTCTGTTTTTTTTGGGGGGGGGCACAAGGGAATTGTTACTAGATGGATTTAATATCATTAAAATAGCCTGCCTTGTTCATAGTCAAATGCTACAAAATACTCACCCATTCCCTCTTGTGTCCGATTCTGACATTGCATCATTAATATACAGTGGTCCCCTGCCCTTTATATTTATATTTATATTTATATTTATATAATATTTATATAAATATTATAAATATTTTATTTATATTTATATTTATATTTATATCCTGCTATATCGTGGGACCACAGTATATGAAAAAGGCCCCCTGGGGTAAGGGGGGAAAGGCCTGTTTCAGGCCTCCTATACTTACCCCAGGACTGGCACTGCCCCAAACGGGCCTGTGAGGGCCTTCCTGGGCCTTCTGGAGGCCCCAAAAGGGCCTCCCTGTGAACCGGAAGTGACTTCCAGATCACCAAAAATCATTTCTGAGGCCTCAGGGCCTTTCTAGGTCTGTCAGAGGCCTCAGAAATTATTTTAGGCAATCCAGAAGTCCCTTCTGGTTCGCAGGGAGGCCCTTTGGGGGCCTCCAGAAGGCCCGGGAAGGCCCTTGCAGGCCCGTTCAGGGCAGCACCAGGCTGGGAGTAAGTAAAGAGCCCCCAGCTAGGCCCCCCAGGCCTGATCCAACCTGCATCCTCATATAGCAGATTTTCAATTATTGCGGGTTGGGTTGGGTCCCTAACCCCCGCGATAGGCAGCGGATCACTGTATTAAATACAAAGCAAAGCAGTCCATGCCATGTCCCGTAGGAGAATAGCATGAAACATGAAAAGTGCCTGTCAATATGCTTGTAAAATGTTTTGAAATAACTAGAAAACATTAACTAGATCCACCACACCAAAGTGGGTATCTACTAGAGATGGGCACAAAATGAAAAACGAAACAGCTAAGAGCCATTCTCTTATCTGTCATGCAAGTGACATGCAGTAGTTGTTTTGGCACTTTTCTTGCCTTTTAGAACCAAACATGACATTGGCTTAGATTTGCTTTGGGATTGCTGTGACACTTGAATCCTAGAAGGTCTGTTTTAACCTGTATACACTAATACCTTGGTTTACGAGGATAATCCATTCCAGAAACGTGCTTGTAAACCAAAGTACTCATATATCAAAACAAATTTCCCCATTAGAAATAATGGTAACTCAGATGATTTTGTTCTGGAGCCCTATAGACCACATACTTTACACACAAAATGCCAAA
The DNA here is from genome assembly GCA_037367245.1 of Phrynocephalus guinanensis. NCBI lineage: Eukaryota > Metazoa > Chordata > Lepidosauria > Squamata > Agamidae > Phrynocephalus > Phrynocephalus guinanensis. The sequence continues at coordinate 40,454,241 of CM074735.1, read as the reverse complement.
ACTCGCAAAAGAAGGTGGCTAGAAGTTCACGTCTGCACCATGGTTTAGGTACCTGGCTGGGGAATCTGCTCCGCTAAGGATTAAGAACTAGATTTTACTCGGTGCTTTTAATGTGATAATAATAAAGTGCAATTTGTAGCCATATACATACTTGACTGGCTGCCTCATGACAAGAAATGGCTTGAAAAATAAGAAAGAATGTTGAAAACAAATTAAATAGAAGTAGAAGTATAATAAAACAAAACCCTAACCTGCATTTACTTTTGAAAGCCTTCATGGCTGGTGCAAGGGAGACTGCCCTTCCACTCCTTCCCCTGCTTTTGAGGTTTGTCTGAAATGGAACATTCCAGACAAGCCCCCACAATCTAGCAGGGGGAGGGGAGAGAGAGAGAGAGAGAGACCATTGACTCACTTGTGATCACGTGACCTGCTCCAGTGCTTGTATTGCAAGACATTGCTCGTTGATCAAGGCAGAATTCATCAGAAATGGTTGCTTGTCTTGCAAAATGCTCATAAACCAAGGTACTCATGAACCAAGGCATTACTTTATATAAGAGCTAGTATAGTTTAGGGGAGAGGAGTTTCTGGCTGTGCAGCTGGGCCAGGAGTCAAAATCTCTATTGTGCCTCCCATGAGAGGGACTGGTCCAGATCACCCCAAGTGCATGTGAATGGGTGAGGCTTACATGCCTTAGGTAAGTTTCATGGATTTGCAGCATCCCTGTAAGAAAATACTGGTATACCACTTTGACTTTATATTTATAACACCCTAAGAGGCTGCCAATTCTGGCAAGTTAGCACATGTCTGCACATTGTCTGTGGAGCTGCATCAGTCTGTAGAATCTTCTCAAACAGCTGGCTGGCCTATTTGCCTTTTCATATCAGAGGTTTCTGAGAGGTAAGGGATAAAACTTATCTTGTTGGTATATTTCTGTGCTGTCATCCTCACATTGCTGTTCAAGAATATGTTTCTTTTCTCTTTTTTCACTTCTGCTTGACAGATGACCTCTGGTGGAACTGAAAGCATCTTGCTGGCCTGCAAAGCCTACAGAAGCAAGGCATACGAGAAGGGTATCAAGTACCCAGAAATGTACGTACTACTTCTTGCTCGCTCACTCACTTTCTTACCAGTTGTATATGTGTATGACAAGGGTATGATGTGGCAAAACACAAGTCTAACCAGCTTCATATCTAATGTATTTCCATTTCTACTCTTAAGTCTTTGGGGAGCTGTTTATCAACATTGTTTCCATTTTTTTTCATGAGCTCTCCCTTGCGTGTCCCTTGAAGTTGACAAACTGTGATTTGTGTTAACTGTGGCTTGTCTGCAACAATCCAACATAAGCGTGTATTATGTAGAGTAAGGGGTGGGTTTGTTCCAACAATTTGTAGTTCGAATGAACCACGGTATAGGGTTCAGAGGCCATCCTGAAGTAAATCTAAAATGAAAGAGGGACTTTCAAATGTCCATATATCTGTGCTAGATGAAGAGAATTACAATATGAACACTGTATCCACTGAAACTCCACCACTCTTTCTGTCTGTATATGCGTAACATCCAACCTCCTCCATGATTGACAAGCCTCATTTGCTGCATGCTACCTTTCCTTTTTGTCCATGTCCAGTTACTACCTGCCCAGTAACAGGTGTGAGGGAAGCTGAAGGACATGGGAACAAATGCTGTCTGTTGTACACTGTTGTATAAGCCTGAATTTCAATGGCTGTGGTTAGGATCTAGAAAGCTGCTTACCTCACGCTGAAGAATCGATGTTTTCTGTAGTATTGGGAACTACTTGGAATAGCCTGCCTCCCCCAAACTGATTTTTCCCTTAGCTTTTCTTGAAAAACGTATGTTCAGAGCCCTTCTGAGCCAAAAGAAGCCACTCTGTAGTTCTTTGGAACCAACCTGTCTTCGTTTTGAACTTTATTTATTTGTAGTGCTAATAATGTAATGTTTGAAACAAAGTCCAGTTGCCTTCATATTTTAATTACTGTATATACTCGAATATAAGCCTAGTTTTTCAGCCCTAATTTTGGGCTGAAAAAGGGGCCCTCGACTTATATGCGGGTCAATACTTTTAGCCACTGAGGCAAGTGTTTGGGTCGGTGGCTAAAAGTCATTTTAAACATTGCACACCGCTTCTCCTGCCCCCCCCCCCCCCCCGCATCACAGGGGAGTGGTGCGTGATGTTTAAAATGACTTTTAGCCACTGCCCAAGCACTTGCATCAGTGGCTAAAAGTCATTTTAAACATCACACACCACTCCCCCAGCTCACAAAGGAGGAGCTGCCAGGCCCTGCTGCATTTCCCACCCTAGACTTATACTCGAGTCAATATATTTTCCCAGTTTTTGGGGGTTAAATTAGGGGCTTCGACTTATAACCGGGTCGACTTATACTCGAGTATATACGGTAGTTGAATTGTTCAGTAGCACAACAAAGCTACGATCAGTTGATTATAGCCACACATGAGCCCAGGGACTTGCTGTTCAAGGCAAATGTGTTGCAGTGAACTCCGTTTAGAATACTTTCCATCATGTTTGCTTCTGCCCTTGGTTTGCATCTGCCTTAGATTGCACTGCTTGGAGTGGCATATACTCTGTACATAATTTCCATAGTATTTTATCTCTCCCTACTAGCTTTTATCTTGAGCTTTTACACTGCCCTCCTGGAGAGACCCGTTGATTATTGCGGTGGCCATGTTAGTCTTCATTCTGTCTTAGGAGGTTTGCATTTCGTTTCCTTCAAGAATATAACAAGATGGTGGTAACGTAATCTGGTAACTTAGCTAACATTTGTGGCAGTAGGTCCTAGTCTGACATACCCTCACCTACAAAATATAATTGTGTCACGAAATCTGTGTATACTGTAATTTAAGAACACATATTTTTTTCACATGTCAGATTGAAACTGAAACGTTTAATGCCTCTAGTCCTTCTAGCATTTTAACACAGATTTCTTAGGAAGGTTTAATTTAAAAAAAATGTTTTGTGGTAAATTTCAGCCATTGCCCTCTACTGGATATTCTATAAGCTGCATGTTTTACTTTATTTTAATTTTTTTAAATAAATATTTTTTACTGTTTTAGAGCAGGACAAAGACAAAAAGTTATAAACATTAGGCGGTACTGTTTGCATTTATTTTCTGTTGGTTTAAATCTTTGTGGCAAGGAGGTTGCTCTCCTTTTTCATAGCAACTCAAGACTGGGGGCTGAAAATGAAAAGCAAATGCTGACTCCTCCCACCCACCCCTTTTATCACCAATAGAATACACGCTAGCACTTAAAGATATTAAGGAAGGCTTTTATCTGTTCTTCTGTCACCCTTTTGATGATGCCTCTGTGTTTAAAAGGCTGCTTTTCACGCAAGACACCAAAAATGCATGGGGAGAAATCAAAATCCCATCTACAGAGAGAGATATGGACTGCAGTTGTTCCATTGCTGCTAATGGGGTTGAAGGAGGGACTGAATATGATAACTCGTATTGCTCCTCTTGTGTATAGCTCAAGAGACCCAGGATCAAATGTTTGCTAGACCATGTAGCTTATGGGGTGATGTTGGGTGTGTCACTCTCTCAGCCAAACCCGCTACTTCACTGGGCTTTTTGTGTATGGGGAGGGGAAACAGGAAGGGGGCACCTATGCTTCTTTATATTCTTAAGAAGAATATTGGGATAAGAACATAAGAAGAGCCATGCCAGATCAGGCCAAGGGCCCATCTAGTCCAACTTCCTGTATCTCACAGTGGCCCCACCAGATGCCTCTGGGAGCGCACCAGACTAGACATCTGTCTTCTGATACCACTCCCCTGCACCTGGCCTTTGAAGTACCCTGTTTTTTTTAAAGCCTGGAGATTACACATCCCCATCATGGCTATATGATAAATATAATAAGCAAATAAAACTTCATGATAGTTCACTTGGTAAACATAACTTTTTTAGGGCCCTGGTTGGTTTTTGGGGTATTTTTTTTGCTTGTTTATTTATTTTTAGACTAAGGCTGATGCCTTCATAGGCTGCTAGTAGAAAAATAAAAAAAGTTGCTGAGCTTTTGAGAGCACAAGCCCTCTTTTTCAAAGCAGGTATAAAAGTCCAAACATGGCAAGGGATGTAATTTGCCAGGAGAGAGTTCTTAAAAGTTCTCTTGTACAGGAAACAGGAGGTGATCACAGGAATGGCATAAATGATGGGCATCCACAAACCATTTTGTGAAATGGATTGCTCTCCGTTTTTCTTCCCAGGTTGGTCCCCCAAAGTGGGCATGCAGCCTTTGATAAAGCTGCCCATTATTTTGGGATGAAGATTGTGCACATTCCCTTGACCAAAACGATGCAAGTGGATGTTAAGGTACCCATTCTTGTGTTTTCCAGTTATCTAGCAGTAATCAAATAATGGATGCAATCCTAGAACATTATTTTGAAAAAAATAAGAAAAGAAGTAGTTAGAAAATAAAAGCAAAGTTTTGCTCCTTTCTCAGCAGTATCTTTAAAAATTCCTTTGGGTTCTGAAGAATATCCAGTAATTTTTTTTCTTACATTTTTCTAGGCAATGAAGAGGGCCATTACTAAGAATACAGCTATGTTGGTCTGCTCAGCACCCCAGTTTCCACATGGGGTTATGGATCCAATAGAGGAAGTGGCAGAGGTAAATCCCTTGAGGTTTTTATTTCCCTTCAGTAGTTGGCTCAGAGGAAATTGTAAACACTCCGCTAGTTGTCCTGAAGAGCACCTATTGTCAAAATTCCCATTGTTGGTTGTAGAAAAGAAAGCTCTTGAGACACGTAAGGTTTTTAGCCCTTTCCATAGCCTGTAAAAGGACAGCCCAGGACACAGTCTCATCCCCTGTACTGCAGCAGATACCCAATAAACACTTGCCATTAAGAAGAAAATGTCAAGTTCTAGGTTAGCTCTGCTTTGTGTATGCACAGGAAGGCTTCTGAGTTGGAAGATCTTGAGTAGCAATTATTTTCCTTTAATAAAAAGTTCTTGCATTCTTTATCTGGAACAGAAGGCCTGTGCATTACAACTGTTTGTTCTTGCTGTGATTTGGGTTCTGACTGTGTGCGTGTTCTGTGCCTTCACGTCGGAACCAAATTACAGGAACCCTGATAGGACTTTCGGAGTTAAGTGGGATATTTCAGGAGTGATTTCACCAGCTCCCACTCCCTCCGTGGGTTGCCATGGCCAAGTGAGGATTTGAACCCTCTTCTTCAGAGTCCTAGCCCATCACTGTATCCACTGCACCACGTTGGGAATCCAATTTTGTCCGACCCGCTGCCAAAAATTGCCATCCATCCATAGGGTGGTTGTTGAGTCATTGGATGGGATACCTTTCCATTGGTGATAAAAGTGAAATATTGCAGCTGCCTTGAGGATTGAACAATTATGGCCCTAGTCCTCAGTGAAATAAACTCAAAGCACACTGCAGCCTCTTGTTTACACATATGCAACAGTCCTTTTTCTTCAAGATGAACAAATGAACATCAGCATCAGTGTAAATGCCAGCTTGAACACTTCCAGGCTCCAAGTAACACAAGGATGAAATCAGTCCTGTTCAACCCAACCAAATGCCAGAGAAATACCCACCAGAGTAAATGATACAAAAGAAAATAATGTCTTCCATTTCTGCCCTCTTATATTTTCTTTTCAATCTTGTCCAGCAGTCAGACTGGACTTATGTCTGCATTACACCATCTATTATGACTCTGCACATGTCTCATAAGCATATTCACCTGTTTCCATACATATGCCTTTTCTCTGTTAAGGCTTGTAAATCTGAACTCCCTTTTATGTCACTACCTTGATGCCTTCTGTGCTCAATGCAGACAAAAGAATGGCATCATTTATGTGTCTTTTTTAGAAATAAACTTGGAAAAGGCATATGTTTGTGTTTGGACAGAATTATGCATTAAATATGCTCTCCACAACTCCTCCCACCATTATCTGGCACTGGTCTAGGAATTTGAGAGCCTTTGATTGTTATCTCAGATGGATCCTGCTCAGGCCATAGGAGAGGGGCTGTAGTCTGGAAAAAGTCTTGGGCCAGGTCTCAGGCTTCACCAAGGAGTGAAGAGGGACACTCTTCTCCCTCTCACAAAATACCACAACTAGGGGACATCCATTCAAATTGAGGGCTGGGAGAGTGAGAACAGACAAAAGAAAATATTTTTTTAACCCAGCGTGTTGTTAGTCTGTGGAACTCCCTGCCACAGGATGTGGTGATGGCATCTGGCCTGGATACCTTCAAAAGGGGATTAGACAGATTCCTGGAGGAAAAGTCCATCACAGGTTACCAACCATGATGGAGATGTGTAATCTCCAGCCTTAAAACCAGGGTACTTCAAGGGCCAGATGCAAGATAGTGATACAGTCACCCCCCGCCATTTCACAGTTCAGGTACCATGGTCCCACTACATCGCGGATTTGCAGTACTTGCACCGCTGGGGGGGGGGGGCGATCGGATCGCTCCACGCTGCCCCCCGCCCCTCCAGAAGCCTCGGAGCCGTACAGGGAGGTGGCGGGGAGCAATCGGATCGCACCCTGCAGCCCCCCCCGGGCCCTTCCAAAAAGGCTTGGAGCTGCATGGGGGGGGCGCCGGGGAGCAATCCGATCGCCCCCCCTGCTGCCCCCCCTGCGCAGCTCCGAGGATTCTGGAGGGGCGGGGGGCGGAGGGGGCGATCGGGTCGCTCCACGCCACCCCCGGGCCCCTCCGAGCAGTCTCGGGGCCGTGCAGGGGGGGGCAATCTCCATTGAAATGCATTGTCAATGGATTTCAATGGAGAAATTTTCCCCATTGGAAAGCATTGAGCCAGTGTTTTCCAATGGGGAAAATTTTCTCCATTGAAATGCATTGGCAATGCATTTGAATGGAGACAGCCCCGGACAAGAAGTCTCAGGTGGCGCCGCCGGCATGCGCCGCCCCAAGACTTCTGCGATCGCCCCCCAGCCCCCCCTCCCGCTTCCACATATTGTGGATTTTCATGGATTGCGGGTGGGGCGGGTCCCTAACCCCCGCAATCAGCGGGGGGTTACTGTATCAGGAAACAGATATCTAATCTTGTGCACTCCCAGATGCATTTGGTGGGGCCATTGTGAGATACAGGAAGCTGGACGAGATGGGCCTTTGGCCTGGTCCAGCATGGCTCTTCTTATGTTCATATGTTCTTGTGTTCTTGTGTACAGAAGCCCTAGACCAGTGTTGGCGAACCTATGGCGCGGGTGCCAAAGGCGGCACTCAGAGCCCTTTCTGTGGGCACCAGACATCACCCCTTCACAGCCACCTGTATTCTGGTTAAAATGCCGTATTGGCACTTTGCGAAAAATTAGTGGGTTTTGAATCGCAGCTTGGGCACTCGGTCTCTAAAAGGCTCGCCATCACTTCCCTAGACAGAGGCTGTGCCCATCAGTGTAAACTTGGGATGTAATCGGGTGTGAGGAAGAACAATGGCCCACAGAGAAATAGAATCATATCTTGAGGAGACACCTGGCTCCTCTCTTCCTCCATCCTTTCTCCCTTTAGGCTAGGGGGAGGCAGAGGGGTGGTGGAGAAATCCCTCTTGTGTTTTCTCTCCAGTCAGAAGCCAGACAGCTGCCCAAAGTTCGATGCTTTCAGGATTTGTCCTTAATATCATTTGGCCATTGAGTGTTGTAGTGTGGAATCTGCCATTCCTGTTTAGTTCCCACCCCTTACGTATTTATTTATTTAGAATATTTTCACCCCCACCTTTCTCTGTGGAAAAGGACCCAAGGCGGCTTACAATATTGAAGGACTATATACAACCCAGAACATTTAAGACACATTCAGGCTTCTGTCGACCTGTTGTGTAGAAAAGGCAGAACGAACATGGCCTAATTCACTTCAGCTTAGTAGACGGAAGTTTCTGGTGTCCCATGCCAGTTGCCTGCCCTCTGGTTGGACTGCTGTTTCTGGGGAACTCATGCATTAAGGCGCAGAAGGAATGGATCAGACTTTGCCAGCAAAAGAAAAATATCCCTTGCAGATTTTGGTACTGCCAGTTCAGACTTGAAGCAACCCGTGATTCATGTAGATCTGCTTCTGGTTGACCTCAATGATATTTTAGTGGAAATTACAGATTAAAAAGGGCACGACCAGCCTGGGTAGTACCTCTTCACTACAGCTTGAAATGGTGGAGTTTTAAAAACAAGGACAGATAGTTTTTTTATGGGAGACTGCATGGGGGTTTCCCGAGATGAAGTCCGAAATAGGTTCTTCTTCGTAGCCTCTGTGAAATCCCACTAATGGGTTTTCCTGCGCGCCTGCGCAGCCTCCGGACCTTCTAGAGTCTTCCTTCCAGCTCCTAGGGACCTCCTCCTGCCCCTACTGGGCATGCTCCGGGACTCCCGCGCCTCAGTTCCTTTTTTGCCGCCGCCAGCAACGGTCACGTTTTCTCCAGCTCCTAGAGAAAGCGAAACTACTGTTGACTCTTCTAACTTGATAAGTACTTTGTTGTATATAGTTATAGTGTAAATTATTAGATAGTTATTAGTTAGTTAGTAAGCTGACCTCCTCCCCCCCTCCCCCAGTCTCTTCCCGCCGGGCCGTTTATGGCCCCAGGAGCGCTATTCAAGCGCTGTTTGCAGTGCCCAAATAAGATCTCCGTTTCGGACGGGCACTCCACCTGCTTATACTGTTTGGGGGAGGCGCACCAACCGGACACTTGTAAGGAGTGCCAGAAACTTTCCAAGCCTGCTCTCAAGCAGCGACAGGGTCGCCTCCGAGTTTATCTTTGGGAGCAATCCCTTAAACCAATGGAACATCAGCAGACGCAGGAGGCCCCCTCTCCAACCACCTCTATGGCCTCCCGCACTTCGCAGGCCTCTAGAGCCGTCTTAAAGCCTACCAAAAAGACTAAAAAGAAGGACCCCCCTTCGCGGGCAAAGGCACCGCCTTCCCCGCCGGGAACCACCCGTGCTCCACTACAACAACCGGGAAGCCAGCCACCTTCCCAAGTGATCGAGGCACGACAGGATTCCGCCCGAGACCTCTGTCTCACTGGCCGCCGATCTACCTCCCCTGTTTCATCAAGATCGGGGAGTTGGCCTGTTACGTCCCAGTCTCGGGACACAAGGATTGAACCTCGCCAGCGTACCCCCATATACCAGACTGCTGTGCGGAGCGTTCACGATCACACTGAGGGACGAGCCTCGACAGCGGCAGCAGCGGAGCCTCATCCACCACCACTCCGAGTGGACACGGTATTCCGCACGACAGCGGTGGAGGAGTCTCGACAGCGAGAATGCTCCCCTCGCCATCGACAGGTGACTGGTCGGCACTCCCGCTCACCGCAGAAGCGCTCTCGCCGAGACAAGCGCTATTCCACCTCACACTCTGACTCCACCTCGTCCAGTGGAGACAGTACGGACGACGGAAGAGCAGCAGCCTCACGCCGCTCCAAGAAACCAAAGAGGCGAGAACGCAGGCGTCGAAAGCGCCACGCCTCCATATCGAGGAGTCGAAAGCACAGGCGTTACCGTTCCACCTCCTCCTCCTCGAGCTCACCATCACGCTCGGATCGGCGACATCGTAGCCGCTCGTCCTCTGCCTCCCGCTTGCCGACGCCTAAACGACATCGCCGCGCCCCCCGCCACCGCCACCGCTCTCAAAGGGCGCACACGCCAACACCGGGAGCGGCACACTCACATGCTACCGAGATGGGTCGAGCGGCGATACCGGTAGACATTACCACCGCCTCTCGGTCATCTAGACAGCGGTCTGCGGATCCTATACCACAAGAACGCCCTATAATAAGTCCCTCGCGTCGACAGCGATCCATGTCACCAGCGTCAATGGACAGATCCTTGCTGGCCCACTCTGACGATGACAGCCAGTCTTTCCATTCTTCGCACACCAACCAAGAACATCAACAGACCCAAGGGTCGGAGGCAGGAGACGCACTAGTAGCCTCACCAGAGGAGGACTTCTCCACTTACTCCCATATTATTAACAAAGTAGCGCAGGTTATGGAGCTGCAAGTGGAGCTCCCTGACCCGAAGGGCTCCTGCAAATTTTTCGGCCACCTCAGGAAACACAAGAACCCGCCACTGCGCTTAGGGTTCATCCCCTCGCTCCTGCAGTCAGCTAAGGCCTCCCTCACAAAGCCAGCTGCCACTCCACTCATGCCCAGGCGTACTGACAACCTATATCGTACACACGGGGACGAGGTTGAATTTCTGGCACGCCACCCTTTGCCCAACTCTCTGATCGTAAACGCCACTCAAAACAGGGCGAAGAATACCTCGACCACAACACCGAGCAACAGGGAAGGGAGGAAGCTTGACCTCATGGGCAAGAAACAATACTCCCTAGCTTCATTTTCCCTTCGCACCACTAACCACCTCTGCGCTATGGAAGCCTACTCACGACATCTCCTCCTCGAGATGTTACCAGTGTTTGACCAGCTTCCAGACGATGCCAAGGCCAGACTCACGGCTGCCCACACAGAACTCTTGACATTACTGGACTATCAAACTATCGCTGCCTGTCATATAGCCGATGCCTCAGCAAGACAACTGGCCAACGCTATCTTTCTGCGACGTCATGCATGGCTTCGCACCGTTACCATCACAGATGATGCTCGCAATAGAATAGAGGGTGCCCCGTTTGATGGAGAGGGCCTCTTCGCAGCCACCACGGACGAGTCTCTGGACAATATTCTGAAAATGCGCAAGACTGCCAGCTCTTACGCATACCAGGGCTCCACCTCTCAACAGGCGGCACGCCCACCTCCTTACCAATGGCGACGCCCATACCAGGCTTCGGCACAACGCAACCAACAGCGAAGTAAGCCTCAATACCACGCTACTCCTTACTATCGCTCAAACCAACAGCGCCCTGGCCGCTCTCAATCGGCAAAGCGCTACGACAGGAAGCCCAAGCAGGCATCTTGACCTTGCTTCCCACACGACACCGCTAAACGGAGACGCTCGACTGTGCCCCTTTCTCCCCCGATGGACAGCAATCACAACGGACACTTGGGTTCTTACTATTATTCGCGAGGGTTACGCCATAGAATTTCACCGATGGCCCCCACTCGGGCGAATTGTCACCACACAACCCTCACCCGCCCTCGAAAACGAAGTGCGCTCATTACTCGAAAAGGATGCCATCGAGCCTGTACCGCCACACGATACATACGGGTTTTACTCGCGCTACTTCACCATCCCAAAGAAAGACGACTCGCTCCGTCCTATATTAGACCTCAGGGCACTCAACCTGTTCATCAAACCGAAGAAGTTCAGGATGACTACACTGGAGTCTATTATACCGCTGCTCCAAAAGGGAGACTGGTTCACGGTTTTAGACCTTCAAGACGCATACTTCCACGTCACGATACGACCCTCCCACAGGAAATATCTACGCTTCGTCATGGGCAAGGACACTTACCAATTCAAGGCTCTTCCCTTCGGCCTTTCCACCGCCCCGAGGGTTTTTACGAAGTGCCTCGCCCCGGTAGTTGCGTTCCTCAGGCTGAAGGGCGTCAACGTATTTCCGTATCTCGACGATTGGTTGATCGTTTCGCCTACAAAAAGCAAGGCAGAGAGACACGTTCATTTCGCCATGAGGTTTCTCATCTCCCTCGGCCTTACCATAAATCTACAAAAGTCCACCCTTCGACCCACCCAGTCCGTTATATATATCGGAGCTATTCTAGACGCCAAGAAGGCTATGGCCTTCCTACCGCCGGACAGAAACACCAAAATTTGCAGAGCGATCGAACACTTCAGGCCTCGGGGCACCGTCACCGCTCGTGTAGCGCAACATCTGCTCGGCCTGATGTCATCCACCACATCCGTGCTGCCCTACGCACGGCTCAAACTCAGACCTCTACAAGCATGGCTCCTATCCAGATTCCACCCCCTGAGACATGCTCCCTCCAAGAGACTCAAGGTTACCCCTTCTCTTCACTTAGCTCTCCAGTGGTGGACGACCCAAAAACACCTGCAGGCCGGCCGCCCGTTTCAGCAACCCCGCCCGGCACTACACATCACCACAGACGCCAGCACCACGGGCTGGGGAGCCCATTGCGGCAACCTACAGACGCACGGAACCTGGCCAGCTCCTCTCAAAACACGCCACATCAATTTTTTGGAACTGATGGCGATATTCAATGCCCTCAAGGCATTTGCGCCGCTGGTCAAGAACAAATCTGTCCTCATAGTCACGGACAACACTACGGCGCAACACTACATAAACAAGCAAGGAGGCACCCGCTCTCGGTCGTTACTACACCTAACCATGGACATCTGGACCTGGTGCTACCACAATCACGTCAACGTCTTGCTCACGGCGGTCCACATAGCTTCTCACGACAATACCACGGCAGACACGCTCAGCAGACGCCCTTACAACGACCACGAATGGACCCTCTCCACACCAATTTTCAATTGGCTTTGCCGCCGATGGGGGAGGCCGACTGTCAACCTATTCGCCTCCCCGACCAACGCCAAGTGCCCGCTGTACTGTTCAAGAGCGGGCCAAGGGCCACACACCCTGGGAGATGCCTTGTCAACATCGTGGCAGGGGATGGTCGCCTACACCTTCCCCCCCTCCCCCTCCTTCACAGGACGGTGATCAGACTCCGTCAGGAGCGAACACGAACAATCCTCATTGCACCCTGGTGGCCGAGACAGCATTGGTTCGTTACCCTCAAGAGGATGTCCCATCAATACGTCCACCTCCCGAAGCACACAGACCTCCTGTCACAGGAAGAGGGTCGCCTCCTCCACCCCAACCTCGACTCCCTACACCTCACGGCATGGCTGGTCCATTCTCTTTAAGCGAAGTTCTCCATCACTTGCGTAAATCTTCAACTACGACGCTATACACGAGTAAGTGGAACGCTTTCCTACAGTTCACTGCCGAACGCGACCTGGACTCTTCCCCGACTACGCTAGACGCAGTCCTGGACTTTCTCCTACTCCTGTTTAACAGGGGCCTTGCCCACTCCACTTTGAAGGTCTACCTCGCAGCCGTGGTTGCACATCAACCACCCGACTCCCCTTCAGCATCCCTTTTCCGAAACCCATTGGTAAAACAGTTCCTAAAAGGAACGATGAATCTCCGACCCACGAGATCCCCCGTTCCACCACAGTGGTCCTTAACGCTTGTCCTCAGGAAGCTCACAAAACCGCCCTTTGAGCCCCTGGCTACGGTGCCGTTCCACATCCTATCCCTGAAAGTTGCCTTTCTCCTGGCCATCACCTCCGCTCGCAGGGCGTCGGAGTTAGCAGCACTGCGGATGGATCCACCGTTCCTTCAGTTCTTCCACGATAAAGTCACCCTCTACCCGGATGTCACCTTCCTACCCAAGGTGGTCTCCCACTTTCATCTTAGTCAGCCGATCATCCTGCCGACTTTCTTCTCTTCACCAGACAGTGACCTAGAGAGAGCACTACACACCTTAGACGTGCGCCGAGCTCTCTTATTTTACACCTCCAGGACTCAATCTGTCCGGGCCTCTCCCCTCTTATTCATTTCCACCTCTGGACAGACTAAGGGACTCCCGGTAACATCACAAACCATCTCAAGGTGGATAGTTGAAACTATCCGACTGGCATACTACCTCTCTAACACGCCTCTGCCGGTCACCCCGAGAGGTCACTCCGCCAGGGCCGTCTCTACCTCTTCTGGATTCCTTAAAGGGGTCCCCCTGCAGGATATATGCAGAGCGGCGACCTGGGCCAACCCGTCTACATTTGCTCAACACTACAAACTAGATGTACGGGCCAGGTGTGATGCCACCTTTGGCAGAGCTGTTCTTTCTTACTCCTTACCGTGACGGCCCACCGCCAGTCAGTAAGCTAGCTAATCTCCCATTAGTGGGATTTCACAGAGGCTACGAAGAAGAAGAACGGGTTACCTACCTGTAATGGTAGTTCTTCGAGTTACGCCTCTGTGAATTCCCACTAATGGGTTTTCCTGCGCGCCTGCGCAGCCTCCGGACCTTCTAGAGTCTTCCTTCCAGCTCCTAGGGACCTCCTCCTGCCCCTACTGGGCATGCTCCGGGACTCCCGCGCCTCAGTTCCTCAGATGTCCGCCGCTGCAACGAGAGAAAGAAAGAGAAGCGTGACGGACAGAGGGGAGGACGGGCGGGGAGTGGGAATTCACAGAGGCGTAACTCGAAGAACTACCATTACAGGTAGGTAACCCGTTCTTTGATGGTTTGAAACTCAGCCTCTGCAAGTGGTGCTTTGGTTTCGCTTAAGATAGTCACCCCGTTTATTTCTTCTCTTGACTTAGCTTGCCGTGAAATACAAGATCCCCTTCCACGTAGATGCCTGTCTAGGAGGCTTTCTTACGGTATTTATGGAGAAAGCAGGTTTCCCTCTACAACACCCGTTTGATTTCCGAGTGAAGGGTGTCACGAGCATTTCTGCAGATACCCACAAGGTGAGTAGAAGCAAATCTGTTTGGCACTTGGAACTTGTGCACTCTCTTAAATTGTATCAGATGTGCCTCTCCCCCCACCCTTTAATTCTGCTTCTAGGCAAGATCTCCTTGTACTAACTCATTACAATACGGGAACAGGGAATACTGTTATAATTAAACCTGGAGTCCCAGGGATTGTGCTTAGAACTGAGAAAACCATAGTCCTTAAAAATGGAAATGGATGAGGGGAAAATTCTGAATAAACATGTGTAGGATCAAAGTATAACGCTAAAGATAGGTACTCCAGAGTAGATTTTCCTGTGAAACTAGTAGTTGGATGGGAGTAGAAATGGATGGGAGTAGAAATCCTGTTTGCATTCTCTTTCATTGCTGAGATTGTTTGGCATTGGGAATGGAATGTGATCTTCCATCGTTTTAGCAAGCTGACATTTGTGACATTGATATACAGTACAGTGTTACCCTGGTTTACAAACGACCCAAGTTATGTAATGTCCTGGTTACTTAATGAAATCGTCCTTCGGAAATAATGCATTCGTTTATGCATTTTTTATCTTTAAAACCCCAGTTTATGCATTTTTATGCAAAAAAACCCCTGGTTTACACATTTGTTATGAAGGACTTCATTTCCCAGGATGCATTGCACCCCATATGTGATTTCCGGGTTAGGAAGTGTCGCAGGGAATGGATCGACGTTGCAACCCGAGGTACCACTGTATATTCCTTCTTTGAAAGAGAAATTCGCAGTATCCACAGTAGGACGGTTCTGTAACCAATATAATATTTCTGTGTTTTATGTGTGGATTTAGTTATTTGACTTCCTGTTGATGACGTTTGAACCCGCCTGCGAAATTCAAGCCTCATGAGAGCTGGGGTGGGTGGGGTGGATACAAATGGCAGTGCTGATCCTGCAGCTCCAATACTCTGATCTTTCTTTGCAGTATGGGTATGCTCCAAAGGGCTCCTCGGTGATATTGTACAGAGACACTAAATACCGCCAGTACCAGTTCTTTGTTGCTCCCGACTGGCAAGGAGGGATTTACGCCTCCCCTACCATCGCTGGTTCCAGGCCTGGTGGACTCATCGCAGCCTGTTGGGCCACAATGATCCACATGGGAGAAGATGGTTACGTGGAAGCCACTCGGAAAATCATTTCAACGGCACGGTTCCTGGAATCGGGGTACACAGCTGGTTTACAAATTATGTTCTGTTAAATCCTTCCCTCTCCTGACCCAGGATGGTAACTTTCAGAATAATCAGCATCAATGCAACTCTGTGTCATGAGAAAGTAAAAAGCCAGTATGGTGCTGTGCTGAGAGTATTGGATTGGGATTCAGGAGATCATACTAGTTGCAGAATGACACCCTAATGTATGCTGAAGTCAACATTGGAATTATATTACCTCAGAAGGCGGTGTCCTCAGCACATCATTATACCCAACATTGACTTTTCTGAAGAAAGAACAGGTGTAGGACTCATTCTGAACCTGTATATTCGTCCATCTTCTTGGATCTTAATAGCAAGCTTTTTCTTTCTTCTTAGAGGGACGTTCTGATCCTCCCACCCAACCACCCTGTTTGTCCACTGCCATTCTCCTTTGTCTTTGTGTTATTTATCATAAACAGCTGTAGCTCTGTTAACTTATGGTTGTGTGTCTGGTTCCCAAGCAGTTAATTTCATAGCAAATGGTGGCGGTGGACCTCCCGGTCAACTTGCACAAGGTAACGAGGCATGCTCAGTTTCATAGATATTGTGTGAGTTGCTGCAAAAAAACAAAAACAAAAAAAGGGAAAATAGGGGATCATGAGTTGAGCTGCCCCTTTGAAACACAGGTCTTGTTGTTCATGCTTGTGATGAGCAGGCTGGCAGAAGGGGAAGAAAATACCCATTAATTGGAAGGCCATAACATCTGTGCTTTATATCTGAGGAAAGAAACTGCAAGGCCAGAGCTTGCTCCTTGGTACTCACCTTATTAGTAAAGGATAGTTTTAGCTGAAGTAAAGGGAGGGTGAGAAGAGTTACTCTTCTCTTTAAGAAGGTTCGGGGTGATTTGATGCCTGATTGGTGCATCTCCTTGAATGGTCTAGAGATTGGAATTACGGGTATACAAATTGAGAAGGATGTTACATGGTTTAGCCTAGTATCTCTAAGGAGAAGACTATGCTCATCTGCTGCTCTGTTTCCTGATTTGTGCTCCACATATGTTCTGGAAGTATGTTGAAAGTGCCGGAATGTATTAGTTTAGGGTAGCTAGCTTTCTTGTGTTGTCGTGGGAGGTGTTCTGGAATTGTTCTTGCCTCCAACCTTTTTGAAGGCTTGCATGCTCCACAGATTTTTGATTCTTTTGGTAACTTTTGAAATGGGTTGGAAACTTTATTATTTTTTGCTTTTTAAAAACCACCTTTAATATAGTTGTGTATTTATTTTGCAAATTATATATATATATGGCACATTATGATTTTTTTTCCACCATAAAAAGGAAGGATCAAACATATTCCCAAACTATTTATATTTTTAAGGTTGCGGAAAATGGACAACCTCTTCATCTTTGGAAAACCTGAAGTATCAGTGCTTGCTTTGGGGTCTGACATATTTGACATATATCGCTTGTCAAACCTGCTGCTATCTAGAGGGTGGAACCTGAATGTTTTGCAGTTTCCTCCAAGGTGAGTTCACTGGGACACCAGGTGTGGGTGCAGCCCTAAAGCAAAGGCTTACACCATCTATGTGGTCCAACATCCTTCCTCACACAGATGCCCATGTGCGAAATCTACAAGTGGGATGTGAGAGGAGTTATCTTCTTTCCTGTTTTTCCAGCAACTGGAGTTTAAAAGCCACTGATCTTTGAGTAGTAGGTAGCCAGCATGGTGAATCACCATCCAAGACTGCTGGATGGTCAGTGGTTTTGTTTTTTGGCTGCGGAGCCAGGGATTGGTGGTTCGATTCTCCACTGTTCCTTGTTGACAGGAGCTGTGCTTGATGATTCATAGGGTTTCTTCCAGCTCTGCAGGTCTAAGATGATGGTGACCACATGGGTGATTGCAATCTTATTCTCCTTGTATATACCCAGTCCCTTTCTGAATCCATCCAGTTTTTTGACCGTTATTGCAGTTGATAGTGAACTCTGTCATTGTAATTATGCAGAGTATGAAAAATACTTCCATTTCTGTGTTCTGAAGGTTGCTTCACTGGATGATAACAGGTTATATAGCAATAAAAGAGAGTGGGGGGAAGAGCCTTTCTGTCCACTTGCTTCTAGCTAAGGAATTTCTCCCCTGCAGCTCTCCTGGCTGTTGGTCCTACTTGACCCCTTCACTGTTTTTGCAGTAATAGGCATGGGTTTGGGTGGGCCATATAGAACATTCATCAGGTTTGACCGACTCAGTTGATCACAAATGGCTAACTCCCATGGGATGGATTCTGGTCCCCCACCTGGTTTTCAGTAACACCTTACTAAATCTTAATCAAAGTTGAATATAAGGGCTTGACCTTAAGGAAAAAGGGAAATATTTTCAAAAAAATAACTATTTTTCATACTTCAAGTGTCTCTCTTTCTGGGGATTTTATGTAATACATTGTGGTCATCTCGCTGAAATTTTTTGGTGGTCTGGGTTGCTGGACATGGTGGAGTACTAATTACTCAAGATGCTAGCCAGGAAGGGGCTGAATAACTTTGAGGTGACAGAATTCATTAATAGTCGCTTTTTCAGTCGAATTTTGGGAAACCAGTTGAAGCATTCATTCTGCTGAGTTATTTCAGTTGCTTTGGTTTGATTTCTACATTCACACATCTTAATGGCTCGAATCCATTTGCACTTGAGCAGGAAATAATTAGTGCATTCCATAGCCAAGTTTGATATATGTGATGGAGAAAAAATGAAACTTCTAGATTTTATAGAAGGAAACAATATGCAGATTAGTTAAAACTGTGTTGCTTAGTGTAGAAAATTGCGCTAGATTAGGCCAATTGAATCAGTTGGGATTTGATATGCACAGCTCCATGGATTCAAGTGGGCCGGCTCTAGTTGTGACTTGCTTTGGCATAGCAAATTGCAGTTAGAGTAGACCGATTTTGAATCAAATGGAAGTTGGCTCACCCAATTCCCATGGAGTCCATGGATCTACTCTAGTGCAACTTACTACGTGAAGCAACAGGCTTTATTAAATAAGTGGGTGTGTCTTATGGTGAAGAAAGCTGGCCTGTGATCTTCTACCTTCTCTTTCCTAGCATTCATATTTGCTTAACACTACTGCACACAAAGCCTGGCGTGGCAGAACTCCTGCTGAAAGATATCAGGGAATGCGTTGATGAGATCATGAAGGACCCCAAAGCCAAGACCACTGGCATGGTAAGGAGACGCATTGGTTTTCGCTGAGCTGTTTGAATAGAATTTCTGAGATCCGATGTGAGGAAGTGACCTAAAGTCCCCATAAGAAATGTGATTAAAATAATGTATAGATTATGAAATAAGACGGAAGTGTTGCAGTTAAGAAGGGCATGCGTGCATGAGCTTCAACAAAAGAAGCCCAAAAGTCTTGATACAGATCCGTGAAACACACTCAATGTGTACCACACACTCAAAATGTTGAAAGGCATTCAGAGCCCTTCGTTGTTAAGCAAAAGAAGGTTGGGGTTTATCTTCCCTGTTCTAGCTGGCAAAAGCGTAAGGGTTGTCAATTTCTACTACCAGCAATTAGTTCCTAAGTTACAAAGAACTTATTCAGAAACAGATGCAAAGCCGCCAAAAAACTATATAGACTTGTTAAATATCTTTGACCTCAAAAGAAACAAGACCCAGATAAAACCACACCATATGTTTTTTTTTTAAAAATGATAGCGATTAGCTGATACAAATAACAGTTTAAGATCCACAGATAAAGCAGTGACAGAGGTCAAGCCTACTGCCTGTTGACTAGATGCCATGCGATTGCCTAATTAATCATTCTCTTCTTAACGCTGTGTATCTTACTGACTGAACTTCAATAAGTACAATACTGTATATTCTTCACCAAGGTTTCGTAACACAGTTTCTGGCTCCTTTTAGTGGCCAGTTCTGGAAATACATGTAGAAAAAAGTAGGGATTTTCTTTCTTTAATATTTGTGATTAATATTTTCAGATTAAAGATAAGTGAAACTGCAGATCCTGATCCTGGAGACATAGGGTCCTGCCGTATTGTAGATATTTTCTTTTTTGATTCAGGAAACACTTCTCTAGTTCGGGGAGTTTCTGAAACATTCAGGATAGCGAGACCATGCTTAGATAACCAACCGCCTATGTTGCACTGGAAGGCAGGATCTGTTTGTGGCAAATCGTAATGTAACCATTGATCTGCCAAAGAAACCCACCCTCTGAGCCACTCAATTGATTCAAAGTAAAGATGGCTTTGGGCTTTATACACGACCCCTAAGCTCCGCCGCAAATGGCTGCAAGGTCTGGACCTTAAAAATGTTTACCCACCAGCCTCGGACTTTGCAGACAATTAAGTGCGACCCCCGCCCACTTTAGCAAGACCAAACAGCAGTTTTCTTGTACCTGCTTTTTTGGAGGTGACAAATATTTGATCCGGTGTAAGGATAGTGAGTGCGGGGCTCTCCTGGCTTCCGTTTGTTCTTTTTTTGCGCCCCGCCCCTTTAAGAGATCTGAATGCTGCCCTTAACAAAACGGAGGTAAGAAGGCATTCTTTTCTTTCTTTTTTCTCCCTCCCTCAGGCAGCCAGCAACCAGGAAGTGCAGAGGGGGGTGGGGACAGAGGAAGAGCGAGGAACCCCTAAGATCTCTGGTCCGAATTTAAGTGGCCAGCGGATCTTAGGGGTCGTGTAAAAAGGCCCTTTGTCAGCCTTAAGTTTTGCTATTGGGCCTCTTCACAGGTCTTGAATGGGGGCTTCCCCACAGTCTTAATTTAGTGGATTGTGGCAGCTGTAGTTCCCCAAAATGGATGTGTACAATTTTTGAAATGGCTGACCAGGGATTTGGCGGGTCAGCCTATTTTGAATGGAGCTGTACTTCCCTTGAAAAGCCCTAGTACCGCTAGATTCGTACCGCTAGATTCGTACTTATTCCTAGATGCCCGTTTCTACATAGCAGAAGCTTTCTGTGCAAATGATACCCATTCCTAAAGATGCCTGACAATTACCTTAGATAATTCTGTATTCAATTAGTATGTGTCTTATTCCATTGCCTTTTAGATTATTACATCATTTGGACTAGCTCCCAAAATTCACCAGGCCGCATGCTTGCTGGCCATGTTGCCCAAGGGATTCTGGAAGCCGTTGTCGTAACACACCCATATGCAACCTTTGCTCTCTCTATTATGTGGGACAGCCATTCAGGACTGTTCAGAAACTTGACGTGGTTCAGAATGTTGCAATCAGGCTCGTGATGCCCAGCCGATATAGAGAGAGCATGTGATCACGATGTTAACCATAGTTGTTCCTTAATAGCTTGGGGCCAGGATGCTGGAAGGATTGGCTTCTTCTGCTTGAGCCTCCCTGGGTGATGAGATATTCTGCCAAATCTTTTCTTCAAGACACTAAAACATGGGTGTGTGCTTGGCTGGAACTTAAGGAAATGTGTTCTATCTGACCCAGATCTGTGCATTCCATAGTGATGGGTGCTTATCTTGCTCCCTTGTTAATTTGCTTTTTATTCATTTATTAGATTTCTATACCACCCATCCAGCTACGAGGCCACCCTGGGAAGTTAATACTTTCCCTCAGCAACCTAATGGTTTAAAAAAAATTAAACAGGCACTTGGTCAACAAACTGGACCACTTTTCTCTGTTCTGTGCTTTAATCTACATTTTCTTTTAAAAATAAATCTTAATTATATATTATGTAGCTGCTACATTTTTAGCATCTTATGTTTGATTTTTTTTGTAGTGCACTGGATTTTGTGGTTAGTGACTTCTAGACTTTGGCAGTGCCAAGGAGGGAAATGGTACAAATGTGAAAAATGGATTAGAAATGCATTCCTGTTTACTGATCTTTGTGTTCTGCTTGTGTTTGAATTCCTAGGGTGCTATCTACGGCATGGCACAAGCTATACCCGACAGGAACATGATTTCAGAGATTGCTGGTGCTTACTTGGACTGCCTTTACAGCACAGATGTCCCCGTTTCGGCTGATGCACACATGAACGGTTCTTTGGGCCACCAATAATTCTGAATCCATTTGTGCCTTTACTGCTGGGTCGTGTACTAAAGATTTCTAGGGGAAGAGAAGCATCCTTTGGAACCTTCTCCTGCAGGTGCAGGTCATGTGGCAGTTTGATCATCTCTTTCATAGCCACCCTCACACACACACCTATTTTTGTAGGATGGATCCAAGCTTCCCAACTTTTCCTTGGCACTTTTTAGGTGTCTCATCCTACAAGTACTCTTAATACTGTCTGTAATCCTTGTCATGCTAGTTCCCTGCCGCCGCTGACTCTCAAAGGAAGAGCCATACTCGTGTCTGATGCAAGTCCTTCCCATCCGCTTTTGTGCTCAGACGTTGGTAATTGACTCCTTCCTTTATTTCGCTTGGCTGACTATTTTTGTGTCAGGCAGCGAGCCTTGAGAGACACGTGGCAGGCAATGCTCTCCCCAAACTTTGGCATAAGAACTGGGAAGTCAGTAATCTGGAGTTTGGACCGTTGGATCATTCACGCTGCGTTCCCAACGGAGCGGAGGAAGGATGTTTGAGGAAGACCATTGCTCTTGTTTTATTTCCAGTGTCCACCATATTGTCTTCTTGCTGCTTTCCTTTGCTTCCTGAAGTTCTTAAAATGCCACCCAGCACTCCTTGTGAGTTGTATGTCTTTTGTGGAGGTACTGAGGGCAAAAGAGTTCATCCATGTGCTCCAGCTTCAGAGGCTGCTCTCCCGACACCACGGCGAGAGAGCTACCCGTGATTCTTGCATTCTGGCATCACAGTTGGGAGAAGGATACCCAGTTATCCAAGCCGCTTCTCTTCCTGACCCTGCAAGTTGTCTTGAGGGCTTTTATAGAAGTGTGGCACCAACAATATGTTTCAAAATGTAGATGTGACCAAAAAAAAGGGATGTCGCCCCTGCTCCCCTTGGTAATGGATTCTACCTGCTTTTTTGCTTCTGATGAATTGACTATAAGTCACATTGTTGAGTGGGCGTGTCTGGACTTGTCTGTCTTCACTCATAGCATTCCTTCTGGGAAGCTATGAGATGTTGTTAGCCAACAGGTGCTCAGCTCTCCAGTGAAAAGCAGCCTCAGGGGATCATACATTCCACTTTCCACTGTGTCACATTGTCTGAGCCAAGGGCATTGTAGCAGAGACAACTGGCCTAACAGTGACATAGCTAACCTGTGTGGCCCAGTGGAGTGTTCCTCACCTCGTACGGACTCCGCCTGATGGTTCAGATGGCTTTTAGAATTGTAGCCGTTGTTCCTGACGGCAGTTTCTGTGACTAAGGGCAGGTTACCACTAGCTTATTCCAGGGCAAAAGGGTGTGCCCGGGAGTAAAGTTCCCAGCCAGGTCTCCAGCCATTTCTGTCGGCAGATGACTTTTAAGTTTTCATTACCTTTGTGTACCAGTTCTTCGATGAGGGAAGCATAGCCGTGAATTCACAGCAAGATCGACATTGGGAATGGGTGCTCCCCCCCCCCCCAGCCAGTGCTATGTGGTTCTTAGCAGGCTCCAGCTGGAGACAAAAGTGGAATATTTTCACTGTTGCGAATTCCGGCAATAACAGTGTCGCCCTTTCCCAGCTCGCTTTCTCTTTCGATTGTGAAAGAAGGGAACACAAAGCAACTTTAGTGGTAATGCTTGAGATGCACGTGTGAACTGATAAAACTACTGTCTGCTTCAAGCAATGCACAGGTACGGTTTCCATGGCACTGCACTGTATTATTTAAGAAAGGGACATGTTTCTTTGTCAATTTTTAACCATGTGTGTAATTCACTCCTGAAGCCAGGTGTGTTGTTTTTCATTTACGTTATAGAGGACAACAAAGCTTGACCCAGCTTCCTACCACATCTGAGTTGAGCTTAGTAAATCAGGAAGTCGAGTCCTATATGTGGACTATCATGTCAGGAGGACACAGCCTCAGTAATACTTTATTTTCCACAGTGTCTCTGTTTCCTTTGTTATGCATCATGTGTACCTTCAGGTTTAAAAGTAAATAAAATAAAATTAGGAAGGAAACAACATTGACTTTTAAATTGTTCTTGAACAATTTCTGTGAGAGGTTCCCTTTTCAACACAAAAACTGTCACCACTAACACGTTGGCATATGAGCAGCTGGAAGAGTTTGTACTCAGACACTGTGGCAATCGTTCTTGGAGGATGGTCCGGTCTTTCATGGAACATCAAGTATGATTACAGATGAAGGTCTTTTACTTTGTTTCAGAAATGTAAACAGCATGTTCTGTTTCCCTTTAGTGCCAATCAGACCTTGAAGAAAATTGCACAAAAGGCTTCACTTTAGTCTCTCAGATTAGCTTTTCTTTCAAGTACAAACAAGCTTTTATGGCAGTCAGTCAGAAATTAAATACAACCCATTTTTGACTCCTGCAGGAAAATACTCCAGGACAGAAGCACCATGAATGTCCATTGGTAGCTGTTAAAATACAATGCATAAGACTGGGAAAAGGGCCCCGACCCCCAGCTGTTCACCAATAACAAGGCATGGGTTTTACCACCCATATTAAGCTACTGCAATAAAGAAAGCTGGGCATAACGAAGACTAGACTTTGTAAAAAGGACTGGTTTGGTTGCAGTACTGAACAAAATGAATCTCTCGGGCCAGAAAGCATCTAAAGGCACCCTGTTCCTTAATTTAAAATGCATGCATTTTGGATTTAATGAATCTACGGTGATCTAGGAAAAGAACAGACGTGACAAACTAGAAGACTGCCTCGCAATATTCTAGCATAGGTTTTTTCACAGCGAGAAGGTAAAACTCAAGTAACAAGACCAAAAAGAAGCATATTGCAAATGACATTTGTCTATATAGCATACAAGCCAACTTTATTATGACAAACAGCAGGACAGGGTCGTTTTTCACCGTGCTGCCATTAATACTGTCTGAACAAAAAACTACAGAGGAACAACACTGGATAGTGAGATGTAACTTGCTGCAAGACAGAGAAAGTTAACCTAGTTGCCAGGCACTGTCACTGGTACCCCTGTGTAATTAAAAAGCCGCAAATTCATAGGGTAATTCTTTTTAACTCCATAAAATCATTGATGCTGGATTATCACACAATGTCATCTGCCAGGACAAGAGACTTGTCTGCTTGGGCGCTGTATCTGCAGACAGAGGAGAAGGACAGCAGATGGCTGACTTTAGGATAGTGTGTTTGCGACTTGCTCTATGAAACTCGCCAAGTTGATGTCCCGCTCAGACAAGCCATCACACTCATGGGTGCTTAAGGTGATGTGAACCTGAAACACAAGATGTTTCTCATTAGTGCAGTTGCAAAGCTTATGGAAGTAGAGCAAACAACCTTCCAAGACTGAAGGAAGTGCAGTAATACCTCGGATAACAAATACCCCTGATTGTGAGCTGCCCAGAGACCTTTGGGTAGTGGGCGGCATACAAGCTATATAAATAAATAAATAAATAAATAACAATTTTTTCGGATAACGAATCACAATTTCCAGGTATAGGGCTGCCTCGGATAACAAATTTTCCCTATGGGCTGTCTCGGATAACGAATCACAATTCTAGGTATAGGTCTGCCTCAGATAACAAATTTTCTCTATGGGCTGCCTCTGATAACGAATTTTCCCTACGGGCTGCCTGGGATAACAAATTTCCAGCACGCACCAGTAAAAAAGAGTGATCCTAGGCTGCATCACATCTGTACCTTTAAAATGCAATTTATAAAGAGTTTTGAGCAAAAACCCAGGTGTCTGTGTCATTTTCCTAGGCTCTGGAATGGATTAATTGGTTTCCCATTCATTCCTATGGGGAACCATGTTTCGGATAATGAATTTCTTTGGATAACGAATTGCCTCAGAGAACGAATTAAATTTGTTATCTGAGGTACCATTGTATAAGGAATGTTCAAGTAGAACTTCAGGAGTTGTCATATGTTCTGGAGACTTTAACCGGCTGTCCCCAGCCTTCCTCAGTGGAACCTGAGACTTGGGCTGAAGAGCAGTTTCAGTTTTTCATGTAGATAAATGGCATTTGCAAACACTGTTTTTGTGAATTGTGGGTTGCTCACCACACAGCTGGTTGCAGAGCCAGAGAACAAAACCTGGCTCTTGGAATGAACAGCTGGGAAGACAGTCCCCACTGCTGTCATAATTGCCCTTAATGCAATGGAGTCAGCCATCAAGATTCTACCCATGGTTCCTGTCACATACGAATCAATTTGGTGTAGGAAAAATTCTGAAGATTTCTATGGAGGCCTTAATCCGTCACTGCAAAAATTTACTACATAGGTCCGTCTTAGGAGGAGATCAGCTTTCCTAACTGACCAAGAGCCAGGCCAAACAATGTTGCAGCCATAGGTAACAAATTCCACATCGATTCTTCTCCTTTCCTTCTGTTGCAAAAGGAGAAGGCCGAAAGAAGGCAATACAGTAATAGTTTACGAGCATAATTCATTCCAGAAACATGCTTGTAAACCAAAACACTCATATCAAAGCAAATTTCCCTGTACGAAATAATGGTAATACAGACAATTTGTTCTGGGGTCCCCTAGACTACATACTGGACACACAAAATGCCAAAACTCACAAAAGAAGTTGGCTAAAAGTCCATGTCCACACTATGGTTTAGACACCTGGCTGCGGAAACTGCTGTGCTTGAGACTAACTGGATTTTACTCTGTATTTTTAATGTGACAATAATAAAATGCAATATGTAGCCCGATACACACTTGACTAGCTGCCCCATGATTAGAAATGGTTTGAAAAAATAAGAATGTTGAAAACAAGTTAAATAAAAATACAAAGAAAAATAAAACCCTACCCTACCCTACCCTCTCCTTTGAAAAGGTTCCTGGCTGGTACAAGGGAGGCTATACCTCTCCTGCCACTGCTTTGGAGGCTGCCTGAGACAGAACGTTCCAGACATTCACCCACAATCCAGCAGGGGGGGGGGGAGACACCAGTGGCTCACTTGTGACCGTGTGACCTGCTCCAGTGCTTGTATATCAACACATTGCTTGCTGATCAAGGCAAAATTTAGAAGAAATGTTTGCTTGTCTTGCAAAATGCTCTTAAACTAAGGGACTCTAAACCAAACCAAAGCAAAGTGTTCTGCTTATATACCACCCCATAGCACTTCAAGCACTCTGTGGGCAGTTTACAATTTAATTATGCAGGCTACACATTGCCCCCCTCCGCAAGTAATACCCCTCCAAGGTAATACTGTACTAGATTACCCCAGTTGGTCCACTCCTGCTGCTTACATCCCTGCCCACCATCTCAAGTATCACAGAACTATTAGTCAAATGCATGCCTTAGGTGGCTCATGTGGTTAAAAAAGCAGGTGGTGGGTGAGCAGGTTGAGAAGGTCAAAGAGTTGTGACCCACCTTGAATTGTCAATCCTGCTGGGAAAATCACAGTGAAAGGAAAGGGCTGACCCACCAGACATCACGTATCCAGCTGTTGCCATCAGTGATGAAGGTTCATGGGAGCTACAGCTCAACATCTCGGGAGCCACACACAAACACATCCATTCCAAGCTTAGTTGTGTAAGGATCCTATGGCTATACTTGAGCAGCCAGCTCTTCTTCCTTACCTTGTTGTAGACATTAAACCATTCAGGGTGGTGGTCCAGTTTTTCTGCCTGTAGAGCCACTCTGGTCATAAATCCAAAGGCCTGCTTGCAAGATGCAAGGAATAATTTAGGAAAACATGCAAGCTTTGTTCTTCAAATGGAATAACTCTTTAGAACCATCTGCTGGGATACCTATAGGCAGCCTTTAACCATTAATACAGTCTAAAGCAGTTTTTTTGAAACACAGGGGCTCCATTCCTGTCCACCTCGTAGTTTGCCAAATCTTTTCCTTAGTTTCTTATTAACTAAAAAGTCACTGTGGAGGCTAACAGAAGTACAGGGTAGCTTTTCACTGTGCTGCGACAATACTGTCTAAACAAACACACATTTGAGTACAGTGGACCCTTGTATAACAGTTTGCATAACATAAAATCTGTACAACAAAAAATTCTGGAGATAAGGGAAATTTGCTTAACAGAATTGCCTATGGGGCGAATCCATACAACATAAAAATGGTCGTGATTAGGGATTACTGTTTTCAATGCATTCCTATGGAAAATTTGCATAAAGGAAAATTTGCTTAACATAATTTCATTTGGAACGAATTAATTCCTTTATACAAGGTACCACTGTAGTATTCTTTATTGCTTTTTGCAGTGTGTGTGCTTTTAGTCACTTTTTAGTGTGTGTTTTTTTTTAATTAATGTGGATGGTACTGAGGGGGGGCCCTCCAAAACATGACAGAATTGCCTCCACAACTCCTAGCAGACGCATGGTGCCCTGAACAAAAAATCTTTGTCAAAACAAGTTTTTAAAACCTGGGGTGGGGGTGGGAAGCATGTGGCCAGTGGAGTGCCCATTGTTGAACCTGGTTCAATAGTACATCTCACTAGGCCATACACCCTTTACCACTGGCTGCGATGGCTAGGGCTGATCCGAGCTGTGGTTTAACAACAGCTGGAGAGCTGCAAGTTATCTGCCCTGCCTCCTATATTGTACACATTAACATCATAAAATGGATGCAGGAACTTCTTACACTTTGTGCTCACATCAAATGCACTTAAGACTTCTAAAGATCTGAAGGGACGTAAGCAGTATCCCACGGCTTGGAGTGTTAAAATATGAGGTGGACGTTGGTATGACTCAGACCACTCTTCAATTATGGAGAGTGATGGATTATACCTATGGTGATGGATCTAGGGACAAAACCAGATTTAAATTATTTGAATTTAATATTCAGATTTTTAAAAAAGTCCAGTGAAAATAGTATCAGCTGTGGAAGTTGGGTGGCAGTTATCAAGACCACAGGAACTGGAGGGGGT
Organism: Phrynocephalus guinanensis; assembly: GCA_037367245.1. Lineage (NCBI taxonomy): Eukaryota > Metazoa > Chordata > Lepidosauria > Squamata > Agamidae > Phrynocephalus > Phrynocephalus guinanensis. The sequence goes on along the minus strand of CM074735.1, from coordinate 40,425,818 downwards.
GGGAAATAGAACCTCTATCCCCTGAGGAAGCCATAAACACCTGCATGCCTCCTGAAGCTGCTATTTGGATTGGGAGAAATTTCCCACAACAAATATGGGTAGGTTTTTTCCCCCATAAAATAGAAAAAGGTGCTTCTGAAGGGATTTTCTTAAGAATTTTCTTTCCGTGGAGGGAAGAATTTAAAACACCACCTTCACCCAAAAACTTCTGCCTGTTGTAATCCCTGAAATTACTATTCTCCCCAGCTGAGATAATTTGACTAAAAACATCTTTTAAAAATACATTTTTGGCCTCAAGGCTCTTCATATAGTAAACTAAGAAACTGAAGTCCTAGCATTTAGGTTGTGTGCAGGAAGAAAGATAAAAAATGATTTTCCTGAAACGTTTCTAAGAGTGGTGTGGGAATTTTTATTCTTGATCTACAAGGACCCAGAATTCCCTGGAAACACTGATAAGTCTGCACACTGCTAATGGCCAGGTTTTGGGAAGCAGCTGCCGTACATGTGCCTATAATTGTGATTCCTGTGTCATACAGCAGTAGCAATGAATTACTCTCACAGCCACCCACTCAGGCCAAACCTTGAGCCTGGTGAAGTTGTTGTTGTTTAGACTACAACTCCAAGAATCCCTCAGACAGCATGGCCACCAGCAAGGGAGTAGAATCATGTATTCCCTCCACAAACATACACTGTCCTAACCTCTGTCCTCTGCATACTCGGTTTGAGGATCACCGAACTGCAGGGTGCAACCATGAGTATCTTTGTGGAGATGGGCAGACACGTCTTTCCCTCTCCTGTTGAAACAGGTCGCCTGGGCCCGCCAGGCTTCCAGTTAATCAAGAGCAAATCAAGTTTTTTGTGCGATTAAGCTGAGGCACAGTTGGCAACATGGTTGCACAGTGCATGGTGGTCAACTGCCTAGAACAAAATGCAAATTAGTGGTTAAGAACTTTTCAGTGTCTTTGTACCCGGTTGAAGTCCTTGAAGTGGAACTCCTTGTAAATGGCATCTCTGCCTTCGACCTCATTCCATCCTACAGCCCGAAGAGTTGGCAGCAGCTGTTCTCTTTCTTCCCCACTCAATCGGTGAGCTTTTCCTGCCTAGGAAAAGAGACACAGTAAGCAACAAGGGCTACAGGAGTGTGGAGGTTCACCTTCAGGAAGTTCACAGGCACAATTAAACAATGCACACAATCAACATACATCTAAAGGTAGATGTCCAGTTGACTTCACTATATTGAGTAGGTCTTGATCTCCAATAGAATACTTATGAATTTAATAATGCAAATAAACAAAGAGAAGCATTACACAGGGAGAAGCTCACTTTCTTCGTTTGCTATGTTTATATCCTGCCTTTCCTGGAATTACTTCGAAGCAATGTATATGATACTCCTCTCCATTTATCTCCACCATAATCCCTGTGAAGCAGGCAAGGATGACAGAAAATGTAACTAGGCCAAGTGTGAGGGGAATTTCTCCGAAGGAGGAAGAGTGACACCCGCACCCCGTGAAGCGGAGAGGGATGAATGACTGGAAAAGCAGAAGAGAAGGGAGAAACCCAGAGCTGCACCCACTATAGAGGCTGGGGAGAGAGAGATGTTGTGGAAAGGGTTTAAAGGCTCTCTAAAGATTCTGGAAGAGGGGAAAAGGGAGAGAGAAGGAAAAAACCATGTTATGGCAGAGAAAGGGGTGAGGAAACGGCAGGAAGGTCCCACCAATCAGACGTGGTGGAGGTGGGGTTTGGAGACTGTAAAAGGGGGATGCCACGTGTTCTCCCACCAGACTGGGAGTGGGTGTAGATGGAGGATCCATGGACTGGAAAGTGGGAAGGAATTATGATGCCCAAAAAAGAGGCTGAAAGCTATAGACGCAGAGTACACAAGCAAGACTGTTCTTATTGGGGAGAGCAGGAGTCTCGAGAGTATAACCAAAAGAGGAAGGAGATAAGACAGCAGTTGGCATTGGAGCAATGTCTGGCCAAGGTGCAGGAGGAGGCGAAAGCCGGGAAACTGAACACTACGATGGACTTGATCCCTTTCGTTCCCACCATCAGAGACGCTGTGGACCCAGGCTTACCTCGGAGGTTGGGGTACAGGTGGGAGAACTGCGTCTCTCCGAGAAGGAGGAGGGGACCAGTGGTGGAACCAGCTCTCCTCAGGTGGAGGTGGAGGACTTGATTTCTCTCTAAGGACTCCTAACTATGACTTTAAGAACAACCCCTTTGTTACTGAAGTTAAAGATGTTGAAACTGTTGTAAGGAAAAGAACCTCTGTTGTAGTAGAAGAACCAAATAAAAGTTCAGTTTATTCGTTTATTTGGAAGAACCAAATAAAAGTTCAGTTTATTCGTGAAGTTGGAAGGGCGGGACGCCTGGGCAAAGAGTGAACCCTCACACCAAGTTTATCTTATGAGCTGTCATAACCAATACTTGAAGCCTAATCTCTTAAATCCTAAACCAGTGCTGTAACCTCTACACCAAACTGCAGGTCAACATCAACTGCTGTAGTCATTAAGCAACAGAGATGCATTGGGTCTTGACCTGTGCAATTGTGAAATGCTTTGTCTTTTGCTTCCATGCAGGGATCTCCTAAAAGGGTTGTCCCCTCATTTGTGGGCGTTAATGGCAAGGACTGGATGTTTCTCACTACAGGACTCATGTTCAGACTTGAAGTTACTTGGAGCTTAGTAAACTTTCCCTAAAGGCAGAAACCCCATAGATGCCCTGGAGTACAACTACACTTAGCATCCCCTATTACCACTGTCTTCTAGTTGGAAATGCTGTGAGATACAACCCATAGCAAATTGGCAAAACGCCTTGGTAAAGTTGTACTAATGAGGACATTTGCTATCAACCTTCTGTGACCTGGAATCTATGGAAGTAGCTTTCATTTGTATGAGGAGGAACGTGCACAAAAGAGATGTTTAACATAGTGTTAGGAACAACTCAGTGCATTACCTGCTGTCTAAATTGTATCCCTTACAAGTTACTGCAAGATAGGGCAAGATAAAGCTTCCATCATCCCAAAGATGCCTAGCCAGTGCCAAGAGGTCATGAGAGTTGCGGTCCAAAGTCCTATTTCAGGAGTCAAAGTCTATGCTACTGATCTGACAGCAAAGATGCAAAGATGCACCAGTATATTTTGATAACATGCCCTGGAATCCTTTGAAGACGAATCCGAAAGTCAACGTCTAGCAATAGAATTCAGGTTGCAAGTTGCCATTTTGTTTTTTCTAGGATCCCAAATCATGAAACTGATCCTCATGGTACATTTTCCACTGTACCCCCCCCCACCTTTAATTGCATGCAACAGTCTTATGTGATGTCTGTGAAGATTCTCAGTCATCCAGGTGCGTTTATCTGGGAGTTGAGTCATGGCTACTGGACTTCTTTTTTTTGAGAGATAAAAAAAAGAAGTCCAGTAGCCATGACTCAACTCCCAGATAGTCTTATGTGACATTCAACTTTTCTTGAAGCGGCCCCTCTTCCCCCTGAGAAACAGTTAAGAACCAGAGGAACTAGTAGTGTTTATACGAATGGGGAGAACCTGTTTCATATTAACCAACTCCTTCCTCTGTGAATGGTTCGAGTTTGTTGCATCACTGCCATAGGGGAACTGGGAGGAGTTGGGAGTGACAAATCAGAAGACACTGCAGGAGTCCTGGTACTTTTCCATTACGTCTTTTTATGTTTATTGATTATTTTGTTTTTTATTGCCTACTACTTATTTGGCTTTCGTGTTAACCACCCAGAGTCCCTTCTGGGAAATCAGGTGGTTTAGAAATGCAAAAATAAATAATTAAATAATTAAATAAAATTTTATTTTGGAAGCTTGTTCTTACACCAGAACACGAGAGACTCATTTTTCTAATAGGTATTACATACGAAGGTAGTGAAGGCTGAGGGAGGAAGTAAAAGATATTGCATTTGGACCAATCCATGTTAAAAGGACAGACTAGTTTCTACAAGACCTTGACTGTTCCTACATGGAGGAAATGTCCTATCTAGTCATTGCCAAGCCATATCTTTGTAAGTTGTTTGAGAAGGCCAGCAGATCCAGGACCCAGTGTTGTCTTACCTACCTCTAGGAAAAATTACTTTCTCCCCCCCTCCCCCCGTCACAAATGTTAAAAACCACTGGCAGCTCTCTTCAGTGGCTCCCAACATCTTGGGTCCCCAGATGTTCTTGGTGAGCACAGGCAGCAGTGAAGACTTCTGGGAGTTTTAGTTCAAAAACACCTTGGAACTTTGCTCTACTAGCTGATCATCTTGCTGACTGCCAGCTATCAAATCCCATGTCAGTGGCTCGTGTTTCTCTAGGTTCCTTCCTTGGGACAAAGGGCCTTTTCACACGACCCCTAAGATCCGCTGGCCTCTTAAATTCGGACCAGAGATCTTGGGGGTTCGTTGCTCTTCCTGCGTCCCCACCCCTCCGCACTTCCTTGTTCCTCTCTGCGTGAGGGGAGGGAGAAAAAAAGGGACAAAAGAATGCAGGCTCACCTCTGTTTGCCGGTCCAAGCCGCCCGAGCCGCATTCCTTCTCTTAAAGGGGCGGGAGGCAAAAAACAACAACAAAGAAGCGAGGAGAGCCCGCATTTACCAGATTACATCCGGATTTGGTGATTTTCACCCTCCAAGAGCAGGTACATGAAAAGTGCGCTGGGACGTGCTTAGGTGGGCGTGGTCGCACTTAATTTCCTGCAAACTCCAGAGATGGTGGGGAAACAATTTTAAGCTCCGGAGCTGGGAGCCATTTGCGGCAGAGTTTAGGGGTCGTGTACAAAGGGCCAAAGGCAGCCCAGAAATAAAACAAGCACACATGCAATGCCCCCTAGTGGATTATACCATAAAACCAATGGAAATGCTTTACTGGCCTGTTTCTCATCCATAATAAACATTATTGTCCATAAGAGTTGGGACGGATAGATAGAAGTTGCCATCCATCCCCTAGCTCCTCTCCTCACAAGATAATTTGATTCTGGTACTTTATACCATGGTTTTTGAATGTTTCTTTGAACTGATGTTAGCAGACAAGACTATGGTATCTGGATGCTTGCACAGGAGCAGCATCCCTGTTCATCATTTGGTTTAAAGCAGCAAGTTCTGATAACTCTAACAAGGACCATGGAACTTTAAATTCATTCACTTCTGATTTACATGCTCTACAACTGCCCTCCAGATATCTTGGGTTTATGACCCCATCCATCCATCCATTGGGGCTTAAGGAAGTTCTAGTCTAAATGATTTTTTTTTGCGTGGGGTGGGGTGGGGTGGGGGCACAACTGGTTGTCCACTTTAATCTACTGCACTTTGCAGACTGTTGAGGGAATCAGGGAAAGAGGCCTCCTCCTACTTTCATTGTTAAATCTGACTTTCATCACTAGGGGGTAAACTCCACTGAACAGTTTAATAAAGTGAAGCCATGCTGAGTAAACACTGCTCAGTACAATGAAACCTCAGTCATCCCCCCGTCTTTTTTTTAGCATGATCAGCTGATAAGCTTGCTCAGGGTATCTTAGCAACTTGGACAAGGCAGGGAAGAGACAGAGAGGCTTATTATGAGACCACAGCCAGACACACTACCCTCCTCATCTGTCATGACTGCAGAGCCAGAAAAGAGACAGCATTTAACTTGAAAAAAATGGAGGTTTCACCTCCTATCTTACAAATGTTCATTTAAATACAGTACTGTGCATCCGGCATATGCCTGCCCTCTCAAGCATTACATAGCAGGGCAATTCTCTACACATGGGTCTGATTCCTTGTACCTTTCATCTGAACATTTTTTTTTATGATTATCTTCTGTAAGGCAGCTACAAAACACAGGCTCTCTGCTCCTGAAAGGTTAAGCCCGACAGTGAAATTTCATCATGACTCTTATAAATGAGGACAAAAATGACATCAAATAGTGATGGCAAATCAGGGGTTTACATTGATTCTGCTTCACTCCTATAAAAAAAGTCCTCCCTTCCTCTCTATCATCGACCCTCCCATCCTTATAGCAGGAATGGGTGATCTTTGGCCCTCCACATTTTGTGGATTTGAACTCTCAGGAGCCCCAGCCAGTCTGGCCAATGGTAAGGGACAGTGGAAGTTTTACTCTGAAACATCTGGGCTGCCATTAGTGGGAGACTGCCGGTGCTGCAGACTAATAAAACAGAAAGCCAGTAATAAGGGAAAGCAGGGAAAGGTGGTCCCAAGTCTGCGGAAAAGTAACTATTTGGTCATCCTGCCTTACAAATTGCACAAAGGAGAACTGTCTTAATGCAACATTTTCATGCATTTCAAAGATGACGTTTTAAACTGACAACTTATAGATGAATGTGTTAACTTGGGGGGGGGCACACTATTAGAAAAAAACACACACAATGTATTATTGTTTGCATTTCAAACTTGGTTCCTGCCCTCAACGATGGACAAACTGAGTATTTGCTAAGGTTGCCAACCTTCTCCCCCCCTGCTCCTGAATCATTTAAAAGCAACCTGACTTAGAGAATAGAAATTCTGCATCTTTCAATGCATGAGAGTTGAGGTTGGGTCCACTCCATCATGCTTGTGCGGGCTAAGGTGCTCATAAAGCCACAGGAGCTATGGAACTATGGAAGCCATGCATTTAAGAGGAAAGCAAAGATATGAGGAGTGGAAAGTCATGCCAAACAGTTGTCTCTTTCTCCCCTGGCAGAGGCATAGCATGTAGGGCAATGAGGGCCAGCCTTAGCTTTAGGCAAAATGAGGCGTCTCATAACATATTTAGTTGTGTCTCCAACATCTCCCTGGCCATCACTTTTTGCTGCCTTTGGCAGACTCCTCAGTCTCCCCAATGGGGAAGGCATAAAGCTGGCAAAGAAAGATCATCCCAAGGAGCAAGCAAGCTCCTGCAGTGAACATACGGGGCCAGGCAGCAATGCCCAGCTCACAAAATGCCCCCATTGGAGCACATGAAGGCAGTGCCCCATGTACCAGTGACACACACTTCGGTTTCATCTTGCTCACAACAAAGAGACAAGAAACACAACCCAGTTCGGATGTATGAGCCAAAATCCTACTTGTCTTTGTGTGTGGTTCATTTAAGGTTAACCACTGGCTGTGGCTTAATTTAATTTTAGTTGGGTACATCTTGACTGTGAAACTGAGTGCAGGACCAGGCATGTGACTGAGAACACACCCAGCTCCTCATCAATTACCCACAATTAGCATTATCAGGTTATATAAATCACATTTGAACATCAACAGGAATCAGTCTAATCCAAAAGAGGTGCTCTATCAAGTTATCAAATATGACTTTTGATCACAGCATGTTTCTCCTATCTCTTGCATTTTAGCTTGTTTTATGATTGGTCACTGGAAGGTAAACAGGGTTAATATGCAAGTCTGATTCCTAAGGCCACCTGCCACATGAATTTCCATTTTGTGAGGGGAAATGGGCTAAGTGCAGGGGTGCACAGAATGCACACACACACGTGTACGTGTGCGCACGCACACATGGGATCAGTGGTCCAAACAAAGCAATACAAAAGACACCTCTCACAAAAGAACTTCAATTTTTAAGCTTGCAGGAAAGTCACCTCTACCAGACGGCCACAATCAATTTTTTTTCTCGGCCATTCAGCACCATGTTTTCCCCCTATCTCCACCCCCCTTGTAACTACTGAGGATAAACCCTAGGTGGTGCTTTGTTTTCATGACTCACAAATTAATGATTTTCACATGCTTTTCAGAGACCTTTTTAAAAAAACACCACACATGCTACTCATTACAACAGAGTGCATAAAATACTGAAGAGAAACCCTCCAAACAAGAAAAAGCTGTTGTCTTTTAACTTCCACAAGCCCTGTTATAAATAATTGGTGTAGCAAAGACTATCTCAGGAATACACATGAAGGGACCATTCCTACTTACTTGTCACTGCTAAAAGTAACTGCCCAGAGCAGCTTTACATCAGATGGGCAGTATACATTTTGAATAACCAAACAAAGAAACAAACAAAAGAGCCCAATATAGTAGGACTCCACTATCCGCTCGGTATTGGTTCCAGGCCTTCCTGTGGATAATGAAAACAGTGGATAAGAGAGAACACCCCAAACCCTCAAAACTGCACTTTTGTTCAGAAGCTTGTTTCATGGTTGCTGTTTTGCGACAATAGTTTGCTTTACAGCTACTGTTTGTAACAGTAGATTACTTTGTAACACCTTTTCAGACTTCAGCTGGGGTTGTCAAAAGGGTCAAGAAAGATACCACTGAAACATGGCTGCCCTGAAATCCTTCTTCACCCAGTCCACATATACAAAACCGTAACAGAAGTTGCTACTTTCAGGCTTGTCTTGTCTCTTCACTCCAAAACCATTTTACCTCAGGACCCGCAGAGGACCTGCTTTCCAAGGTGCATCAGCTGCAAAGGTATATTGCCCAACTAGGTTTTGGCACAGAGACATCATGGGTGTCCTGGGTGGGGGGATGGGGGAGGCAAGAGAGCTTACTTCATCCAATCCTATAAGGATTAAGCATTTATAGACAAGATTCATTGTGTTGCAGTGAAGCACAAATTATGCACACAAATTTATGCTCATCTTAACAGTATACAACTTTGCCTCCAACCCCAAACTCTTCAGTGGTGGTGGTGTGGCGGGGGCATGTAGCCAACAGCTACTCAGAGGTGGGGGAGTCTACAATAGTGGCTCAATATAGAGGTGTAGGCGGAGTGCCATCAAGGCGTATTTAACGTTTTGCAACCCTAGTCGCCTTTTTTTCAAGATAAGCGAGATATTCAGCAAGGGGTTTTAAAACTGCTACCCCAGCCCCGTGAGCTCCCGTGGTCAGCAAGGAATTTGAACCCAGGTCTCTGGGTCCAATGTATAGTAGTAGGATCCAGTGGGCACCATAATATGCCTCAGTGAGTCCTAAAGAGGGGCACAGTGAAAAACAGAGCCCAACTTGTTAGATTTGAGGCAGTGGATGAACCCCGTATTTTTAAACACACACACACACACACACACACACACACACACACACACACACCGAGCCCCACCCTCCCCAGCCTTTGATTTGAGCCAAGCCCGGGACTTAATCCAGATTCAACTCCTGCGCCTCCAGGAGATGCGAATCCCTTCCCTTGGGCGTCAGATGAGCTTGTGGGGGCGGGGGTGGGAGCGGGGGGTGGGGGGCAGCGTCCCCTTCCTAAGAAAGCCCCCCCTCCCCGGGGGGGGGTGTCTCTCAACTCACCATGTCTCCGCCGCCTTTTCACAGGCAACCAGCCGGACGCGCCACCGGTTGCGCCAAGTGTCCCCCACCGCCGGCGCCCACCTTCTCCCTCCCCGCCTCGCCCCTTTGCGCCGCTTCGGACGTGAGGGCCCTGGCGTGGCGCGGACGGAAGAGGGCGGACCCGTGGCCAGAAAGGAGCCACCCAGGGCGAGCGGCGGCGGCGGCACAGGAGAATGATTAACCCAAGCCTGGGAAGCGGGGCCGCCTGGAGTGGGCGGACTCTCCTCCTTCCATCTCTCTCTCTCTCGCTCTCTCTCCATCCCTTGACCCCAGAGGGTTACCCTTGACAAGAAGGGCCGAGAGGAGAGACGAGGTGGTGCGGTGGGGAAATGAAATAGCTTGGGGAGGGAAGCGAAGACTCATGTGGGGTGAATGTCCAGCGCAAACGGAACTGGCACTGGCCAGTCCCTCCTGCGCTTCGGTTCCGTCTTGAGTGCCACTGCCGCCTCTCCCGGGCTCCTACCGTGCGGGCTGCCGCCAGAGCTTGTTGCCAACGTTACTTGATGATATTCCAGCCTCCAGAATGGCACCACGGCTCATGGGGATTCTGGGAGCTGTAGTGCCAAAAGTCACTTTTTTTTTAAAGTAAGGCCGGTCTCCCATTAGGTACGTTTGTCGCTGTTCTTCTTGGCTCCTATTCCTGGTCTCGTGGTGGCTTCAAACACGATCCTAACGATGATGTGCCCACAAGTACATTCTGATATATGATCACCTTTTTCAAGGTATTCTAGGCAGAGAGTATGGTATAGGAGCCTGGTGGCTCATCGGGCTAGAGCGCTGAAACGGTCGTCTGCAAAGTCGACACCTGGTGATACGAATCCTGGTGCCACACAGTAGAGATGGGCACGACTTGAAAAATTTTTTTTTCGAGTTGTCGTTAGTCGGGCCGGTTCCGTTTCGGCTCGTTTCCGTTTTTCGCGAAAATTTGCAAAAATTAGTCGGTTCGTTTTTTCGTTTTTTTCGTTGTCGTTAGTACTGGTTTGGGGAGGGGGGGGTAGCGGGCTCCTGGAGGGAGCTGCAGGAGTCAGCCAGAGCCACAAGTGACGGACTGGCAGACTCTTTGCACCCGCTGTGTCTCACGTACTTGCATGTAGTGCAATGCAAGTAGATCTGGCTTAGGGTTAAGACGGCTTAGCGCAACGGCTAGGGTTAGGCTAGTTACGGGTGAGGTTACGGTGAGTATTGGGGTGCATCTGGGTGCCTCTCTGACCCACTTAGAAGGACAGTGTACTGGCGTATGGGTTAGGCTTAGGGTTCGGGTTTGGGCTACGATTAGTGGGCTGTTTATGCCCGATTGGCACATCCCAGAAGTCTCTGTGGTCAACCTGGCCAAGTGGCCATGCGATTGGTGGAAAATATGCATGGTCTGCTCCCATGGGAGAGCCCATCATTGCAAATGTGCAGGTGTAAAAAAATAAAATAAAATAAAATAAAATAAAATAAAATAAAATCAACGGAGACTTTTTTTGCAAGAAAAACCCACTGCTGCTACTGTAAAAATTCAAGCATTTAAAATAGCTAATTTTCGCATGTTTCTGTGGTGCTTTGGTGGGGTTTTGGGCAACAATTTCAAAAAAAATATTGCGGTCGCCATTTTGGATCCCCCCCACCGCATGGCAAATGGATGCGCCCTCCCAGCCTGGTACAGTCAGCAAAACCTGGCCATGCGATTGGTGGAATGGCTCCAAAACTTTGCATGGTCCACTCCCATGGGTGAGCCCATCATTGCGAATGTGCAGGTGTAAAAAAATAAAATAAAATAAAATAAAATAAAATCAACGGAGACTTTTTTGCAAGAAAAACCCACTGCTGCTACTGTAAAAATTCAAGCATTTAAAATAGCTAATTTTCACATGTTTCTGTGGTGCTTTGGTGGGGTTTTGGGCAACGATTTCAAAAAAATATTGCGGTCGCCATTTTGGATCCCCCGCACTGCATGGCAAATGGATGCGCCCTCCCAGCCTGGTACCAGCAGCGCAGCAGTAGCAATAGCCAAGGAGAGGGGGGCGGGGAACCCCCCCCCCCAAATAAAACACCCTTCTGGCCTAGTAGGTGCCCTCAGACAGTTTTCGCCTACTTTTAGGGCCGGGAATCGGGTTTTTTTTAACTTTTAAAAACTTTTTTTCTGTGCCGCTTGGCATTGCGCGATGCAAGTAACGAGCACGACAAATCAGACCAAATTGTTCGTTCGTCGGTTCGAGCTCGAAGTCTGGGGCAGTGATTCCCGTTACCGTTTCTGTAGAGTAACGGAAACGAGTAACGGAAACAGAAACGGGAATACCGCTAAGTCGTGCCCATCTCTACCACACAGTGAAGCAAATTCCTGCTGTTAACCCCAGCTCCTGCCAACCTAGCAGTTCGAAAGCATGTAAATGTTAATGTGACTGATCCAACAGGGAACAGTGACCATAACACAATTACTTTTAACTTTATCATAGACTGCCAATCACTGATAAAATCCAACACAAAGACCTTAAATTTTCAAAAAGGACATTTCCCAAGGAGAGGAAACTAGTAAAAAAGAAGATGAAAGGGAAAATTGAGAGAGTCCAAACACTCCAAGAGGCATGGAGGCTGCTCACAAAAATAATAACAGAGGCCCAATTGGAACCAATACCCAAAAGGAAAAAAGGCACTGCCAGGTCCAAGAAGACTCCGGTGTGGCTTACAGGAGCTGTTCGGGAAGTGATCAAAAACAAGAAAAGTTCATTTAGAAGATGGAAGTCTTGTCCAAATGAGGACAACAGGCAGAAACAAAAATTCTGGCAGAACAAATTCAAGGCAACAATTAGGAAAGCATAGCAAGACTTGGAGGAGCATGTAGCTAAAAACACTCAAATAAATAACAAGGAGGTCTTTAAGTACATTAGAAGTAAGAGCCCAACTAGGAAGGCCATTGGACCATTAGACAACAATGGAAGGCAAGAGATTATTAAAGACGAAACAGAGACTGCAGAGGGACTGAATGAATTCTTTGCTTCAGTATTCACTGAAGAAGACAGAGACCACATGCCCCAAACAGAGCCTGTCTTCATGGGCAGGAAAACCAAAGAATTAAGCCAGATAGAAATAACCAGGTCCTTGCATGTCTTGTTACACTAAATGCTAACAAATCACCAGGACCAGACAGCAGGCATCCATGAGTTCTCAAGGAACTTAAAGATCAAATTGCTGAGGTCCTAGCCAAAATATATAATCTTTTCCTCAAATCAGGCATTGTGCCTGATGACGGGAAGTTAGTGATTGTAACACCAATCTTTAAAAAAGGATCTAGAGGTGATCCAGAAAATTACCGACCGGTCAGTTTGACATGTGTCCCAGGTAAAGTGATGGAAAGCATCCCAAAAGATAAAATTAATAAGCACATAGAAGAGAATGTGATGCAGAAGGAGAGCCAAAATGGCTTCTGCAAGGGCAAATCATGCCTCTCTAATCCGTTAGAATTCTCTGAGAGTGTCAACAAGCACGTGGATAAGGGAAATCCAGTTGACATTGTTTATCTGGACTTTCAGAAGGCTTTTGACAAAGTCCCACACCAAAGGCTCTTGAATAAACTTTCCAATCATGGAATCAAGGGACAGGTCCTGTCCTGGATCAGCAACTGGCTACATGACAGGTAACAAGAAGGTAGCACTAAATGGACACTTCTCCAAGTGGAGGGAGGTAAAGAGTGGAGTCCCCCAAGGTTCAGTACTGGGACCCCTGCTTTTCAACCTCTTCATAAATGATCTAGGAGTAAATAGCAAGTTAGCCAAATTTGCCAACAACACTAAATTATAGAGGGTAGTAAAAACTGAGAGAGATTGTGAGGAGCTCCAGAGGGATCTCTTGACACTGGGGGAGTGGGCAAACCAGTGGCAAATGAGTTTCAACATTAGTAAGTGCAGAGTGATGCACGTTGGGGCAAAAAAACCCAATTACATTTATAAACTGATGGTGTCAGAACTCTGCAACAAATCAGGAAAGGGACTTTGGTGTCCTGGAAGACAGCTCAATGAAGGCGTCAACCCAGTGTGCTGCAGCAGTGAAAAAAGCAAACTCAATCCTAGGCATCATTAGGAAAGGTATAGAAAATAAGTCAGCAAGTGTCATTTTGTCTCTATAAACCTATGGTGAAGCCCCATCTGGAGTACTGTGTACAGTTTTGGTCACTATACCTCCAGAAGGATATTGTGGAAATGGAAAAAGTGCAGAGGAGGGCAACCAGAATGATTAGGGGACTGGAACACCTTCCTTACCATCTGAGGCTGCAACAGCTGGGCCTCTTCACTCTTGAACGATGGCACCTAAGAGGTGACCAGATTGAAGTTTATAAAATCATACACGGTGTGGACAAAGTACAGAAGGAAAAACTGTTTTCCCTATTGCACAATGCTAGAACAAGGAGGCACTCTGTGAAACTTTTGGGTGCTAGATGTCAAACAAATAAGAGAAAGTACTTTTTCACCTAGAGGATCACTGGTCAGTGGAACTCCCTGCCAGAAGAAGTGGTGACAGCTGTCAGCCTTGACAGCTTGAAGAAAGTATTGGACAAGTTCATGGAGTACAAGGGTATAAATGGCTATCTTTATGGATGACTAAGGACAACCTCTGGGTTGGAGAGATAGGCAGGATATCTCTCAATTAGAGATGGGCACAAAATGAAAAATTCCATTTCGTTTCATTTCGTTTTTAGTTTGGAGAGAGGGGGGTTCGTTTCATACAAAACATTTTTTTTTTAAAGAGAAAGGTCTTTGTTTATGGAAGGTCAGCAAAGATGGAGGCAGCCTAGTTTCCTGTGGGAGGGAGTTCCAAAGTTTGGGAGCAGCAACAGAGAAGAATCTCTCCCATGTGCTTTCCCTGGTGATCTTAACGCCCAGGCAGATTCATAAAAGGAGATGTGGTCTCTTAGGTAGCTTGAGTCCCAACCCACTTAACTGCTTTATAGGTTAAAAACTAGCACTTTGAATCCGGCCCAGAAGCTGATTGGCAGCCAGTGGAGCTTACTTTCAATGCCTAAAGGCACTAACAGACTGAAATTCTGGATAATGCTCCATATGTCTGATAAAATAGAAATCAAGTATATACAAAGTGGCCCTGTAATAACCTGGTTAATCATTAAGGTGTCATGGGGCTTTTCTGATTTTTTTTGTTGCAACAAAATAACAAGGCTACCCCTTTGGAAATCATTTCATTTAGGAATAAATAAGAACAGCAGGGCCTTTCATTATGTGACTAAACAGCTGAATTCTCAGCTAAGGACTATTTATTGTAAAGATGCTGTAGTCATACGGTTACTTCCCTGGTAGAAAGTCCTTTCCATTTTGAAAGCTGGAGGTGTCACTATACTTACCCGGGCTGCAAATTCTACCACCCCTTCTATCCTGGCTGTCAGTAGGGCCAGGAATCACACAATCAAAATACTGGGATTGTCTGAGTTGCAGAGATGATGACATCATTCCCCCACCCTAAGGCTGCACTCTTCTATCTGGGTGTAGCTGCAATCCTCACAGTAGCTGAGAGAGAGATATTCCCTAGAAAAGGATGTGGCTGTGAGATATCCTATTTCTAATGCAAAGTATTTCAGGCTGATTTAGTCTTGAATCAGCAGTTAAGAGTCATTTGTGTTACAAAAGGCCTGCTCCTCATTTGCTGATTTGGCAGCTGCAGCTGTATGGATGGATGTTAGGACTCTCCTTACAGTGGCAGGCTGGTTCTGTGGGCTGTAACATTTATTACTTTCACTTCTAAATTTATCATTGCACCACAATTCCCTCTTTTAAATAATAAATCTCTCTGAAAACAGTTGGTCTTAATTCTGATGAACTTTAATTCTAAAAAATCTAGCATATAAAAGGACTCCATTCCAACAACATGTTTTGCGGACCGTAAACTTGGCAATTACTACCATTTAACACAGTGAGATGATGCTGAGCAAACATATGTGGGATTATATTGCACGATCCAGGTTTAACATATGCTTAAAATAAGACTGCTTTGCTTATTGTACTTCACAGAATTCAATTCTCATGATGTTTAGAACAAACTCCCACTGAGTTTAGAGAAATTTACAGATGCTCTGGCATTTCAAAAATAAAAGTATAGCCTTCCAGCTTATCCTAAGCATACTTTCTCAGAAATGAGGAACTACAATGAGTTTGGTTCCTAATAAATATATGTAGGATTAGATTCTTGCAGCTTTTTCATAGGAATGTTTATTCAGATACTGTATTAATCCCACTATACTGTATTCTGTGGAGCATAATCCACCAGAGTCTATTTTATTTGGATTCATATGTGTGTTGGACTGGCAAGAATGGGAGATTTAAAATCATGATCCTGCTTTAAAAGCAGGCTCATGTTGAAGATAGAAAACATTATTCTGGTTTTCAGAGGTTCTCTCTCCCGGAGCAGAAAGGGGCAAAATACAGGAAGCTATTTGTGGGGCCTGGGAGTAATGTAGAAAGAAGGCATACGGTTGTATCTGTGTACTTGCTTTCTACTCAGTGGTAACAGACAATCTGGAAGAGCTGGTAGCAGTAGAGAGTTCCATATGGCCTGCAAGCCGTAGCTTCCCTGTATCCAAAGAAGATGAGTCAAATTATTCAAAGAAACAAAAGCACAAAATAAAAACAAAATCCCTCCCTTTTCTGAATGTGGGATGCTGTTGGTTCCAGAGGCCAGGAAATGACCTGATATTGCTAGGGCATATCGTACCCACATGACCAACAGAAAAAAGGATGACAAGTTTTACATAGCCAAGGGCAGCCTGAGTGTTGACAACATGAATGGCGGCAGTCGCAATGGTCAGGAAGATACCCTCTTGTGCTCACTATGGGTCTTTTTACACGACCCCTAAACTCCGCCACAAATGGCTCCCAGCTCCGGAGCTTAAAATTGTTTACCCACCAGCTCCGGAGTTTACTGAAAATTAAGTGCGACCATGCCCACCTAAGCGCGTCCCAGTGCACTTTTCATGTACCTGCTCTCCAAGGGTGAAAAATCTTGATGCCGGGCTCCCGGATGTGCCGGGCTCTCCTCGCTTCTTTTTGCTGTTGTTTTTTGCCTCCCGCCCCTTTAAGAGAAGGAATCACAACGACGGGGCGGCGTCCACCGGCACCGGAGGTAAGCCGGCATTCTTTTCTTTCTTTTTTTCTCCCTGCCCTCACGCAGCCAGCAGCCAGGAAGTGTGGAGGGGTGGGGACCCACGAAGAGCGACAAACCCCTAAGATCTCTGGTCTGAATTTAAGTGACCAGCGGATCTTAGGGGTCGTGTAAAAGCGCCCTAACTTCCATTCATAAAGTGGCCGGAGAAAGAGAAAATCCCAGAAGCGGCTTCCTTTTTTTCATCCATTAACCACTTCTCACCCAAACAAAAACTATTGCCATAGTTGGTTTTTGACAAGTGTGAAATGTTACAGATGCCTGTTTACTGGCAGGAAACTTTATGACTGGAATGCAAGAGAAGTGCTGAGCTGAGGAAAGCTCTACGTGATGTTGTCAAGCAACCTTTCAATAAGATGTGCTGAAACCCTGTCCATGTGCACAAAAATAAGGATGCCATCATCTTTGGCAAACCACCGTTGGTAAAGTCTTCTGATGATTTCAAGATGTACCTGGCTTGTATACAATGCGGCGAAGTTGCATGCACCCCAACATTGCCAAAGAAAACCTTTAATAAGCTGACATCGTTCCTGTTGCACACACTGTTGCATTATCTTTTATTAACCTATAGGAGGAGACAGGTTGAATTTGAGCTCCCGTAATGAGGAGGAGGAGGAGGGTGTGTGTGTAATGGTGGGGAGACAGAATCGCAGGGTAGGCTGCTTAATTATGAGAAATGTAATTAAAGTGACTGCGATTTGAAAGAGCAGCATGTCCGTGTGTGCATATGCATAATTCTAGATGAAGATGTTGAAATAATCAAGCTAAGAATAGCAGCTTCAAAGCTGGCTGGATTAAGCGTTCACTTGGGTGGCAAAGCTACCTACTTTCCCCTCGCTTGCCTGCGTGAGGCATCTGCACCCTGGCAGGTTCTGATGGCCTGCAAGTCGACCGTAGCACCATCTTACTCTCTCAGTATTTATAACGTCGCGGCTGCTACACAAAAGGTTTAATTAGAAGCCTTGTTTAGTGTTTTGGAATTAGAGGATTGGTGGCAACCTTTCCAATGACTCTAGAGCCAGATAGAGAGGAATCCTTGACGAGCTCTAATTTTCCCCCTTGCAAGCTTCCGTTTTGCTGTGTTACTTTGCCAACGTCAGTGGGAATTAGAGATGGGCACGACTTAGCGGTATTCCCGTTTCCGTTATTCGGTTCCGTTACTCTACGGAAACGGTAACGGGAATCACTCCCCAGACTTCGAGCTCGAACCGACAAACGAACAATTTTGGTCTGATTTGTCGTGCTCGTTCCTTGCATCGCGCGATCGTGCGATGCCACGCAGCACAGAAAAAAAGTTTTTAAAAGTTAAAAAAACCCGGTTCCCGGCCAAAAAGCAGGCGGAAAAATGCCTGCCGTGCCTCAGGGCACCTACCAGAGGGGTTATTTCTGGAGGTCCCCGGCCTCCCCCCCCATCCCCCGTCCTGGGCTGCTCTGGTGGGACTCGCTGCAGGCTCGCAGCCAGCAAAAAGCCCAGTCTCGCCGCCGGCCGCCGCAATTAAGGCGCAAGCAAGCGGCACGGACGGCACAGAAAAAACTTTTAAACTCTCCCCCCACCCATTCCCGGGCCAAAAAAGCAGGCGGAAAAATGCCTGCTTGACTAAGGGCGCAGGGCACCTACCGGAGGGGTGGTTTCTGGAGGGGGGGGTCCTGCCTCCCCCCCGTCCTGGGCAGCCGGACTCGAGTCGCCATTTCGCCATGCCATGCGGTGCGGGCGGGGGATCCAAAATGGGGCGGCGAACGCAATATTGTTTTTGAAATCGTGGTCCAAAAACACACAAGCAGAACAGAAACACACGAAAATTTATAAACTGCCAGATTTTTCACAGTAGCAGTGGGTTTTTTCTTGCAACAAAATGTCTCTCCTCTCCTCCTCTGTCCTCCATTGATTTTATTTTTTTTTATTTTTTTTACACCTGCGCATTGGATGGGCTGGCCGAGTGGCCAGCCATGTGGGAGTGGACGACCATGCAAATTTTTGGAGCCATCCCACCAGTCGCATGGCCACTTGGCCATGGAGACTTCTGGGATGTGCCAAAAAAGCCCCCTAAAACCTGCCCTAGCCCCCCTAACCCTAACCCTAACCCTTGACTCCATACCCATATGTCACAGACTGTCTTCTTAGTGGGTCAGAGAGGCACCCAGAGGTGCAACCCACTAGCCCACCGTAACCTTACCCGTCACTAGCCTAACCCTAGCCCTTGCACTAATCCACCTTAAAGCCAGATCTACTTGCTTGCATTGCACTACACGCAGCAAGTACAATTCCCTTCTGTGTGAGACATGGTGGTGCGAGAGCCTTGTGCAGGGAAGGCATGACGCTATCACTCTCACACTGGTCTCACTGTCTGCACATTATGTTATGCAATATCCATATGGCTATTGCATAGCATTTTGCAGCAGCAGCAGGTGAGGAAGGGAGACCCCCATGTAGAGGGGTCTCTTGGAGCCTGCTTCCCCTTCCTAGTGGGTGAGGATAGGAGGCACCCACGGGTGCCTCCAGGAGCCCACTTTCCCTTTATAGCGGGCCAGAGGAGGCACCCACCCCACAGAGGTGCCTCCAGGAGCCCGCTCCCCCCCCAAAACCAGTACTAACGACAACGAAAAATGAAAAAACGAACCGACTAATTTTTGCGAATTTTCGCGAAAACCGGAAACGAGCCGAAACGGGACCGGCCCGACTAACGACAACTCGAATTTTTTTTCCCAAGTCGTGCCCATCTCTAGTCGGAATTTATGATTTGGCTGAGAAGAATGAGTAAAAACGGGGTTGGTGAAAACCAGTTATATTGAGATGCAGTGGTCAGAGCAGTTCTCACGGTCCCTGCTGAGATTGCCTGTATCATTAGGCAAAGTGAGGCAATCACTTCAAGTGGAGGTGGCTACAAGATTTTTTGGAAGGAAGAGTTACATAACCCACTACCAGCCCTGTTGGCACCCCCTAAGCGAACCTGCTGCCTTCAGGTATAGTGGAGGATTATTGTCTGATAGCCAGTAAGCTGCCTAGATGCTCTTCCAAGCACATCCGATCTCGCCTGATTTCGGAAGCTAAGCAGGGTCGGACCTGGTTAGTACTTGGATGGGAGACCACCAGGGAATACCAGATGCTGTAGGCGCCTGGAGTAGGAACTGGCAAACCACTCCAGTATTCCTGCCAAGAAAACTCCATGGACATGGGGTCACAAAGAGTCAGTCATGACTGTAAATGACACAGCACACTCACTCACTCACTCACACACAGACACACACACAGACACAGACACACAGACACAGACACAGACACACACACACAGACACACACACACACACACACACACACACACACACACACACACACACACACACACACACACACAGCAAAATCAAATTCAATGGCTTCCTCACTCTGCTGTTATCCATGAAATAAAAGGGGCTATCTTTTTACTCTTTGCCTCAAGCACCAAAATGTTAGGTGCAGCAATGACTTTGAAAAGTCTCAAATGCCTACATACATGCTTATTTTTTTTTCAAAATCACGTAGATCACAATATGTCTGTCACATCCCACTACTTTGTGCAACTCCTCTTGCCATTAAATTCCATTGAATGGTTTGGTAGGACGTTGCTTTATCATTCCATTTCTTCATAATCCCTAAGCATTTCGTAGTTGCACCAGGAGGCAGGAACCTGTGCAACATTCCAATTAGGTCTTTGCTGGTAAAATTTTACTTGCTTTGCAGGACTTTAAAAAGCTGGATTTAAAAACCCCAACAACTACAAAATCAATGGTGCATTTCATGAAGTGACTCCTTGGTACTGAGAACTTAAAGAATCAATGTTCATTTTGTCCTTGGAGGCCGCAAGCACAACCCACCGTATTGTTTAAATCTTCAGACTTACTAGGTTTTGATCACGGGGAGTAAACAAAGGCAAAGTTGGCTGAATAGCTCAGTGGTTAGGTATCAGGATCCTTGTGGTGCAGTGGTTAAACAGCTGCACTGCAGCTAAAACTGTGCTCACGACCTGGGGTTCATTTCCAGGTAGCTGACTCATGGTTGATTCAGCCTTCCATCCTTCCGAGGTCGGTAAAATGAGTACCCAGCTTGCTGGGTGGGGGGCAATGTGTAGCCTGCATACTGTTATTAAAACTGTAAGCTGTCCAGAGACTACTTGAAGTGGTATGGGGCGGTATATAAGCACAACACTTTTATCTAGTTGGGTGTTCAATTCCCCACTGGGCCCTCTAGGAGAAAAGCTGACCTGTACAATCATGGGCAAGCTACATAGTCCCAGTGTGCCCCTAGAAGAAGGGAATGGTAAACCACTTCTGAGTAATCTTCACCTAGAAAACCCTGAAAAGGTTTGTCATAAGAGAGAATTGAATGGCGCACAATGATCTTTATTACGCAAAGACAAAGTGGGTCAGTTAAATTGTGGTCCGTACCAGGTAATGGCATTAAGGGGAGAATACTATCAGATAGATATGGAAGCTGTATTGCCAAACCCAATGTCAAAAGTGGGGCACTTCTCTTAGGCCCTATGGCAGGTATTAACAGGTTTAATACTTTGGGGCCAAAGATTCCTACCTTGCCATAATGCTGGCTAGCACTTGTATAGACCTAGACCCGGTCCGAACTAATTAAGATCCAACAGATGTTTGCTCAACAGTAAGTCTCCCTCTTAGGGCGGTTTTACACGACCCCTAAGATCTGCTGGTCACTTAAATTCGGACCAGAGATCTTAGGGGTTTGTTGCTCTTTGTGCATCCCCACCCCTCCGCACTTCCTGGCTGCTGGCTGCATGAGGGGAGGGAGAAAAAAAGGGACAAAAGAATAAAGGCTTACCTCCCGGTGCCGGTGGAAGCTGCCGGGAGCCCCATCACTTCCTGGTTCCTTCTCTTAAAGGGGCAGGAGGCAAAAAAACAACAACAAAAAGAAGCGAGGAGAGCCCGGCACATCCGCATCAAGATTTTTCACCTTTGGAGAGCAGGTACAAGAAAAGTGCGCTGGGACCCGCTTAGGTGGGCGTTGTCGCACTTAATTTTCAGTAAACTCCGGAGCTGGTGGGTAAACAGTTTTAAGCTCCGGAGCTGGGAGCCATTTGCGGCGGAGTTTAGGCGTCGTGTAAAAAGGCCCTTACTGGCTAACACCTTTGATTGTGCAAAGTAGGAAAATTAATTTGCTATTACTAAACAGAATTTAGGGATAAAAGGTTCTTGGCGGGTTCCAGGAGATAACTCAGGGTGTAGTCAGACAGTGATAAAGGATCATGTCTGATGGGAAAAGTCACTTTCCTGGGACAGATCTCTCTTAAAGCAACTGTTTCCTCTGTACATGAATCTCTCCAGCTCAGCCAAATGCCAAAGAATAGCCTTGGTGCTGGACCAAAAAGATCTGACATAGGCACAGATCAAGGTCAGGGTGGTTCCTAATCTCCTGTATGTTGTCCACTTTATCTTTACCAGCAGCTTAGAAGCAGCTTGCTGTCCCCTCCCCCATTTCCAAAGCTGCAGCATATTCCATACAGGTAGAAAAAAATCTTACTTTGACAAGAAAAAAAGCCCTTCACCACTTGGTGGAGCACCTCTTCTAACAATGGGCTAAGCATGTGTCTAGTTTGACCTTCAGTATCTAGTACAGATACTGGGTTTGTGGGTGAGGGCTGAAGGTTGTGCAATTGTTAGTCATAATTTATTTTAAAAGAAAGAAAACACAGGAAGGTTAAAAACATTGGAAGTTTTTTTTTAAAAGTCAAAGCTACTATCATTTTATAATGGCAGCAATCTCAGATATACTCTTAAATTAACACTATGCATGATGGGATAACAGAAAGTGACATCTGTTTCCCCCGACCATTTGCCATTGTGGTAATAGCCAAAATTCACCTACTCTTACAAGAATTTAACATTGAAAATATATCCCAGGACGCCTAGTCTGTTGTAACAGCTCAGGAGAATAGTAGTAGTAATTTTTAAATGTTTTTACCTCAATTGTTTTTTTTAAGAGAAAGGAAATAAATCATTCTGGAAAATGGACATAAATCTCGAGCAGAGGCAAGAACCAAAGTACTCTAAAGGTTAAAGCTATAATAATCCTTTGTACGCTTACCAATAAGTAAAGCCTACTGAACAGCACGGGATTCGCTTTTATGTAATGAGTCCATGATGCGTAGGTTCAGGCTGTATGAACAGGACATAGAGAACCATGAAATAGCTGGCTTGGGGACAGGAATACCAATGAAAAGGAAAGTAGCCATATACACAGCAGGATTAGGACGGTGGCTTTGTGTGTAGACCTTGGATGCAGTAGAGACAAAAGGGCTGAATAAGACTTGGACAGGAATAAGCGTCCCAATGTGGCTGGCCAATGATCCATTGTTGGGGAGAAAAGAGGGAAACAGGGGGTGCAGTTGTGGTCCCACATATGCCTAACAGGAAGTAACCGCTGTTTGACTACTCTTTCCATTTAGGCACCATGAGAAGATTCTGACCAAGTGCCCTCCTCTGTCTGTTGTCCATTTCCCTCTGGTTGTTCATCATTTCTGGTTATAATTATTGTCTGCTCTATTGCTGTATTCAAAATCGTATTTTGTGTTACTGTGGAGCAGCTGAGGGTTTGGTGAGCTTTTAACCCTGTGTAAACAGCTCAGTAGTGCTTCCACTGATGGGCTGGTTTGCAAATTTGAGTGAGTGAATGAATATGAGTACAGTTCTCAGTCTTCAAGTGGATTTGGAGTGGGCAGCATTTTACATAAGAAACACCTTCAAGTAGACTACTATCTTTTAACAGTCCTTGAAAAAGAGAATAGCTATATGTAAATGAGGACTCCTGGCCACCTTTAAACCAACTGTGAGATAATTTATCTGCACATTTGTTAATTTGGCCCCTGATTAAATATCCTGTATTTGAATAGTTATTATGAACTGGGAATGAACTTTTTGACTGCACTTCAAACCTCTTAAGCCTTACCCAATGACCCATCAAAACAGTTCTGCGGCTACCTGCCGCCAGAATTTTAAGCTATTCCTAAAATCACAGAGTGGGAACCTCAGGGGTGAACACTTGGAGAATGAGATGCAGGTTAGAAGATGTGACGGAAGTAAATAAGGAAGCTGAACTTATACCCTAACATAAAAAACAAAAAAGTATAAGAGCTTTAAACAATTTCTTAATAGGATAGACTTTTTTTTCTTTTTTTTCCATTTAGACAAAACACAACAGTGGTATTTTATGCTCAGACTTCCTGCTAGTGTGTGTTGATTACAGGAACATAATTTATGGTTGTACATTTGTGGAAACAACACTGCGGAACTGCCTCAGCAAGACAGATGATCCAGTTTGGCCAAGGTAATGATCTTAATTTAAGTACAAAGGCTTGAAGTTCCCTAGTGAGTGGGTTGGGAAATACAAGTTTTTAAATGGTTGCTGGACAAATGCACTCTGAAATACTCCACACTTGTGAGGGGAGTCAGGGTGGGGAGTGGGGAGAGACAGAACAAGAGGAGAAAAAAGAGAAAAAAGAATGCAGAACATGTTTGGTTTCTTATTACCACCTTATACCAGCAGCATTTTCAATGCTGGAGCGTGCAGTTCATTTCTAGTAGTGACTATTATTTATAAATAACCCTCGGTGGAGTAATGCAGCTACCTGTCTGTCCATTGTTTTTTTATCCAATTCATGCTGTCAGAATTGGTACATCTCAGTTTCCCCACCTACCGCATTCAAATTCTCAAATGCCTGCAAGAGTTTCTGTACAGTAATAGTGTTTAAAAATCCAATGTCAACATCCTTGCTGATTATATCTAGCATTACTCCCCCCCCTCCAATTGCACACCTCTCATCTTTTCAACCAAGAATGTCTCCAGGATGTTTTTTGGGCAGTGGGAGGGCTGCCCAGTGGTTGGGTAGCATGTTTCCCACATAGGATGTCCTTCATTACCACACAGTGCATCTATCTGACCACATGACTGGGTGCGATTTATCCAGAATCTCCCATGCCCCCCCCCCCGGGATGCCCTTGTTTCCACATTTATATTTTGTCCCCGACTTCATGGGAACTGTTTCCCTATACCCGATGAAGTGTGAATTAGTCTTTGGAAACATAGTTTTTTTTGTTTTGGTTTGGTTTACTAGCTGTGGAATGCTTATGACACCCAGCCAATCTTTGTTCCCTAGTTTTCTAAAATATGTACTGATTGTTATATTACATTATATATGACATGTTATATATAATATATAGGAAACATGATCAGTGAATTTGTTAGAACGCCATGTGGTCTGATGTAGAATAAATGTGTGCGCCTCATAATTTTGTCACCTCAGCTTACTAAGACAAGTGCAGTCCATTGTCTAGGGCAGTGTTGGCGAACCTATGGCATGGGTACCAAAGGTGGCACTCGGAGCCCTTTCTGTGGGCACCCAACATAGTCCCTTCACGGCCACCTGTATTCAGGTTAAATTGCTATATTGGCACTTTTCAGAAAATTAGTGGGTTTTGAATCACAGTTTGGGCACTAGGTCTCTAAAAGGTTCGCCATCACCGGCCTAATATTACAGTCTTCTTGATTTTGCTGCTTATCTGAGGTTACAAAATGGACTGGTAGTGATCAAAAACTGTAGGCCTAGTGCTTGATCACTGCCCAGTGGCTACCATTAAATTCATGGAAATTTAATTTTTTTTAAAGTAATGTTTTCCAAACTTTGGTTCAGCTGCAACAGGTTGTTGTCAGACAATGTTTGGCTTGATGGATGATAAGATGCCTCCATCACTTATGTTGAACATTGCAATGCCTTTTTTCTGCCACCAGAGGTCATGAAATAACTGTGGGAAAATTTGTCAAGTGTGGCTTCCTAAGAGGTGAAACAAAAAATAAAACAACAGCCCCCCTTTTGACATTTTAACTTTTTTTGTGAATTTCAACCCTTTTTCCTTGGGACATTTTGGGTATGTAGTTAGGTCACAAGGTGGTATATAGGGACTTTATGAGATGGGGAAAAGCAAGTACTGTACATTGGTAATAGGCTTTCAAAATGACAGTGGGATTGTGAACACCAGTAGAGATCAATCAAAGTTGCTGATTACACAGAGGTCTTGTTTTCAGCGAGCAGATGGTTTGCAGGAAGTGTGCTGAGGTTACAAATTTGGTCAAAGAAAAAGTACTTTTTATCTATAGCTCTACACAAAACTGTAAGATGATTTCGGAATATTTAATACAGTGGCACCTTGCAAGATGAAATTAATTCGTTCTGCAGTTTGCTTTGTTTTATGAAAATTTAATCTTGTGAAGTGCGGTTGCCCATAGGAATGCATTGAAAACCAATTAATCTGTTCTGGAGGTCAGAAAAAAAGGTAAAAAGGGGAATAGATTACATTGGTTTTCAGTGCATTCCTATGAGAAGGCTGTCCCAACACCATGAAAGACAAGAATAACTTTTCCCCCTCTTTGGTGGTGTTGGGTTTTGATGGTCCCCGGTCGCAAGGAGTGAAGGGGGGGTATCAAAAACCCTCTGCCCCCAAAGGCAGGAGAGGGCTTTTGCTGTCTTTGGGGGCAGTGGGTTTCTGAAAGCCAGCAAAACAGGGGAAAAGCTTCCCCCCTTACTTGGTTGGGGGAAAAACCCCTCAATCAATCTGCAGCCAAAGGCTGCTCCTGACAGCCTGGAGCTGTTAAAATCAGCTGGGTGTTGGGCAGCGAGAAGTAGCCTTCAGTCCCATAATTTTTTTTCATCCTATGAGGTTTTTTGTTTTTGTTTTATGAGGCAGTTGTCTTAAGAGGTATTACTTTATATATTGACTGAAGTATCTTAGTATAGCAAATCATGCTAGAATAGGGCTGTTTTATCAGTGGAGATTTAGTGAGTCAACTCCTCCACAAATTCCACTGATTCCAATGGGCCTTCTCTGATTGAAAATTACTATGCGAAAGCCTGCTGTAACTAGAGTAAGCCCATTGGATTCAATGGCACCTATGGAGGCGTTGACTCATCAAATCCTCATAGATTCAGTGGGCCTCCTCAAGTGCAACTTATTATACCAAGCAACAGCATTTCAGTCGTTGTGTGCGAAGAATCTTTAATCCTTATTTAGTCCTTTTGACATACATTAGAATTTATTTCATCTCTTTCGCTCTCTCGTGTTATCTTTAGTTAATTTGTTTATTTATGAGATTACTACCGGTATTTCTTTGCGAAGGCCACTACTCTGGGCAGTTTACAACAAGAAATCTAATCTATACTGCAGTGACATAGGTGTGCCCTCCAAGAAGGAACGACCAGGGGCGTGGGTGGTGGCAACCAGGATGCTTGTCCAAGCAGACTCAATGTTATTTATCATTTTCATGGACAATGACAGGGCCATTGTGTTGCAGTGGTATGTGCTATGTATGCCATTTGTGGTAACCTAAGATTATGTCAGCTCCCTATCCTCGCAAAGAAAATCAGGTGGGCATTCTTGGTCAGGAATCTCAGGAAGAACAGCTGGGGCCTACTACCGTTGACTCCATCATTCAGACTACACATTACAGAAAGCATGGCTTACAAGAGGGAATTACTTAACAGTCAGATGTCCGATTGTTACAGTAGGCACCTACACCTCCTGCAGTTTGCCAGTTTGCTTGTTTTGCTTTGGGTTTGTTCTTCAGAATGTACACACAGATTTGCTGACAAATTGTATGTTATGGAAGGGAGTTAGAATTAATATACAAATCACACTTAAAACCCAGGAAGTCAGTTGTACTGAGTCCTGATTGAGGCACTGTTATCCAGACCATGCTTTGTAGATTGCTGCCTGGTGGCCTTCACTTCAGTGGCACCCTAACAACAGGACAATCTGCTGTATATTCAGTCTCAACACAATATGTTTAAGAATATTAAAACTTCCTTCCTTCCTTCCTTCCTTCCTTCCTTCCTTCCTTCCTTCCTTCCTTCCTTCAATTACTTTCAGGCAAATAAGGGTAACACAGCAGCCAAAAAAATTGAGCTGTCAGTGAGTGAGATAACCACTGGCTTAAATCTCCTTTTGGCCATAAATATAGTAGGTTCTCTTTAGACAAACCAACCCATTTGCAATTGTGAAATGATACCATTATAAGACTGATAGAACTATTGCTCAGATAATTTAGGAGAATCACATTGAACCCTGGAGAGTATTTGTCATCTGGCAAATGTTACCATCATTTCATGCAAGCAGTAATCCACGTCAATGATACACATCAGCGAATCATTGCAAAACCTCCTGCTATTGGACTTTTGAACAAAAGAAAGTGTTCTGAAACATCCCAAAACAAGGCACAATTATTGGTCTTCTAAAGCAGGTGATTCTTGCAGTGGTGGCAGGGTGTGTGTGGGGTGGGGATGGGTGTGGCATCTGGGCATTGGGAAAAGCTATACACCACTCCAACCCCAGTTCTACAGCCTGTGCCACAGAAGGGGAACAGTCCCAGGGTGTGTGTGGCGTGTCGTTCCCTGTATATCCATATTTATGGGGAAACTACCACCTCTACATGGCTGCTGGGCTTGGTTTGGGCCCACCTGGGGGTATAAATCAGCTTTACATCTAGTGACTCTGAGAACGGCTTTTCCCTACCTCTGTTCCCTACTCTGGAATGTCATCTGGGAGGAAACCTAACTTGGTACTGGGGGAAAAAATCTCTGTTTTGGATAAAAAATGAGAAAGTGACACTCAAACCAGACACTACTGTCAGCACATTATTGGAAGCAGAACTCCCTTGGGAGGGAAAGTCTTTCTCTTTTTTTCCTTCCTATCATGAGCTCACTCCCCTTGTTACAGGTTAGTTTTACAATGTTCTTTACTATGTAAAGTTTGTGTGACTTGCCAGGAATAAATGTGGCTAATCTATGTTGTGCTGGAGGATGCCTCAGTCAGGTGGCTGGTCACATGCTTGACTGCACAACTGAGATGAGCACTCCATCAATTAGCTATTATTAGCTGCGGCACATTATTCAGTTATTATATCAACTTTTGTAGGTTTCTGACCATTAGTTTTGTGATTAGTCATCGGGAGGTAAATGTGGACCTTATAGGCAAGCCTGATCGCTGTGACATGGTGTGTGTGTTAAAGAATTGTGTGATGCAGGGAAAACACAGCAGGAAACACCACAACAAGGAATAGGCATTTCCCTTAATGTGTAATTTGTATGTCAGAGAAACATTGACAAGAGTCATGTTTCTTTGCTTTCGGGTGAATATGTAGAGCAACGTAGACAGCTGTCGTCCTCCAGAAGTTGCTAAATTACAACTTCCGTCCTTCACCAGCAGCTACAATGGCAAAGACTATTTGGAGTTGTAAGCCACAAACATCCAGAGGGCCACAAATGCCCACCCAGGAGTACTGAATAGTACTGTAGCATGATTTTTCTGGGGTGGGGGTGGGGAATGCAAGCCATTGGCTGGGGCCTACCTTAAAAGTCTTAAATGTTTGTTTTTAATAAGATATGCATCACTAGCACTTTGAAAGCCAGCAGTTCAGCAGAGCAGTAAACCTTTCAGCAAACCCATATGGATCCAGGGTTTTGTTTTGTGTTTGCTTGATTACTCAGGAGTCAGGAGAGCGCTCCTTCCAATTCTACTTGAAGCTTCCTTTAAATATCAAGAATGCATCTCTCTCCCCCCCCCTCTATCTTTTCCTGCTGATGTTTATTCAAGTACAAATCATCCCCTTACCACTGACTGCTGGCTAGGACTCATTCTTATTGTTATGCAAGCTGCTTCTTCTAAAAATCTTTCTCTACAAATCTGTCATAGCCATGGGAGCCCTGCCCTCTTGTGTGTGTGTGTGTCTGTGTCTGTGTGTGTGTGAGAGACCTGTGTGTGACCATGCTGGCAGGGATGTTGGCGAGCCCAATGGCACAGGGGAAATGAATTGGCTCTGGGTTTTGCTCTGAACTTTAAAGGGGCGATTAGGAGTTCAGCACCTTGGTGAGCTCATGTAAGACTTAGAATAAAAACCAGGAGGTTCACTTCCTCCATGAAATTGCAGTGTATTCCAGAAAAGTAACTTTTCCAGCCTTTAGTGTACACTTTGAGAATAGTTCGTGCTTTATCCATAATCTTAAATCCACTGGTATTCGAGCAGTTTTCCCATCCTGTCTTGACTCCTGCTGTCCAGTACCTCAATGGAGAACCTTTGTCTCTACAGACGTCTTGGGCTATATCTGCTAGAGTTCCTCAGTGCTTCTTGTGATGGGAGTTGAAATGCGGAACGTTGGGAGGGACAATGGTTCCCCACTTCTGATTTAATGTTTCATTCCTCCAGTTCACCTCTTCTGGAGAGAACAGGCAATTCGCTTAATGATTCATCTTTATTTATTAATTAAATTTATGTCCTACCTTTCAAGTATAAACAATGCTCAAGGCAGCTAACGATAAAATATAGATACTATGATAATGTCTCACTAAAATTAATAGACTGAACATTCAAAGGAATAAAAACATTGGATTAAAAATACATCAGTAGGAAATAACAACACCCATCCAATTAAAATCTAGTTTAGTGAGAAATCAGTGGAGGCCTTGATGAGCCATTGTAAAATGAGGCATTTTAAGCTAGCCCAGTTTCAGAACAGTTGTCCATGCAGTGTTCTGAGCCAAAGTCTTCAGCTGCAACCGACAGCAAACTTCAACATGTTTTCACTAAAGGAAAATTAATAAGCTATAGGTTGTATTGCAACCATTTGTTATTGCCAAAGGGGAATGTACCGCATCAAGGAATATGGAATATGGAATATTCCATTGTCCCTGGAATTGCCCAGGGACAAAGTATCACTCAAGGAACCTCAGTGTACCACCTCAAAGAATAATGCAAATCTCTCTCATATGTTTGGCTTGAAAAGAACCTCTTTAAATGCTTGGGAGAGGTGTTCCCAGAATTCCCTAGCTAGCATGGATGATTTGGGGATACTTGAGAGCTGTAGTTCCAAAAAAAAAAATCAATCTGTCTGAGCTCTGCCCTCCTTATTCACTTTCAAATTGTGTTTTCCATCACAAAGGAAATGTGTTGGAAAGACTGCCTGAAGCAAGGTACCTCTTCCATGTGATTTGCTCACATCCATTGCTAAGCCTTCTTAAGACCTTTGTATCTCTCTTAGCTCTTTTTGTCTGATTTCTAACCTTATGGTTCTCCTTTGTGTGTGTGTGTGTGTGTGTGTGTGTGTGTGTGTGTGTGTGTGTGTGTGTGTGTGTGTGTGTGTGTGTGTGTGGTGTCATTACAGTAGTGACTGACTCTTCGTGACCCCATGTCCAAGGAGTTTTCTTGGCAGGCATACAGGAATGGTTTGCCAGTTCCTACTCCAGGAGCCTACAGCACCTGGTATTCCCTGGTGGTCACCCATCCAAGTACCAACCAGGGCCGACCCTTCTGAGCTTCCGAAATCAGGCGAGATTGGATGTGCTTACCAAAGGCTTAATGTCAAGGAAGGCAACAACTTGTTTTGGCTACATATTCCTTTCAAAAAAAAAGGGGGGATAAATAAATGTCTGTTTGAGGAGAGCATCTCCTGCCATTGTTGCGGGTGCTGACTGTGAGTTCTGAAGTGATGAGTCAATCTTTCCTTGATTGAATCTCTGCCATTAGTAAGTGATGCCAGCTGAGTCATTCCTTTGCTAATGAAGCAGCAATCCAAGTGACAGCGCTTGACCGTTAAGTACATTTTGTTGGCACCAAGAGGCCAACAGGGTGGATGGGTTGATCCATCTTCATTAGCTCTCTGAATCCAAAAACTAGAGAGAGGGAGCCACCGATGGCAAAAGGGGAAACGGTCAAGGAGTCTCCCTAGACATCCATTTGGCAGTGAACCCTCGGCACAGACTTCTGTTTCTTTTCCTGTCATATGTTTGTACGCAGCAAACACTGGGAGGGGTGTGGACTTCTGACTGTTCAGTAGAAGAAAACAAGGACCATAAAGGACAGTTTGAGTATTCAACTGGAAGGCTATAGCTTCCCATTGGAGAGCTCAAATCATGTTAGGGGCACATCTAGAAAGAAGACATCCAATGCAAACATCTGCACGTTCAGGTGAATGCACTTCCAGTTTAGTGGGGGTTCATCATGAGAATGCTGTCAATAGGCTCAGGTAAATGCACTTACATCCTTAGTACATCTCACGACACAACACACCAAGGTCTGCCTTATTTCTGGGTAGAGTAGATGTAGGTTTTCTGCACCCCCACCTGCCTTCTACTTAACCTTTCACATGTGCAGCTCATAATGCCTAAACAGCCCTTATGAACTGAGTCCAGGTAAAGATATAGGAAGTCCATTGAAATCAACAGGAATCCAGTCACGGGTTAACTTAAATCTCATCGCTTTCAACTACTGTATTCTAAAACACGGCTCAGTCTGGATCTAACCGTATATTTTTTTAAAGTTTGTCTGTCTCCATACATGTTCCGCCTGGAAGGAAGAAGATGCAAAAATAATCATGTTTTGTTCTCCCCTCATCTCTTTCAGTCTAGATTTCTGTGCATACCTTCATGAAGGAAATGGATGGGGAACCTTTTAGGTGGTGAATAAATAATATATGGCTCACCTCTTTTCTAAGTAATCCGAGACTGTCCTCCGAGGTCAAGAAAGATGATCAATATTCATTGATATCTGAATTACTGGTTTCCCAGAGTAAAAATTGACTTTTGTACTTGTTCAGCAGAATCCATTTGGAAAATATCTCCTAGACCTAAAGGCTCATTTGCAGCAGATGCTTTCAGTACAGAGCAGAACATTCATAGAAATGCCCACTGTTGCCTCCCTTTAAGTCATCATTCTGCCTCCCATCCCCCACCCCATCTTTTCAAGCAGACTAAATGCAGTCCTCTCTTTCCAGTCAGGTACCAGCACTCTTTATAATGATATGTCCCCAGAGTAGATGGGATCAGGGCTCTCGTATATCTATGATACGCTGAATTTCAAGGAGGAGAAGAGATGTGGCATCCCACATCACTTTATGGAAATGGCTGTGAAACTTGGGTTTACCAGCAAGAACTGTGGAATAGAAAATCCTGAGGACCCTAAAGTGGAGAAGACTTGTTATTGCAGTGAATATGTCATTACTGTATCTGTATACAATCACAGCAACCTTCCTTCTCAGGGTAACAATTGACAGCTGACTTTTAAAAATGTGTAAAGCAAAAAAAAAAAAGAGTGTATTTGCATAATTCCATGTGCACTGAATTAGAATATTTTAAAGTTGGCTTGGATATAAAGAAGATTCAGGAGATGGCACCCTAAGGTTACAGTATATAGTAAGAAAGCACATTACAGTATATGTTTGCAGCCTGCAGTAATATTTCCAGTCACCAGGGGCAGACTGTACTAGCATTCTCTAACCAGGAGGGGGAGGCAGCAGCAGTCAAGCCTGGGAAGTTAATATTTTCTGTAGAGGCTTTAGCAAATTGGACTTGGTTTCTTTCTACAGTTTCCTCAAACTCTTCATACAGTTAACAAATTGAGGGAGGGAGGGAGCTACCACAGAAGAAATAGTAGTCAGATTTGAATATTTGTTTCTCAAGCCAGCCTCTTGGCAGCAACACACTTTCTCTCTCTTTGCAGGATCCCTGAACTTTTCAAACCATGAAAGGAGAGTGGGAAGGTCTCACTGCTTGAAATATGATGGGCGGTGGAGGAGGAGGGTAGAAAGAATGATGAATGGCTGAATGGGCCCCTGGGCAGAGGGAGAAAACGAAGGTGGCAGTAGAAACAGAGAGAAGAAAGAAAACATTAAAAAAAGGAAGACTGCTGTGGTGCATGAGGGTACTGTCTAGTTTCTGGCCTATAAAGCTATGTGCTTTTGCTGGTGCTTGTACAGCAGGCTTGGAAAAACACACACCGAGAGTGCCTATGGAAGTACAGTTGGAAACACAAGATGCAATGCATGATAAATCTGCACACCCTCTCAGCTGCCTAAATCATGAGTGGGCCATCTGTGGCCCTTCTCATATGGTTGAACCACAGTTTCCATCAGCATGAACAACAGTGGGAGAGAATGGCTGCTGTAATGCAACAACATCAAGAGTGCCACAGACTGCCAATTCTTGGTAGAAATGTCAAAGATGGACATATACAGCAGGATGCGTTGTATATGCAGAGTTCTGCCTGGGGAATTCTTGAAGAATTCTGGGGGTTTCAGTTCAAAAGCCCCCAAAGAGCACACCCCTTACAATGGGGATAGAGAAAATGTCCATTTCAAGTTCATTGGAAAGCAGTTTCTCTTTTCTTGGGTAAAGATAACTCCTGTCAGACACCAGCAAGAGTTGCCACCAACAGCAGACCCTGCTTCTGTTTTTTTTAAACAGCGGGTCTGTTGCTTGGCATAACCCGGGCAAACATATTTTCCTGTGCAACACATTTTCTTACTGAACATCGGACTAGATGTAACCAAGCACCCCCAATTCAGGATCCTGTTAGGTTTTGGACTCGGTGTGTTTTGTTAGCATCTGCTGCATTTCTGCTACATTCACTAAAGGCACATGAGGTGAGAAGCAGAGGAGAGCAACCCAATGAGGCATTTTCTGATGGGAAATCAAGAAAATGAACACGAAGGTAGACCAGAAGGGATGGAATATCTCTCACTGGTGGAAATTTCCTGAGGGAAAATTGAGCAGTTAATAAACATAAAAACAAACAAACAAACTAATGTCTTATGTTCAGGCTCTCCAAGCTTCAGTCCCTGGCAGGTCAGTCAGAACGTTCCTCTTTGGCTTTGGTCAGGGGTCAGTCTGACGGGGCATTTGTCCAGCTGGAAAATCAGCTTAACAAAACCTTCTCTTTTATCATTCCAGTAAGACACGGCAAAAATATTTCCACACAACAGTTGGCAGGTCTGATTTCAAAATGGGGTGACTTGTCTGAGGCCACCAAGGGAGGCAATGGCAGAAACAAGACTCAAGCCAAGAATTTCTTCCTGATGCATAATTTAAAGTCCAGGGCATGGCTGCTCATGCAGCCTTTAGTGCGGTCCAGTGGGGGTTGGTAGTAGGTCATAGCAAACTAAGCACTACTTATGTCTGAATAAACGGGCGTGGTATGCTATAAGCAGGAGCAGGCAAAACAGTCTGTGTCTGCTCTCCATCAGCTTTGCACATAATTCAATCGTAAGTCCATTTCCTCCCATTTCTGCATCAATCTGCCGACTCATTTATTTCCATATTCAACTTTTTCTGCCAAATGCATCTTTGTATCTAGTTTCCCCCCAATATGCGTGTTTTGCATGCAACTGTCCTGACAATGCATAATTTTGAAGGAATAGATGCAACCCGGGAGACTCACTTCCAGTTATTGTATTATTATTATTTATATTATGTATTAAAAATATTTCTATAAGGCTTCTCGTTTGGAGCAGCCCACAGCTGCACAGACAATGTGTCTGACTCAGTAGAAGACAGCTTTCTGTGTTCCTTTTTTGTCATCACAAAATGGCAAAAATAGAGGCACTGATTTACCAGAGACAAGGAGAAGAACATAGGGACAGTTTCTCATAAATAAATAGTTGCTGTTGTCACGTACTTATCATTTCTTCTCTGGCTGGCTAGGATAGTTCTTCACCCTATCGAGACCTCATCAACATTATTGGTTTTTTTTACTACAATGCTAAAAATCAGCTAAAGTACATTTGTGTGTGGGATTCTGTGAGATGTAACCCAAAATAAATTTTTTACAGGCTGTGTCCCGTCCAAACTCTACCACAAGAATGGCAAAGTGTTTCCTTGCTTTCCACTGCTCCTTGCTCATTCAGTACCTGTTTCTTCCATGTTGTTGTCACCGGCTGTTGAGTGACTTCTGATTAATGGTGGCCCTCATGGGTTTTTTGGTCTTATGTGGGGTGTTCAAGGAATGGCTTGACATAGCCACCCACCAGTGAGATGGCTGAGCCGGGATTTGAACCCTGACACTTTATTCACCACACTCTCCTGCCTCTCGTTCCTTTCTTGAGCCAAGCATCGTCTTGCAAAACCACTTCCTTCCCCTTCGTAACATCTCCAGGCCCAGGCAGAGTGTTCGGCGGGCCTTCCGTTAGGCAGAATGAAGTGCCTCCCTCCAGTGTCATAAAAGGACAAAAAATTGTTATCTATTTAATTCGCTAGATGTACGCCAGAGATGGAGAGCTTTGAAGATTTCTTGCTTCTCATGCCAGCGTAACTGGGCTGACATTGAGCACTATGCACCTCGACTCGGGCGCCCAGGGGGTACCATTTGCTGTTCCGTCTCAAGCAGTGAGCTGTTTTCAGTTGGCCCTTCTCCCAGGCTATATTTATTTTGCCACAAAATATTTACCTAATGCGCTGAGAGGTTGGGAGAAAAAAAATGTTCCTTGGAGTTACTGATGCACATTATTTATAGGGTTTAGATGGAGATTCACACTCTTAATGCAGACTTGTAAATCACACATCTAGCTACAGCTATCCGTCACAAACTGTAAAGTTTCACTGGGCAATATACATCACTTACTGTCTGTCTTAATGTTTGGGTATGTTTAATTTCCCACAGACTTCTTCTGCTGTTATTTCCTTCTGATTAAATAGTAAATCTAGGTGGTTTCTGAAGACATTTTGCCGTAATGGTATGTGAAATGCTTTTTAAAGGGATATGCCAGAGGTAAACAATCAATACATGTTTTAAAAAGCAAATCTCTTTGCTGTATTACTAACAACTTTACTGTAGATCAAGCCAACCAGATGCATCATCCATGCTGTTGCAATGCCAACTTTTCTTTTTGCTTAATGATGTCTTCCTTTGTGACCAGGTTTGCCAGGGTCAGTAAGAAAAAAAAAACTTAGACTCTCTTCTATTCCATTATAGTGCCATGGGAGAAGGAGAAGCTGAAGCTGCTAAAATTCTTCCTTCTGTTGGATGGATAATTGTTTCTTTCTCTATGTTGTCTCTGAATTGATCTCATGCTATCTGCTACTTATCAGGCTGTGCTTTCAACAATACCCAGACAAATCAAAAGGCCTTCACCACCAAGGCCTTAGTTAACGACCCATACTTTATGCGTTTCAGCACCTTAGGCCATTGTTCACCTTAAGGCTATGGATACTGTTGTCTCCCTAACAAGCCTATTCAGGCCATTGTTCATCTTATGAGCCTATATCAGACCATGGTGACAAGAGGTCAAAGATGGAGGACTCACACTAACTTTATTCAGACTGATGAAGCTGTTTGGATGAGCAGCAAAACGTTTCTATCTCTCAAGAAAAAAAAGTCTAGTTGCCATGACACAACTTCCAGATAACTGATGAGAGCTGCATAAAAACCAATGGGAATGGCCAGACCATAAGGGTCAGTAATATGAAGACGTATTGGTCACTATTATGAGGAACTACCAATAAACAGGAAGACATGCAACACCAAGTATAGGATGCAACACTTCCTGTGCATTTGTTGGCTGTACTTCATCCTCATTCCACTCCCTTGTTTCACAGTGACAGAAGACTATCGGTCTTTTGGCTGCACAGCCCTATTACCGAACAGGCAGCATTTGGGAACAGTAAATCATTGTACAGAACTATGCATTCATACAATGATTTATGTACCTATATATCAGTATTTCAATGTGCAAACACAGGCATCAACATTTCATTTTAATTATCCTCCCAAAGTCCCCTGAAGCTGAGCTGCTCAAATCCTTCAGCTAGTCCAGGATATTCACAAAGACACCTTCCTTAAGAAAGACTGTTATGAGGTCATATTAGCAAAGTCTTTTGTGGATTCTGGCCTCATGGTAATCCCCCCACGCACACCACCCTATGACATAAACATGAAGTTTGTTACCAGATGGTACATGCATGTCTTCATATTAAATCCTTTAACCTTACCTCAGTCCTGCCTACAGCTCAGAATTCTGTGTTCATATAACATTCAATGATTTTTTAAAGGGGATGGGTGCTCAGAATTGATCCAAAGTGAATAGAGAGGTTCGTAATAAGGTAGGGTCCTGCACCCCAGAATATGCGAATCAAGCCACATGGTTTATGGCTCTGTTTTCCTCCTTGTGCCACAGTGTGACTTTCAATCATGCTGCTAAGTGCTCTTTTGCCCTCTGACTTTTGGAGAAATCCAATATTTTGTAAAGATAACATGGTCCCAAAGCAAAACTGGTTAGGATACACATTTCACAGGTAGCTTTCCTTTGACGGGTTCATGCAGGCATTGTGGACTAGATTTTGTACATAAGATGAATTAAACACACACACACACACACACACACACACACACACACACACACACAACACACACACACACACACACACACACACACACACACACACACACCAGTAGCCCTCTTTAAATAGCAAAAACCCTGTTTTGTCACTATCTAATTTAGTTTAAATAAACATGGGAAGAGCGGGAGCATGCGAGCCCAACCCTTAGGATTCTGGATTACATGGAGAGTCTAGATCAGGCATGTCCAAACTTCAGCCCTCCTGATGTTTTGGGCCACTACTCCCAGAATTCTAAGCTTAGATTGCCAATGGCAAAGGACTGTGGGAGTTGCTGTCCAAAACATCTGGAGGGCCGAAGTTTGGACATGCCTGGTCTAGATCCATACAGGCTCTTGGTTACCAACTCTTACGAGAAAAGGGATAGTGGAGGAAAATAGGATGAGTGTGTTCCCTGCATGTTTACTTACACAGAGCCAAAATATAGCCCTTTACCAGGCACATGGTATGTGACACAGAGGTATTACTCTGGCATTACAACTCCAGTGTTCGGAACATGTTTAAAAGAAACAGCATAGTGCCATCCTCTGCACCCCCTTCATTTTTCACCCTTCCTGCACCGAGTCTGGGGACGAGAGGTTCCTCCACTAATGTGAGCTCTAAATGTGAGCAGGAACCCGGGAGACACCAAGGAGGCTCTCATCTTGAGACCTGATGTTGGAAGCATGAACAAAATATTGACAAAGGGGGCAGTGCCAGGAGTTTGCCACCTGTGAATAGGACTAATAATCAGCAGGCATCAGAGGAAGTTTCCATGGCAGACATTTGTGCTGGGCTTCCCCTGGGCCTGTGTATGTAGAACTTCAGTGTAACCATTCAAATGCTGTTGCTCAGACCTGAGAAATGGAAGGAACATTGACACCACCTGTCCAAAATGCGGTGCTCTAGATTGTGTCCCCCTTATGAGGTCAGAGGCAAGAGTGGTTATAGGTAGTAATGGCTCCATCACAACAATCCCTTCCCCAAAGAGGTGTTGGAGTGCGTACAGTAGCTCTGCTCAGACCCTGGCCTGTGTTTGTGTGAGGCTAGATTTGAAGTGAGGGTCAACATCAGCCCCATTCCTGCCTTTTGGGAGCAAGTCTGATTTTCACGGTGCCAAAGTCTATGGGGATCATGATAGGGGAGGGTTCCAGATCACAGGAACTCTGTGATCGTCATGGTGACTGGAGCATGCCTGCAGAGGCCTCCTCAGATTTTTCTGAAGTCTAATTTTATTCTAGGTGGTGATGCTGTTGGAAGAACAAAGTTAATGTGAATGCCTAAGGCAAATACAGATGTTATGTGTGAACAGACAAATACCTGCAACCTAATCTAAAGTAAACCTCCAATAAAAGCACTGGAATTTACTTTATAATACTTGCATGGGATTGCCTCCTTATGTTCATAGTGAAAATACTTTTTAATGTTAACAAACAGCTGGGTCTGTGATGCTTTTAACTAAGTCTAGCTTTTGGCAGAAAATGTTTTGAGCTTATGTTTTCCACCGCAGCTTTATTAAATTATGGAAAATAAGGCTGTCAAGGGCTACTGGAGCATAGCTATAACACTGCTCAGATACAGCGGTCTGGTATAGCCCCTTGAACTGTCAGGGCTCCATCCTGCTGCATTATGGGATCTGTAGTTTGAGAAGATACTGGAGCTTCTCAGCTAGAGACCTTTAGTGATATGGCTCAGCACTAAAACTGTCAAGCAGCAACTTCATAGTATCTCATCAAAATGCTATATGGGATGAAGCCATTGGCCGCTGAAGTTGTATCAAAGCTGGAATGGTACTGTAGATATAGTTGTACCAGCCAGAATGACTGCAATGTATTACCCCCTTTGTTGAAAGCAATAGGTCTCCATGAAGATAGTGTCTGTGAAACAAGAGTGGGATTGTGCAGTTGTACTTGTGTGTTGTGTGTCGGCTTTCCATCAACATCTGATAGGCCACTCTGTGAACATTCTCTTATGCTCTTCATTTCATGGTCTTTGACATAAATTGAAATGCTGCCTCTTTTTACCGGTTGCACTTAATAATAAAACCTAGCATTTACATCACACTCGGTTACTCTTCACACAAATAGTAAT
The DNA here is from genome assembly GCA_037367245.1 of Phrynocephalus guinanensis. Lineage (NCBI taxonomy): Eukaryota > Metazoa > Chordata > Lepidosauria > Squamata > Agamidae > Phrynocephalus > Phrynocephalus guinanensis. The sequence goes on along the minus strand of CM074735.1, from coordinate 40,386,150 downwards.
CTTACACAACAGAGTTATAAAGTGATCACTGTCACCCATCAGCTGCTGGTGCTCAGAGCAAGTGGGTGACCCTTCCCAGTTTTGATTTCAAATGCTTTCTGTCATATCCAGTTTACTGCCTGATCTTTAATTGGCTGTAATGATTTATTTATGTGAATGACCAAGGAAGCATTACACCCCACTCTCAATTGACTTCCCCCCCCCCCCAAAAAAAAATCAATTGTTGAATCCTCATGGCTATATACTATAGCACCAAGATGCAATTCCACTCATGATGCCATTTCTGATTTTCAAAGACATCAAGTATAGTTCATTGAGAAAAATAGGATGTGATAATTAGAAGGAGAAAGGTGGAACTGAAGGAACAGTACAGTAGGACCCCTGTATCCATGGATTCATTATCCACTGATTCAGTTATCCATGGATGGCGGAGGAAAAAAATCAGATAAATAATTCAGCAACCACAAAGCAAGCTACTGTCACAAACAGCAGCTGTAAAGCAAGCTACTTTCATAAAACAGCAGCCGTACAGCAAGCTACTGTCACAAACAACAGCCATAAAGCAAACTACTGTCATAAAACAGCAGCTGTAAAGTAAGCTACTGTCACAAAACAGCAGTTTGGGGAAATTTTTTGGTGTTCTCTCTTATCCACAGTTTTCATTATCCATGGGAAGGTCTGGAACCAATCCCCAGTGGATACTGGGGTCCTACTGTACCTTGAGAAAGCAGAGGTAGGGAAATGGGTAGAAAAGTCTCATGGTTCTCCTGAAAATTGTTCGTCCTCTCCTGCCTCAAGTGCAGAACGAGTCTAGATTCAAACACAGGAGCATAATCCTAGTCTAATTTTTCTTTTCCTTTTCTTTTTTTTGCTACTATTATACATTCTGTTTTAGTGTGCTGTAAACCACGTATGTTAATGGTAGGCTGTAAATGGTTTTGAATATATTTAGTTTTAATGATTGGTAGTGGAAAGAGAGGATAGGGGAGAGTTTCCCCTTAACAGAGCTTTATTTTCACAGATGGAGATTTGCCCTCTTTCACTTTTATCAAGCACAACTAACTGCATCCAAAGGTTGTTTTAAAATGTGGAAAGGAAAGTCACTTGTCTAAAGGGCTAAAGGGTACGGCTGTTCCCGCCTGGTCCAAACTTGTCCAAGCCACAGCATTTGGCAGCATATATCACATTTCATTACACTGACAAGACAGAGGAAAATTCTCCCAGTTGTGCTAATTTCGCCTGCACGTCGCTTTGTGTCACACATTCATGGAGATGGCAGTGACATGTTCCAGCCTTGGTTGCCCCTCCAGGTTTAGAGATCTACTTTTGTGCACTTCCGAAGTGGAAGGCGCTTTTGGTGGAGAGGAGATTAAAGCTCTCCGTTGGGATGTCACAGGCCAGCAGGGTGTCCCCTGAGGTCACCTGAGAAGTCAGATGCGCTCACCCACCGGAGCGGGTGAGAAGCAGCCAGGCACACAACTTGTTTATTTTTTTGAACAGAGAGCCGGTGAGTGGCACATTTCTAATTCCTGACATGGAAGGTCACACAACTCAGAAAAACCCTTTGGGAGTGTGGGGAGTGGAAACTGCAGGGTGAGTCTTTGAAGTGACATTGATTAGATGGTGGATAGAATGGAAACACAACTGTCCAGCCATAGAGGCAAACCATTCAATCCTTATTGTCAGTAGTCTTGGTGCCACAGACCCCCTTCTTAATGTTGCTTCATGGATAGGATTCCTTATTTTGTACTAGGGTAGGGAACCAATAGGGGTATCCAGTGTGGTAGAGTTGGTAAAGTGACAGACTATGGCTCAGAAGGGCCTGGGTTCAAATCTCGACTCAGCCATGGACGCTCACTGGAAGAGTGGAGCTGGGGAAACCATTCATTATATATCTCACTTGCCTTGAATGCCCTATGAGGATCGCTATAGGTGAGTTCTGACTTGATGCCACATAATAACAAAGGGAACCACTGACTTTCTAGAAGTAGTTGGACTCCAGCTCCAATCAACCTTAGGCAGTGATTGTGGATTTATTTATTTATTTTATTTTTATACCACTTATCTGGCAGCAGGGCCACTCTGGGCAGGTTACAACAAGTTACAAAATATTACATCATTGCAACAGGACACTAACATTAGAGATATCAAAATATTTTGTTTTCAACATTTAGCAACTGCAACAACATATAAAAAGATTAGAATAATTTAAAACTATAAGGCAGAGGGTGGTAGGTCAAGGGCATAGGTTTTAATGTGTAAGATACACTGAGGTAATTATTCTGGTCTGTGGGAAAGCCTGCAAAAACAGCCAGGTTTTCAGTGAGTTCTTGAAAGATCCCAAAATGGTGGGCCAGGTGGATTTCCACAGGAAGAGAATTCCACACGTGAGGGGCAACGGCCAAGAAGGCCCAATTCCTAGTTCTTTCTTTATGGGCCTCTCTTGGACTTAGGGCCCTTAGATGCCCTGCCTGGGAAGAGTGGGTGGTACGGGCAATTCTTGTTGGAAGCAAAGAGTCAGATGTCCTGAACCATTTAGAGATTTGTTGTATGCCATCACTATCACCTTCAAGTTCATGTGGAAATGAATTGGTAACCAGTGCAAGGGGTTTATATGCTGGTGTCTATTAACCTGGCTGTTTTTATGAGAAAGGCTGGACAAAGTTCTACAGCTATCAAGTGCTCTCTCCACCTCAGAAGACATCACTGGTTGAAAGTGGGTTAAAGGCATTGGACAAGGCAATGCATGGGACACCTCAATATAATCTACTGTCAAACAATGGTGCTCAAGGTCCCTGTGGATGCCCTCCATTTTGGATTTTAAAAATGCTGTTCAAGGGCCTGTCTCTGTGACCGGTCCTCGATAGATTGTAAACTATGCAGAACAATTCAGCCTGATGATTATGGGCTTCGCTGATCCGGACAGCAAAATGTGATGTTCTAGCAGCCTTAACCTTCGCTAAAGAGATATTCGACATGATCTTTGCAGCTTTGCAATTAATTTCCATCGGGATGGAGGGTGGAACGTTTAGTGACTCAACCCCTGCAAGATCAGAAGTTGCTGACCTATGTTCTGCACACTAGGTCTTGTTGGCGGAATTCTCATCAAAGAAGAACCGGGTGGTGGTGGTGGTGGGTGGAATCCTCCTTAAATATATCGGCCAGAATCCTACTGACTTGCATGGTCATGTGAGGATGACTCTGCAAGTAGAGGGAGGTGCTTTCTAGGTTTCCATCAGGGATTGGGCCCTCCCCTGACCATGCAAGTTGATCACAGGACCAGTTGGGCTGCTGGGGGAGTGGAACCATTGGCACAATTGCCCTTCTCCATGCAGTTTTCAGCAACAGAATGTTGGCCACATTCTGCTTTGCATCCCGTGCCTTTTGATCCTGTTTTCTGGAAAGTGAGAGGTTTGTTTTTATGAGATGAACTACAGTGGACCCTCATATAATAAGCGGTTTGTTTAACAGAAAATCCGCTTAAAGAAAAAAATTTCGAGAGATAGGGGGAAATTGCTTAACAGAATCATCTATGGGGCAAATCCGTACAACAGAAAAACGGTCACGATTAGGGATTAATTTGTTTTCAATGCATTCTTATGGGAAATTTGTACAAAGGAAAATTTGCTTAGCAGAATTTCATTTGGAACGAATTAATTCCTTTCTACAAGGTACCACTGTGTTGTTTCCATGGGATTTGTAGCTTAGCTGTTTTCATTTCCAGCTCTCTGGGAGTCCTTTTTCCTCCACAATCAGTTGCCCTTGGGTTACGGTTTCCAAAAATAAAAAATATTAATATATTAAAGCAAAGCAAAAGCAAAGTGTTCTGCTTATACACCACCCCATACCACTTCAAGTAGTCTCTGGTCAGTTTACAGTTTTAATTACAGTATGCAGGCTACACATTGCCCCCACTCCCAGCAAGCTGGGTACTCATGTTACTGACCTCGGAAGGATGGAAGGCTGAGTCAACAATGAGCCTGCTACCTGGGATTGAACCCCAGGTCATGAGCACAGTTTTACCTGCAGTATAGGCATTTAACCACTGTGCCAAGGGGCTCCTTAAATAAATATATGCATGCAACTTTCTTTAAAAGGAATGAAATTTGCTTAGTCGATTTACAGAATAGCCAAAAGGGCAATAAGGTTATTTAAGATAAATGTTTTGGAAAAATCAAGGGACTGCTGCTCTACTATTTCTCCTCTCCACCATCTTTTGCTTCCACCCATTTAGCCTTAGCTATGAAGTCAGTACCCAAGATATAAATAACTCTGTTTCTTTCAGGCTATCCCAGTACTTGAGCTGACTTTCAAGGGCAGCCAGCTGATAGATGTTGGTTCGTTGGCGGGAACAGGAGACAGGTAGGGCCATCCTATATGTGTCTCCTTCAATAAGTAAGCCACACTACATCCACTGGAACATACTCCCAGGTCAATGTGCATGTGACCATAGCCAGAGCCATTGTTATGTCTAGAGGCTAAGAATCCAAATTCACGTAAAGCATTGAAGAGGCAGGCTTTGTTGTTCAATGGTTTTTCTCCTTGATTTCCCAAATGGAACATCTATACTCAGCCCAATCCAGCATATTCCAGCAAACCTGGATTGTATTGGAATGTGCTAGAAATATTTCAGGGTAACCAATCTGGAAATGTGACAGATTAAAACTACCAATAGGATACATTCCTCAACCCCAAAACCCACATGACTGCCATTGACCTTTACATTGATTTCATCTAACACATTTCAGTTTCCAATTCATTTTCACAATGTAACTGTGCCCTTAGACAAACCAGAAATTTCATCTCTTGAGCTCAGCTCCCATCTTCTGTGTTGGGGTAGAGATACTGATCAGCAGGAGTAAGGTAAAGCAAGAAATGGGATGGATTCCAACTGGGTCTCCATGTAGACCTATTGAAATCATTGGATTTATAGTGGTCATAAATGCCTGACTGAATACGAAGCATTTCAGGCATTACTACAGATTTGGATATGGGCAATGGGGTTGGAAAGTATGGATTTTCCAGCCTCTACAGGAGTTTCTTCAGTCCTGGGTTAATGCTGCCTATAGAGTTAGGGCCCTTGCTAAGTCAGGCAGGTTGTGGTATGTAGACTGAAGAGAAAGTGCTGTCCCTGCCATTGGTTAACAGTACTGTCATGGCGAAGATCCATTCATGGATCATGGGAAGTAGCTTTGCATAAATTAGGGGGAAGCCCTTCCCTAGGCCACTGCATTACAACCCACCCTTTACAGCACCCCCCCTCCCCTGTACTGGAGTTGCATTACAACTATAGGAGCTGTAGTGGGGAACAAGAAATGGGAAAGCCCTCCTGCCAGTCCTGCTGCAAGCAATTTTGCTGGGTTCCAATATATTAATTATTTATTTAAAATATTTTTACCCCACCTGTCTCCTTGGAAAAAGACCCAAGGTGGCTTACAATAATGAGGTGACAATATACAGCACAGAACATTCAAGACATATTCAGGTTACATAAGAACATAAGAAGAGCCATGCTGGATCAGGCCAACAGCCCATCTAGTCCAGCTTCCTGTATCTCACAGTGGCCCCACCAGATGCGTCTGGGAGCGCACGAGACTAGATATTCCTGATACCACTCCCCTGCATCTGGAACAAGGAATTTGAACAGGCATCTTAGAACATTAAAAGGTAACATTGAAGCTACCAAGAGCACTCAAAAAGAAAAGAAAAACCCATTATGAGGGGGTGGAAACTAACATGGAAAACACTGGTGTTCTTATGAAATCAGTCAGTGTAATCATGCATGGTAATCCATATAACTATCACATAGGAGCAACTGGGAAATATTCATTGGTTAGAAAAAAGCTGTGGGCATAATGCCACAGCCACCACTACATAACCAGGACGCAGGCTTTCAGCACCAATTAATTTTGAAACTCAGAGTCATGCATAAGTTTTTAGAGGTTATCTGCCAGGACTGCTGGATAGCTAGGTGGTTTAGCCATCTGGCTGCAGAGCCAAAGGTTGGGGCTTTGATTCCACACTGTGCCTCCTCGTCAGGGTGAGACAAGATGATCCATAGGGTTTGTTCCAGCTCTGCAGTTTGATGATGATGATGATGATGATGATGATGATGATGATGATGATGATGATGATGATGATGATGATGATGATGATGATGATGATGATGATTGGAGGTTTGCCTGAGGCCAATATCTGTGTTTTTGGAAAACTGGCTTACAAAGGAAACAGCTTATCTGAAGGCCAATCACAAAATAAAATAATCTGCAAATTATGTAAGTCTGAGAAAAATTCCTGCGGTGACAACCACATATCACAAGCATTTTAGGGATTCCCTCTTTTGGCTTGATAGCTGACTGAAGGTGAGATGATCAGGTGTTATGGGCAATATTTTACGGCAGGAGCCGTTCTGCCAGATAGCAAGGTCCTAAACGGTTTAGGGCTTTGTATATCATCCTTATGACCTTGAAATCAATGCGGAAGCAAATCAGCAGCCAATGCAGTGCAGCCAGCATGGAGGTTATATGTTGATGTTTCCTCAACCATGTAACTAATCTAGCTGCAGAATTCTGCACTAGCTGGAGCCTCTGCATTAATCTACAAGGCAGCCCCACATAGAGCGCATTGCAGTAGTCTAATCTCGAGACTAGGAGCTTATGGACCAGCATAGCGAGAGTGCCAGGGTCCAGGAAGATGCGCAGCTGAGCAATCCGCCTAAGATGAAAATTAGTGGCATGGACCACTAATGCCTCCTGGGCTTCCATGGAAAGTATAGGGTCCAATATTATGCCCAGACTATGCACCTCATCCTGCATGGAGAGAGTCCCCCCCCCAAAAAAAAAATTGAGGGAGCTTCCCAAACCACCAACCATTGGTGATTTCACCTGGGTTAACCCCATCTTGTCCAGGTTCAACCTCAGTCTTTTCACCCTCATCCATCTAGCACAGCATCCAAACACGTGTCAAGGGACAAAACGGCATCCACTACAGATGGAGAAAAGGAGATATAGAGCTGAGTGTCATCACCATATTGATGACATGAGACCCCATATCTCCTGATGACCTCCCCCAGCAGTCTCATATAGATGAGGATCGGGGAGGT
>CM074735.1:38351106-38368548 GCA_037367245.1 Phrynocephalus guinanensis | reverse complement strand
GGGGGCCAAAGTACTGTAGAGTGAAGCAAAAAAAAAAAAGGATGGATTATAATGGAGAAACTTCTAAAGAACAGTTATATGCCTCCCAGTTCTGTTGTTTGATACAATGATAGTACAGTTAAGGGAGTCTCTGGCCCTGAGTGTTGAAAGACTGTCAAAACTCTTCATTTATAAATTAAACAGGATTTATATATAGCTCTCTAGAGGAGATGCAGTATTGGGCTGACCTTTGAGACAGCCAATTCCAGAAAGAAATCGCTTCGTCTCGTTTCATATAATTTCGAGCCTGTTGAGAGCTGACAACAATAGCAAATGTCTCATATAAAGCAGAGTTATCCCACCTGAATCCCTCCTTCTGATGCTGTCTGTTTTAACAGCATTTCAGGCAAAAGCTCAAAAGGTGCGAGTGAGCTCAGCTTATATTAGAAGATCTAAGACCATAAAACCTTTGGGCCATTCACCTCTGGGCTAGCAGGCCCCACTCACTGTAAAGTCCTTGAGCACTCTATGCTGAGTTGCTGACATCTTGGTTGTTCCCATTAATGCTGCTTCCAAATGGGCCCAAAATCTGGCAACACCTGGCTATTATTAACATTCCCAGAACTAAGTAACAAGGTGTGAACTTGTGAATTCCAGCTTGATTGTAGGAAGAGAACAAGGTCATCAAGGAGAGAGGTGGGTAAAAGTTCCTCCAAGAGAATGGAAAACCTTCCAGTCAATTACGTTTATGATAAACACAGTCTAATTACGAGAACCAGAGCTAAGGCGTTCTCCAGTTATAGATGCCTGTAAGGAGCTGTAAAGGGGCTCCACCACCTCTACCTTTTAATATTAGGCGTCCTCCTGACCACTCACATAAACATGGACAATTCAAGGCTAAACTGAGGTCAGAGCCATCCTTTATAAAATGAGCTTGAACAGCGGAGAAGGTAAGTAAATAGAGCAAAGGTGGAAACTGGAGAAAAGAGTCTGAAACAGGACATTCACCCTCACTTAATTTCACGGTCCAGGTCTCCTTTTGAGATATGTTATATTTTACAGACTGTATTTATTTTTTACCTGTTTTGCTCCTGCTTTCTAAATGTATCCCGTGCCACTAGTGAAGATTGCCATCTGAACTGAACAAGATCACCAAGAGCCAGATGAATTGATCTTAAGGCAACTGAAACAGTGATAACACCCAAAGCTGTCCTGGCTTTGGAATGTAGGAAATTACTTAGGAGTATCGTTGTCATAGCCTAACCTTCTGCCACTGCTGCAGATATGCCTTTGGGCTGTAAGAAAGTTTGGATTTGACATGGAGAGGTTCTCAAATGACTGCTGCTCTGCTCCTTTTGGCTCTTCTGACAAATGTTTTAAGCCATGGAGCAGTATGTGCATCAGATTTAAGGGTATGTCAGATTGTCTTTAAGTTAACATTATACTGATAATTTATGTATAGAATTGGTCTCTAGGCAAATCTACATAGAACATAGAAATCGCTTTATTAGACCAGGCTGTATTCATTTATCTCAAATTTGTTTCCAATGGAGGCTGTCACAATGCCTTCAAAATAAAGGTTCTGGAGGATCAAATCGCATGCTAAGAGAAATAAGTATTCCTGTTGCAATGTTTCTCTCCCAGCTTGTGAGTGTTTCAAAGCAGAATCAGACTTGCAAATGAAATCCGTGTTTACCCCGCAGTGACCAATTACAAAATAAAAGCAAGCTAATCTGCAAAAACTAGTAGATTCACAAAAAAGTCACACAAGGCCACACAGGGACAAACAGATGTTATGTTTCTCTCTCTCACTGCAGGGAACTCTCCTTCCAGCTTTATCATTTAGTTTGGGGCTGAGCTCGGAGATGATGTAAAAAGCCATCTACCATTACTATCTTGATCTTTCTCAGAGAATCAGACATGTATTTATCCACATTAAGGCATGTATGAAATTTCAAAGGTATAACTCTCCATCGATACTGAATCTCAATCTGCCATTCACCTATTTACAGAAGTTGTTTTGAAGCTCCCCAGGGTGTGCTCGAGAGTCCCCAGTTAAAGTTCCTGGTGTCATTTAGAAATACGGCTTTCTCAGTCCAGATTCCAAATTTTTAATATGGGAAAAATAACTATGCTCTTTGGTTCTTTGAAGATCCTTATTTTTCCCCCTTGGATTTTTCACATACGGTAACTCAAGCATAAGACCTGTCCTCTTAATGGATTATTTTTCTTTATATAAAGGAGATACATCATATGCCAGTGGTGGTGAACCTTTAGCACTCCATATATTTTGGACCACAACTCCCCTCAGTCCTTTGTCATTGGCAATACAGGCTTGGAACTCTTTGAGCTGTTGTCCAAAACATCTGGAGTGCCAAAGGTTCACCACCACTGGTATATGCTGCTAGATAAAAGCAGTGTTGGACAACTTCACAGAGTCTGTGGAGTCACTTTTGGTTTCCTTAGATCTTGGGGTTCCCACTCAACTCTGATTGTCCAGTTTCCTGCTCTATACTAATGAATTCTACATCCCAGAAATCCATTGGGTTGGTTTCAACATGAGAGAATGCCTTCACCTAACTAAATTATAATGCAGCAGTGAGAATATAAAGGTGGAAAGCTGAATGGGAAGATTTACTGTTCATATTGCTAGAGGTATCTGAAATACAGAAAAAGTAAGAGCCTGCATGAACGCTGTTAATATTTTCAATTATGCAGGAGAGAAAAGGTCCACTTAAGTTCCACCCCTTTAATGTTGGGGGGAAAACATCTATTCAACCAATATGATCATGAATTTGAAAGTCAGCACGCAGGGCTCTTTCAGCCTACATGAATCCTCTCCACTCTCAGCTATTGCTTTTTAAAATTGTTATCTTTTTCTGCAAAAAAGGTGCTTATTCCTTTGCGAAGTTACCAGGCATCAGGGCAGCATTGGAAAATATACTTTCTTCTTATACTGTAGTGAGAAAATATCAGAAAATAGGATGTCAGTATCTCCCAATATTTCAGCCACATGCTGCCCATGTCTCTGATAATGTTTCTCTTACTATCAGAGTGAGTTTGAAATCCAGTGGGCTCAGAGAGTTGGCTGCAATTAAGGTGAACTGAACTAATAGAATATAGGGTGCCTTAAAAAACTATTACATCCAGGATGCAAAATTAGCAACTGCATTACTGGGAAAAATGGATGAAAAAATCCGTAGACAAAGGTAGATAAATAAATGTCTGGCATTTACATAAACTCACATGGGGGTGTATAATATAGACTTTAACGCCTTTAAATGAAGCACAAAGGGATAGATTAACAGAGAAAGCCTTGCAAAAAAAAATTTGTAGGTTTCATTTTGAAAGTTTCTGCCCTTCCACCATTTTTTTAAACATTCCGAATTTCAAACAAATCTTGATGAAGAAACTCAGCCAAAATGTCTAGGATCCTTTTGCCTGGTTTCAGACTGAAGCTACAGTGAGGGAAGTCTTGAAGCTGGACATGATTTCAGCGGTTCAAGCAACCAACTATAATATAAATTATAAATTGGCTTGGTTTCATTTGAAACTCAGCCCAGTTTTCCTTGAGACCCAGCCCAGCTTTGCTAGAAGGCAGAATCTGAAAGCAAACTGGTCTGCTTGTTAGAGGAGAGGCAGAATCTTCTTGGAAGATAAGCATCATCAGCTCAAACCTGAAGATGTGTAACGTGTGCTTTGAAATCCAAGGAAGAGTGCAGAGAAGCTGGAGTATTTAGAAACCATGCAAGAAAAGCCTGGCTTTAAGAGCTGTTCCATTTGAATTGCCAATGTGCCTTGTTTCTAGCTGGGCCCTGTGGGCTTTCTTTCAAAGGCATTCACACAACAGCAACATGAACAGAAGAAGAATGAATTGAATAAAATAAATTTTCTAGCTTTCTTATCTAAATTTCAGTAGGGCCTTCAATAAGGTTCCACATGATATACTTTCAAAGAAGTTAGTAGAATGTGGGATAGATAGTGCTACTGTTAGGTGGATATAATTGGTTGACTGATCGTACCCAAAGAGTGATCATAAATGGCTTCTCTTCAGCATGTAGTGAGGTGACTAGTGGGGTGTCCCAGGGTTCTGCTGTGGGTCAGGTGCTATTCGATATCTTTATTAATGACTTGGATGAAGGAATAGAGAATAGGCTGATTAAATCTGCAGATGATAAAAATTGAGAGGGGTGGCTAATTAGAGGAGAGGATAAAAATCCAAAATGACCTTGACAGATTAGAGTGCTGGGCCAAAGCTAATGGAAAGGGTTTCAGCAGAGAGAAATGTAGGGTCCTGCATCTAGGCAGGAAAAAAAAATGAACTGCATGGGTATAGAATGGGAGACACCTGGCTGGAGAATAATACATGTGAAAGGGATCTGGGAGTCTTGGTGGACCACAAATTGAAAATGTCAGCAGTGTGATTTGGCAGTGAAGAAAGCCAATGCAATTCTTGGTTGCATCAACAGAAGCATAGTGCTAGGGAAGCGATAGTACCACTCTATTCTGCTCTGATCTGACCCCACCTGGAGGGTTCTTCACACTTCAATTTAAAAAGGATGTTGAGAACCTCAAACAGGACCAGAGGAGGGCAACCAAAAGGTCAGGAAGAAATGTCTTACAAGGAGCAGCTTAGGGAGGGAATATGATAGCCATGTTTAAATATTTGAAAGGATATATTGAAGAGGGGGCAGGTTTGTTTTCCATGGCTTCAGAGACTAGGACTCAGAGCAGTGTTTTCAAACTACAGGAAAAGAGATTCCATTTGAACAATAGGAAGAACTTCATGACTGTTAGAGCTGTTCAGCAGTGGAATATGCTACCACGGAGGGTGGTGGAGTCTCCTTCTTTGGAGTTTTTTAAGCAGAGGCTGGATGGCCATCTGTTGGCAGGACTTTGATGGCGGTTCCTGTATGGCATGGGGTTGGACTGAATGGCCCTTGAGCTCTCTTCCAGCTCTATGATTCTATGTCCAGTACTAGTATAGTCTGGGTATAGCTAGTATAGTCTGGGTAGCCAGACTGAAAATCAGGATTAAAAATCACCAGATAATAGAATGGCGAGAGTCTCAACAGTGATGAAAAGCCACTTTTTACCTGTTTCACCTGATATCATTTTTTCATAGCAGGCTATCCTACAAACAGATCTTTAGGGTTTCTAGTTCTATGATATTCCAAATAATATGTATTGAGTACAATAAATACATAATTGTTATCACTGACTTGTTGGCACATATTCCTGCCTTGTCTTCCACTTTATTGGAAAGATTTTTTAAAAAAAGTTTTTAGAAGTACAAATAGACAGGTTTCCTTCACACATATAAGCCAGAGCTGCATATCATTAGATGTTCCAAAGACATGCATTCACTTAATTGTCTATCAATGATGGCAAAACATCTTGGCTGAAATGCTGGTGGGTGGGTCTTGCCTGATCAATGCAAATGGCATCATTGTCAGTGGCAGACTGCCAACATTTAAAGACTTTTAAACAGAGGTAGTCCAATATCAAGAAAGTAGGAACCAATACCAAGAAAGTAGGAATGTTTTTAATGCAAAGACTTCTTTTTCTAATTTTGGGGTGCACATGATGTTGTCTCATTGTACATAGGCTGTGTGCACATTGAATTGAAATGAAAGTCTTTAATCCATTGCAGACAATGAGTTGATTCCTGTTGTGCGGGTGGACCAGCACAGCAGAATTTGGGCCACTAAGAGATTAATCTGTTGAATCAGTGGCTCCATCTTGCCAAGACACTGGGCATCTGTGCTCACTCAGAAGTTGTCGGAGTTCCATGGTCCTTCACCATAGCCAGTGATGGGAAGTACAAACCAGTAACATCTGGTAGACCACACATTCCTTTTTTCCTAATTGAGCCAAACATTAGTATTTTCCTATTTTAAACCAGCTTGAATTTTTGAAACATGTCTCAAGCAGAAGGCTTTCCAAGCCCTGCTATTCAAGATTATGGTAAGAAGGATGCCATCCGTTGAAATAGGGACATTATATATCGACAGGATGTGTGCTATCACTAAGCTGTGGTTCATCCATACATGTATGATAGAATTGCACTGGAAGTTCTCCAAGTTCACAAGCAGCAGACTCAAAGTTGTGTAAGCAGGCTGTTTATACATTGAAGTTTTTCTATCATGTACCAGTCCCCTGAAAATTATCACTAGAAAATAAAGGGGTTTTTCTGGCATAGGGATGTGTAGGAGGAAATGACAGCAAGAGAATCATGAAAAACTAGGTAGAAGCAGCTTGGCCTGGTAGAAACGACTTTCCTGGCGAAACTGAATGTTTTTTCTATTTGGATTCTGGAACTGGTAGTCTCAGTAATGTTGCCACTGAGAACACCCACTGGAACCTGGGGAGTTATCTATCCCCTAGCTAACTCCTCTATTCCAAGGGGAATGGCAATAGCAGCTGGTAGACAGTATGCATGAATTTAGCTCAGGATCATTTGAGTGCGGTACTGAATGCACAGAAAGCTGTAATAATTTAATATTGAATAACCCCCCTCTCTCTTAATATTATAAATATATACAGTGGACCCTTGTATATCAGTTTGTATAACATAAAATTTGTACAACATAAAATATTCCAGAGATAGGGGAAATTTGCTTAACAGAATTGCCTATGGGGCAAATGTAATAAACTCAATAAGCTGCTTTCTCTTGTATGCTGGAGATCCAGCTTGAGATCAAATGCTGCTCAGCTCGCTGTTAACAAGATCTAATAATTCATATTCTGAACAAAGTAACTACAGATCACACCCTGAACTCTCCAATGAATTGACTAGGGTTGCCGATCTCAAAGTACAGTGCCATGCCAGGACTGACTTTTTCATATGGATGTACTCTTTAAAAATACTTATTTGCCAGGTCCCTTTGGGCGCATCAAGAATAGTCTCTTACTTTGCATAGGGTGAAGGCTTATTTGGGATCTGACATCACATTTGGGATCATCTTGCCTGCTTGGCACACTTTTCTTAGAAATTACTCAGTGAAAGTTCTCTTTGGCAGGCAAAGAAAGGCAGAGTAATGGGGTTTTTAAACAAAATGAAAGCCTGAGGCAAGAGAAAGTGCAGATGCCTGTATGAAATAAAGACCTTTCAGCACACGTACAAATCCCTGTCTTAGGTTTTCTAAGCTAGGCTTCTGTGCCCATGGTACAGGCTGGTATTGGTAACTAGGTACTGAAATGGGTTATAAAGCGAAGACAACAGGCTGACATTTTCAAGATGTCAAAAATAAATAAATAAATAAATAAAAAGAGCCAACCTGGACAGTTGAATGAGGCCCAAGGAATCCTCTTGTGCTAAGTAAACCAGAGAACTGCCAACAAGAGCTTTTGCCCTTTACCCTCTCTAAAATACACGGACCAACCAGGCAAACTCTTCTTTTTAATGGATCTGGGCTTCAGGCTCAAACATCAAAGGAGCAAGACATGATGGATCTGGGCTTCAGGCTCAAACATCAAAGGAGCAAGACATGATCTGGAACGAACTCAATGGAGATATTTGTATGTATTTCATGTGTAGCTCTGGGATTACTTTGTTGAAAAGCAGTCTACCTATCTTCCTTTCCCGAGTTCTCTCAGAATATACATCTAGATTTTGCTGCATTCCTGGGTAAGACAGGATAATTATGTCTCAGATATTAATATTAGTTTGTGGTTGAAGTAAAAACAGATACATATGATGCATATTCAAGCTAATGGTAGCTTTTAGGAGGTCTGCCTTACCCACCCGATATATGAATCTTATATTTTCAAGTGTTTATTTGTCCCAAAAGATCTCCAAAAACACCACAAGGTAAAAACAGACATTTTGCATCAATAGTAGTGTTTTTCTAATTTTGAACAATTGCATGGGTTACATATCAAAATCAGTTCTCCTGGAGCCTTGGTTGTTTATTTGTCTGGATCTCTGTCATGCTATGCAAAGAGAGGAACATAAATCGCTCTATATAAATACTACAGATATTATCACTTAAGTAACTGGACTGGTTGTATCTCGCAGTGGTTTTCTCACAGCCGCACTTAGGCCTTATTGACAGTTGGCTTTTAGTAGTACCCCTTGAGAAGCATTTGAGGAGTCTTCTTTGAAGCTAAGTTGTGGGAGATGAATGAATTTCAGGGTAGAAAAATGGGTGGTGTGAAAGTTTTGGGGGAGCGGTAGAGAAGAGAGGCCAACAACATGGAGACTGGAACTGATAAACAACTGAGGTGATCACTAGTTAGTTAAGAGAAATAAATGATTCAGTGCAGTTACTGTCTGGAGCATTAAGTTGTAATTACACTATAATGAAATCCTGGCAGCATGGAAGGGGGCACTTAGCATAAATGGAAGGGTTAAGTATAGGTGGAAGAAGGATCTTAAGCCTTCTCCTTTCCTCTAAAACTGTGACACAGCTCTTTTATGCCTCCATCTGGTCTTGTTTGTGAAGATTCTCAGTCATCCAGGTGAGTTTATCTGAGAGTAGAATCATGGCAACTGGACTTTTTCTTGAGAGATAGAAACATTTTGCTGTTCATCCAAACAGCTTCATCAGTCTGAATAAAGCCAGTCCTCCATCTTATAGTCAGCTTTGTCCTCTTGTCACCCTGGTCTGAAATAGGCTCATAAGATGAACAATGGCCTGATTGGCTATGAATGAGCTATGAATGGATCCTGTTGTTTACCTTTTGGATTGGAGTCAGAATGTAATATAATCATAAAGTAACCTACTGAATCAATGGGACACATTAATGATTTCTAATTCCATTTCTATCCACGTCAATATATATCATTCTACTACTATATGTCTGAAGAAGTGGACGTGTCCTCAAAATCTTACATTAAAATATAATAGTTAGTCTTTAAGGTGCCATATGTCTTTTTCTTTTCCTTTATTTTTTTTTTTTATTTTTCACATCAATATAGTAACTTAAAACATAACAAATTCTGGATCCAACATCTGTGAAATGTTATGCTATAAATGCTGTGGAAGTGGTCCCACCCAACTTTGTTACGGCAAAAACATGGCTAACTAAAAGTGTGAGTGTCGTTGCCATTGATTTATACAAGCATGCAGTCATTTCTAATTTTTACCACCTTTACATTAGCACCTTATCATCTGAAAAGGGCAAAACTCAGTTTTAGCAGTCAGCAAAACTAGTTTGTATTATTTCTTCTCACATGCTTCTTGTAAACTTCCCAGAGTGGCCCAGGTGGACAGATGAATAGTAAATAAATAAATAAATAAATAAAAAAATATTACTTTCCCTGCTTTATAGGCAACAAAATGCACTTCTTCCTCTTTCATGGCTTCATGGCCATCTATTCACTATTAAGCATCCTAAAAGCAACACATTTGGGAATTACTGAAGGAGTTTTCTAAACAGAGATGGGCATGAACCTTAAAAAATGATGATTCATGATGGTTTACAGATCATGGTTAATTATGAACCACAAACCAGCTGGAAAATTGGATAGTTTCATGCCTCCCCCCCCTCTCTCTCTGTGTGTGTGTGTGTGTGTGTGTGTGAGTGAGTGAGAGAGAGAGAGGGAGGGGAGAGAGAGAGAGAGAGAGAGAGAGAGAGAGAGAGAGAGAGAGAGAGAGAGAGAGAGAGAGAGAGAGAGAGAGAGAGGGAGGGAGGGAGAGAGTTACCTATCTTGTCACACTGCCAGATTGCTGGTACAACACCGCTATCACTGCTGTCACCATACTGCAGTTACCACACTGCTTTCTTCTCCCCAAATTTGTTTGAATCCTCTGGTCCTCCAAACGGTCCTCATAAGCCATTTGCCATTACAGAGTGCTTGGGGATTAGTTATACTTAGCTATACTCAAGCTTCCTGCTCAGAAAGAAAATTCCCAGCTAACATTGTGGCAAGAGTATGAAACTTGGCTAAACTTAAAACTTTCCAGTCTAGGCCCTACTCTCACATTTAATTGTTTTTAAATTGTCTGTAAAGTAGATAGAAATCACAGAACGGAGAATTTGTAACACAGACCATCTCAAAAGCCCTTTCATAAAGAAGATAAGATAAGAATACTGTATAATATATTGGAACAGAAAACAATAGTTAAAAAGTAAGACAAAATATATTTTGTAGACATTATTACTATTCTTATTTAAGTGAAAAGAAAACTTTAATCTTGAAGTGATAAAATAATCACTGCAGTGGTATCTTAGATGACTTGAATTTTAGGCAAATAAATCCACCTAGTTCCTTAGGAATCATATAGATCACTAGGAATTTTGGTCTGAACAAAATAAGATTTGTTTTCAGCCACACACAAAAAAAAATTTTTGAAAACAGAACAGTGGGTGTCGTCATATAAGATTAATACCTTGTTTTAGAGAAAACAAGCACTGGACTAGATTTTGAAATTTTAGTTGTAGCATAAACTATGGTATGTTTTCTATTGTTTTATATTTCTCTCTTCACTGCATTCTTAATATCTGTTTTAGTGAACCAAACAAACAAAACAAAAAATCCAAGTAAAGCAAAGCAAAGCAAAAAGCAATCCAAGGGATTCCATTTCTCTTGTTCATATGTTGCATTTAGATTTATCTCTGTTTGAACTGAGTGCATTACTAAAATCATGGAGTCTCACACATTTTGTACTTTTAAAAATAAGTAAGAATAGTTTATTGTAACAATGACATTAAGTACATTCAGCAATTAGATTATCTTCAGTAATGAATAGGGATGGGAAATGGAAAAATAGTGTTTCATTTTGTTTCTAGAGTAGTTTCATTTTGTTTCATAACAAAATGAATTTTAAAGTAGTTTCTTTGCAAAATGAAACAAAATGAAACGAAACACTATGCAAGCGATTTTAGGTAACCCCCTAAAATTTAGAAAGATTTGGGGGTCACAGAGTTGAGTTATGAAGCTCCAAAGGGGGTGCCCCTAGGAAAAAACCTTTCTAATTAGAATACAAAGCTGATTAGATGAGCGATAATGCTGCCACGGATTCCCATTAGAAAGTCTTTTTCCTAGGGACACCCCTTTGGAGCTTCATAACTCAGCTCCCTGAACCCCAAAACTTTCCAAATTTAAAGGAGTTCCCTAAAATCGCGTGCAGAAGGTATCCCTGCTATTCATATGCCTTGGATCAGTAATTTTCCATTACATATTTGTTTAAAGTTGTTTTTAAAAATATGCAATGGAAAATTACTGATCCAAGGCATGCAAACAGCAGGGGTATTCTTCTGCAAGAGATTTTAGGGAACCCCTTGAAATCTGGAAATGTTTGCGGTTCAGAGAACATAGTTATTAAGCTCCAAAGGAGGTGAAGGGATGCTTAATTGAAGGAGTGTGTTTGGTGCATTTTAGCAATTACAGTAGGACCCGAGTATCCGTTGGGGATTAGGCCTTCCCGTGGATAGTGAAAACCATGGATAAGAGAGAGCGCCTGCCCACCCACCCCCAAACTGCTGTTTCCTGATAGTAGCTTGCTTTATGACTGCTGTTTGTGACAGCAGCTTGCTTTACAGATGCTATTTGTGACAACAGCTTGTTTTACAGCTGATGCTTGTGACAATAGCTTGCTTTGTGGCTGCTGAATTATTTAATCCCCCCACCACCCATCCGTGGATAGCTGAATCAGTGGATACAGGGGTCCTACTGTACAGGGTTAATTTATAGTGTACCCTCTCTATTGGTAAGGTGTGCCAATCCACAATCATTCAATTCAGTACTCCTGCACCCCTTTGGAGCTTAATAACTCCATTCCCTGAAACCCAAACCTTTCCAAATTTCAAGGGGTTACATGGGAGAGCTTGAGGAAGCTCCCCTGCCGTTTCTCCTGAACAAATTGTTTTGTTTTAGAGGGGGGAAATGATGTTTCATTTCATTTCAAACAGTGTGTCATTTTTTGCAAGCTCTGCTATTGGATACGCAAATGCCAGATCGTTACATCCTACTAAGCAATACATATTCAAGAGTTAGGCTGCCCACGACAATAATACATCTTCTGCTAACTTGATATTTACTTACCTTATTTATTATGTAAAAACGTATGCTCTCCATGGAGGGAGAGTGAATAAAAGATTAAAACACCCAATTTCCCTTCTCTTGGCGTGGTATACACCTTGTCTGCAACAGTGATTGGGGTGGGGGACACTAGCTAGCATTATGTACTTCACCCCAAGAAGACTCTGTAAGGCATGACAACTTATCCCGAGTAAATCACAGGCCACCATCCTGGATATGGTGTTTTTCTCCCTCCAGAGTAAGGTATCGGTCCTCTAAGACGCTGAACTTGTGAGCATGCACAGACTTTCCAGGGCAGCCAACCCACCAATGAAGGTCCTTGGAGTTCCAAAAAGGCCTATTTCATGGTCCACGTTCTCCAGTAATTTTAACTTTTATTACCTTTGGGACAGGGCTTCTGCAAGACAAGGAAATGCTCATAGCACTGGTAAAAGGTGTAAATTGAACAAACTTCATGAAGTCCCCAAGAACAGCCGTGGAGGAGGGAGTTTTTCTTCTTTTTATCCGTCTCTGTAACATAGAGGAAGTGGAGGGTTGAGGTGTTACACTAAGAAAAACAACATTTGATGAGAGTTGCATCATGGATGCTTAAAACTGCCTGCATAGTGTGCTGTGTGGAACCAGTGTTATCTGTTTATTGCATCTCTCACTTTTCTTAGATTTGGTCTCCTGCTGGCTTTGCCCTTTCCTTGTTCTCATTTTATTTTACTTCAATTGCGACAAAAGTTTCCACTTTTTAAAAACCTTGCCTTTCCTCAACGGTCATATATTTTTTTTACCCACACCTTTGTTTCTTCCAAAGACTGCATTGGGCTTTAACGAAAGGCAAGGAGACTGCAGTTTCATTCAGAAATGACCATAGACAATTCTGGATGAATGGGTCCAACTCACATTGCACAGAAAAAGATGTCTGTGAAGATTCCAGTCATCCAGGTGAGTTTATCTGGAAGTTGAGTCAAGGCAACTGGACTTCTTTTCTTGAGAGACTGAAACATTTTGCTGCTCATCCAAACAGCTTTGTCAAAGATGAAGCTGTTTGGATGAGTAGTGAATCGTTTCAGTCTCTCAAGAACAGAAGTCCAGTTGCCATGACTCAACTTCCAGCAGACCTGTCAAGTCTCCCGTATTGGGCGGAATTTACCATTTTTTACCACTTTTTCCCGCCGTCTTCCCGGGGGATCTTTTATCCTAGAAATGTCCCATTTTTACTCTGGCCAGTGGCACAGAAGAAAAACCATCACCCAGGAAGACAGCGGGAAAGAGTGGCAGTGGTGAGCCTTCAGATTCCGGCCGAGGCTGCTGGCCCTTTGCTCCGCCTCCATCCCTTCGCCACCTCCGCCATGCAGTGGAGCCACCAAGCTTGGAGTCCCGGCAAGGCTGGGAGCAAGCAATCCAGCCAGCGCCAGATGCTGGTGGCAGGAGTGGGAGGAAGCGTGTGTCTGTGCATACATGTGTGCTTGCACATTACTCTGGAAGAGCCAGGTGCCCCTCCCTCCAAGGCTGGGGCAGGGGGAGTCGTGGCTGGCACCGCCATGTTCTCACCCTGATCCTTCCAAGCCCCAAAGAGGAGAAAGTGGCGAAGTTGGAGGGAAAAGCTGGCAATCCGGTCAGCGGGCAGGTGAGTCTGAGGGCAAGAGGCTGGTAGCGGGAGAAGGACTGGCTTGTAGCTGCGTGGACCCCCTCCACCACTGCCGCCACCACCACCGCCACCCCTGGGGGCACAGGAGAAAGTAAGTGGGCTTCGCGCTCCCCCCTCCGCCTTGTCTTCCTGCCTTGAGCAGTGTATGCATGTGCGTGCAACTATCTCCTCCCATCCTGGCCAGCGTCAGGGGAAACTTGACACCTATGACTTCCAGACACATAAAAAGATACATGTCTTTGTTTGGGGTGAGAAGCTAGGGAGAGACCTCTTTGGGTGCTTTTTAAAAAAATGGCTCTTTACCTATCCTGAGTTGCGCTTACTTTCCTTCAGCCAGGATGAATGTTCTTAAGGTTGCTCATGTCAGTTCCTTCTTTTCCACATTTCTTTCTTGACCATCTGTGGGAGAGAAGAACGGAGGAAGTTGTACTTTCCTTCTCAAGAGGCACAAAGAACATACAGGGTTCCCTGTGTCTTCACTTTTGGGAAACTTGAATTGATTGCTGTTGAGTCTTTTTTTAAAAAACAGCTTCAAGTCATGTAATATTTAAACCAGTGGCCGTGTTCTCACACACTGAATGGAAATTGATTTGTTTCTGGTGACTTACTCTGCTGAAATCAACTCATCTCCTTTCTGTTTTAGGGCCATGCTGTTTTTAAAGCTTTTGATTTTATTTACTGTATTTTCCACTCATAAGATTATATTTTTATCTAAGATTGTTAGACTAAAAGTGAGGGTCATCTTATACATGGAGGAAAGTCGAAGCGTGAACCATGTGGTTGCAAAACTGCCCATACCTTGCCTCTGCAAACAGTTGTCTTATTCATGGGGGTGTCTTATACAAAGGAAAAATACATGTTTAAAATAAAGCGATACATCAAGTGCCTAGGAGGTGCCACCTGGTGTCAGAATATGCACTATATGCCACAGGGGACACACTGGATAATGGGAAGGGGTGGCCTTCCAGCTCCTTTGTGGGGTGATGCTACTGGTACGTAGACTGTCCTCCATGTCCAGGTGTGCCAATTTTGTGCTCACTCTATACCCACTGATCTGCTCCTGTTCCACCATCTCCTTCATCAGCCAAATGCAGAGAATGTATTGCTGCATGTACTGAGGAAGTAATGAAGCATTAAACGTTTTAAGAACGATTATAAAAATAAATACAGGAAAACTGGCATTCCCCCTGCCACCCAGTATCTACACGGACACACATTAAAATGACAGCAACATTCTCATCAACAAATCCACACTGAACTGAATTGATTTTAGAAGTGATCATTTAATTGATTTTTAAAAATAAACAACCAAAAATCCTGCCAGCTAGTTGGGGGCGGGGGCGGGGATCTTTCTTTGCAGTTAATATAAATCAGTTTTAGTTTTGCAACATGTGAATAAGATCTAAATTGGTTTAAATGGTGCTTAAATGGGGTTCTTATTGCCAGTGTGACTGCACCCTAGAAACCCTATTATCATTTCTTTAGCACTCACCATTTGTCCCATGACTAGATTGCTGCATGCACTCAAGGCCCACTGAATTCTGGAGCATTCGCTGCTGATTCAACATGTATAGGTTGGTGCTGTAAATATCCTTCCCTGGTGTAGTGGGTCATGTTGTAAAGAGGTTCCACTTTGTTGCCATGCTTGTTATTAATCCAATGTGTATGTGAGAGGGGGTTGCAGGACAAACAGCTGCCTGCGACCCTCAGGATAAGCTCTCCCCCCCACCACCAATGGAATTCATGACTATGTGACCTCCAGCAGAGTTGCCTCTTCTATGCCAATGCCTCTCACTCCACCCTTAGTGATGCTTGTTTACTGTAACCAATAAAAGCCTTGAGCCCAGGCGAGAGAGACACACAGAGAGACACACAGAACATGCCTGGGACTCAGAGATGCTTCCACCCAATCCATGGGCTGTGTAGGTCATATTGCTACACCACTGCTTTTGTTATTATTGGTTGGTCAGGAAAATTGCTTTTTATTTCCTTATTCTGGTCAGTTTTCATATTGCACCTTGGAGACATTTATCAAAGACAAAAGAAAAGATCATAGAAGCATAGAACCATAGAGTTGGAAAAGACCGCAAGGGCTATCTAGTCCAACCCCCTGCCATGCAGGAACCCCCATCAAAGTACTCCCAACGGGTGGCCATCCAGCCTCTGCTTAAAAACCTCCAAAGAAGGAGACTCCACCACCCTCCGTGGCAGCATATTCCACTGTCAAACAGCTCTAACCCTCAAAAAGTTCTTCCTAATGTTTAAATTGAATCTCTTTTCCTTTTCCTTTTCCCTTTTTTGAAACCATTGCCCTGAATCCTAGTCTCTGAAGCCATGGAAAACAGACATGTCCCCTCTTCAATTTCCTTTGCCATTTATGGTAGGATAATGGCACAAAACCTGGGGGAAATCCTCCCAAAATGCTCTGACAATGCCTTATAATAGTTAAAGTAATTTGTGCTTTATCCATTACAAAGAAAAGAAACTTTATCACTGGTGAAAGTATGAATTGCTAAATTAACTTCTAGGTAACCATGTAAACTATTACTAGTTGCTTCCAAATTCTCCTTATTTGGATAGTAGATAGTTCTCAGAGGTTAAGGTTGAATCCTAGTTGTAATGGACTGCATTCAAAACTTGAGTGGAGACATTTTCATAGGGCAGAAACAGAGGAAAAAGTACAATGAATCCTTTTTATAATGTTTGAAGCAAGCATGCAAACCTTTATTTTTAGGGACTAACATTGAACTTGTTTGCAAGTTTTTAGGTCTGATTAAAATAATTTTAATTAAATAATAATAATAATTGTGTGCTGTCAAGATGATTCTGACATATGAATGGTGATATGTTCCAGGATTTCCTTGGTAGAGAATACTCAGAATGAAGTACTTGACCATTCCCTTTTCCTGGGGTTGCTTTGGGACTGCACAGCTTGCCCAAGGCTACACAGGCAGGTTCTTCTCCCAGGAGGCACAATAGGGAATTGAACTCCCAATCTCTGGTTCTATAGCCAGATGCCCAAACCACTGACATATCCAACCAGTTTAGGGCTACGTCCATGGCATTAAAATTATCACACAAATCTTGCATTAATGAACATCTAACCAAATGTTACATTTGGGGTCAAGAACCACTTCTTTTGTTTAATAGCAAAACAAAGCCAGTTTAGTCTCAGATTGATGGTCAGCATGGTTTACAACTACAGGCACTATGAATTTCCTAACTTTTACGAATTTCCTAACTTTTATCTGATGCATGAGAAATACGTTTGAATGTTTTATGTTTTCCTCTTTTAGAATTCTAAACTCATACAGCTATTTAATTCTCCTGAGGAAGCAGAAACTCTTTGTAGCATTTAGTTGGTTGTAAAATGTGTCTTTTGTGATTTCCATCATTTTGGTTCTTAGTGAATCTATTACTTTACTTAGGGATCAGATATACATTCAAACACATATATTAAAATATAGCTCTGTATTACTTAAACAGATTGACCAGTTCCCCACCCCACCCCCAAAGCAGGGACTTAACTGAGTAGATGAAGGGAAAGACTTCATGGATTTGCAGAAACTAGCTACCTTTTATACAGTCTCTGATTCAGAATACACTATTGAAAATGTCCTCAAATCCTTCTATGGCTTCTGGCTACAAGTCAAAGTCTCAGACTGCTTTTCATTTGTCGCCTTTGATTAAAAGCTTCAGCTTTTTTGGGGTTTTTTTTGCATGCTCTGAATATGTATGTCTTAAATCTTAACATATGGTTATACCCATGTAAGGAAAATAAAACCCTTCATTCCAACTCTTGTTGTGCTCCTCTACATGAACTACATGAGCTTTT